>VYXF01003498.1:921-291314 GCA_013397295.1 Polioptila caerulea
CTGTGCCTGATGTGGGGAAAGCAGGGGGTGCTGCCCTGCACTGGCATTTCCTTCAAGAGCCTTTTGCTAGGAGAGCAGCTGCCGAAAGATGGCAAAAGAGCTGCGAGAGTGGAAAATGATGTTGAGGCACAGTTCTTTGCTGGGGATGTAGTCAAGAAGCTTTGTGTTTAGATTCAGACGACAGGAAAGGCAGAATGCAATGGTACGTAGTCTTCAGAAGGGAAGTGCATGAGGCAGGTGTGTTTCAGCAGAAGCAATGCTTTAGGAGTGCTTCGCTGCCGGCACAGTTCTCTGTGTGAGAAATAGTCGATGATTCGCAGAGGGAGAAGGAAAATGCAACAGGATCCAAAGGGCGAAGAATGAAACCGCAGAGCACCCGGCTGGTGTGCACAGTGTCCTGGCTGTAAGGCAAGCTGTAAGACACTAGCAAGTCGTAAGGAAACATTTGAACGAGAACTACTTGTGCTGCTATGCATTTCTCTTACAGGCCTATGTGGAAAGAATTGTAGCTTGACTTTTTAGGCTCTGAGATGCAGAGAACACGAACACAGTCATAGATGCAGTGGAGAAGGGAAGGACACGGTGACTTTGTGTGAGTTTGCTGTGCCTGATGTGGGGAAAGCAGGGGGTGCTGCCCTGCACTGGCATTTCCTTCAAGAGCCTTTTGCTAGGAGAGCAGCTGCCGAAAGATGGCAAAAGAGCTGCGAGAGTGGAAAATGATGTTGAGGCACAGTTCTTTGCTGGGGATGTAGTCAAGAAGCTTTGTGTTTAGATTCAGACGACAGGAAAGGCAGAATGCAATGGTACGTAGTCTTCAGAAGGGAAGTGCATGAGGCAGGTGTGTTTCAGCAGAAGCAATGCTTTAGGAGTGCTTCGCTGCCGGCACAGTTCTCTGTGTGAGAAATAGTCGATGATTCGCAGAGGGAGAAGGAAAATGCAACAGGATCCAAAGGGCGAAGAATGAAACCGCAGAGCACCCGGCTGGTGTGCACAGTGTCCTGGCTGTAAGGCAAGCTGTAAGACACTGGCAAGTCGTAAGGAAACATTTGAACGAGAACTACTTGTGCTGCTATGCATTTCTCTTACAGGCCTATGTGGAAAGAATTGTAGCTTGACTTTTTAGGATCTGAGATGCAGAGAACATGAATTCTGTCATAGATGCAGTGGAGAAGGGAAGGACACGGTGACTTTGTGTGAGTTTTCTGTGCCTGATGTGGGGAAAGCAGGGGGTGCTGCCCTGCACTGGCATTTCCTTCAAGAGCCTTTTGCTAGGAGAGCAGCTGCTGAAAGATGGCAAGTGAGCTGCAAGAGTGGGAATTGATGTCTAGGTGCAGGTCTTTGCCGGGGATGTAGCCGAGAAGCTTTGTGTTTAGATTCAGACGACAGGAAAGGCAGAATGCAATGGTACATGGTGTTCAGAAAGGAAGTGCATGAGGCCGGCGTGTTTCCGCAGAAGCAATGCTTTAGGAGCACTGTGCTGCCAGGACAGTGTTCTGTGTGAGAAGTAGTCAACGATTCACCTCTGGGAGAAGGAAAGCGTGACAGGATGTGTGAGTCTGGTCAGGAGTGGTGCCCCATGCTGGAGCAATAGGATGAGGGATCCCTGGGGGTGAACTGGTGCTTATCCTGAGAGCTGTGTAGCTATCAGGACCAGGGGATCAGGAGACATCACAGTTCTGATTGCCAGCAATGTGGCTGGGAGCAATGGGCCCGGTCTCAAATGCATTGGCAGATCTGTGTGAGGAGCTGTGTTTAAGAGCCACAACACTGAATCATTTCCCAGAAATCCCCCGTCAGTCTAACCATAAACACCATAGTGGAAGGTGGGGACATCTGTTTCTTCAATTTCCTACAACAAAACAAGCATAAAGGGGATTGGGAGTGCAATGCTGGGGGAAAAGAGAGGGAGATTTGGTAGGGAAGAGAACATTAAGATTTAGACGGATAAAATGTAGATTGAAGTTGTTGGGCCAGAACAGAAGAACTTCTCAGTCTATATATTTAGCTCAGTGAGGTATATAAACAGAAACCTACAGCCAGCTCAGCCACTTCTCCCCCAGTGGAGTGAGTCATCAGCCCTTGGATCTAAAGTTAGGTTCACGTCAGAGCTTACTCTCTCTCTCTCATTTTATTTTTCTCTTTCTATTTTGAAGGGTATGGGAAAAGCTGGATGCTGTCTCCTGGAAGCAGCAAACATAAACCCACAACACCAACAGATGCAGGACCTGATGCCCTACCTGAGAGCACTGTGACAAATATTGCTCTCTGTCTGACTGCTCCTCTTCCTAGCTGCATGCCTGGGGATGAGCTTAGACAACATGCAGCCCTGCTAATCTGGACACACAGTGGACCCAGCTCCAAGGGGTTTTGTGCACTGTGCAGATGATGCACAGTGGATGGCATAGCCATTCCTGGGGCCACAGCAACAGGCTTCTCTGTGTTTGGCTCTCATGTGCCGTGCAGGGGAGCAGGATCTGTGGGCTGTCTAAGAACAGCTAGGGCTGTGTCAGCCTGGCAGGAGGCAAGATGATGCCCGTGAGACTTGGCTGGAAGATGCCTTTAAATCCAGTGTAGGTTGCTGCCTGGTGGGCTCAGCCCACAACCACCTACAAACCTGCAGAGGGCTGGGTTGCATCTCACTGAGCTATCTCTGCAGTCTCTGCTTTGATAAGGCTCACCCTTTCCTGCTTTTTCCCTCTGCCCTGGTCCACCTTCTTAAGCTGTTGCAGTGAATAACATAATTTCCTTACTAACTCACCAGCCAGTGCTGCCGGCTCAGGTAGTGACAGGAACCAGGTGGACTTTCCTGCTCTTCTCAAAAATCATAGAAAGGAAGTGGGGGACCCTTGGAAATGCTGTAGATACAATGGTAGGATCAGCTTGTGCCATTCCACCTCTGGTGTGATCTACCTCCAGGTTGCTTCCAAGTGAGCCCATCTGTATGACTCAGGGCAGATGACAAAACTCTCTGAAAGTGCACTGGGGGTGGAAGACAAGGCCCTGTGAACTACTGTGAACTGCAGGACAAGGAGACCATCTTCAGTCCCTTCCCTTGTGGATGGTAGAGAGGAGGGCCTTGCTCAGGCAGGGCACGGCTTCCCAGCCCAAGGCTTGGAATTGCTGCTCAGGAGGGATGCCTGTGGTGTATGTACCGGGAAACCCACGGAAATCTCCCCCAGAATATATGAATGTATTGTGGGGATGAGGGGGGCTCTGCTCTGGAGCATGAGCTGCCCTGGGCTCACTTGTTTCACCAGCTCCAAATCTGTGACATGCTGAATGGCATGACTCCATTTTCCTAACTAGCCCCTTTCCGTTTCCCTTCCTTCCAGGCTTGTTGCATGTTTTTATCAATTTGGAGGGTTTGTCTAATGAGAGTTCAAATATATCTTTATCCCTGTACTGTGGATGTGCTGGAAGGCAAATGGACATGATCCTGGGATAAAGACATGGGAGATGACCCACAGATTGTCCTGAGAATGTGTTTATGTGCCTCTGTCCTCCTGTGCCCCTCTGCATGTACTCTTCATCTCCCTTTAACATTTTGTTTCTTTTGCCTCTCCTTGCTGCCCTGTTTCTCCACCCTGTCTCACCCTCTCCCTCTCTCTCCTGCCCTCGTCCTCATCATTCTCTTTTTCTCATTTGATATTCATGCATGAATAAATTCAATTGCATTTTTCCCTGTTTCCCCTGAAGGGGCTTGTTGGTGAATTACAGGCATCTGAAAACATATAATGCTCAGATTCATCATTTCTGGGACAGAATTGAAGCTCTTTTATTTCTTGGGAAGGAATAATAGATGACTTTTATGAGGAGAGGGAGCAGTGAGTGTCTTGTGGCTGGTGAGGAAGAAGCCAAGGAGATTAACCGTGGCAGCACAGAGTGGACCTGCTAGCAGAGGGGACTAAAAGGTCAGCCAGCCCCTCCTCTGTTTGCAGGAATGAGGAAGGCCTATGTGTGTGTATGTGGAAAGGGAGTGCCTGTGATTGCTGCATGTTCACTGTGTGGTGCTAATGGGGCCCTCAGGGAGGAGCAAATCTCTTATATGGGGCAGAGTTGCTTGAGGAACAAATAGTCTGACACCTGAGTAGCTAGAGAGATTGTCTAGAAATCTGTTTGGGCCTCTGCCTCAGCCAACTTTTGGGACACTTGCATAGTTCTGATATCACCCCAAACTCTACTGTAGGTCTGCGTTTGTTTGGTTTGCCCAGCACCACATCCCCATTTCACTGAGAAGCTGAGGTTGGTATGTCACAAAATCCTTCACTTTCAAGGGTTTCCTGTTGTAAATGGGCTCCCAGCTCCTCATGAGAGCCTTCCAGTTCATGCAGGACAATGGACTCAGGGTAACCACAACCATCTTTGGGGCCAAAAACAACCAGAGGTAGTGTCTTGCGCAGCTCCTATACAAACAGACTCTGACCCTGGGCAGGGAGAGGTCTGACCACCACAAAAAAATATTATCCTGGAATAAAATCTCTTTCCAGCTTGTGGAAGATGCATGGGTACTGCAGCCCTGGTCAGAAACGATGAAAAAAGACAGGCTGGACTTGTCTGAGGAAGACCTGCTTCTCGTGGAAGATGTTAATCAGGCAACTTTTGATGCTGACAACATTCCTGTTGTTTATAACACTGCTCTCTTTTTTAGCACTTCTGGAGCAGCCTGAGGATCCTCTAAGGGATGAATTTGCCTTTCAGGATAAGTAACATGATTAGACACTTTAAAAAGCAGAAAAGTGTAGCGTTAAAAGCGGACAGCAGCCATTGTCTTTATTGTAAAGTCTTTTAAGGGCCTCGTGAGAGATAGTGATGGTGCCAGCCATGTTGCTCAAGCTCCAAGGAGCCTGGCTTACATGACATAAGTGGCTACAGGCTCCTTGACTTCTGCCTCAAGTCTCTGGAACAACAAAACCAAGCCACATGGAGATGAATTGCAGAGGACAGGATATTTACAGGATGTTTTTCACCCTAGGTGGTGAACACATGTGAGCTACCTTGAGGTAAAAACAGAGTAGTCCTGACTTTACCTGAAGGTGAGCTTGCCCCATTGCCTTCCTGGGGAGAGTTAACAACCAAGGGCCTATTTCTCAGTATGATGAAAGTACTTGGTTTCCCAGCCATTTTAATTTAGATGTGTTAATTATTTTGACCCAGCTATTCTAGCCATGCACTGCAAAGTATGCGACAGCTGGAGTGGACATTGTCTTGGTGAGGAAGATTTGGAGAGGCTTTATGGAACCCTGCAAGGAGGCAGAGGAGCTTCTGGGCGGCAGTGTATGTTGTATCATACCCTAGCTGGCAACTGAGCATTTTTTAGCTTAGTTACAATACATGCCCATGGTAGAAGCAAGAATGTCTCCATGTCTCATAACACAATTTTATTGGTCTGAAGAGGAAAAATGCATGAAAAGCCTTGAGGACTGTGATGGCTTTCTGTAGTGTCTCTTTCCTAGAGCTCGGGATCCCCAGTAGGAAAACTGAAGAGAATCAAGAATGAGGAGCCTGTTCTGACATGGGGTAGGGCTGCTCAGCCACAGAATGGGACCAGTGGGGGTAGACGGCTATGTTGGCCCTCCATTGGATGAGACCTGGGGAGGCTGTACTCTGTTCTAACCAATGGAAGGTGGGATTCCTGCATGTTATCCATCCCTCTCATTTCCCCTAGCTTCATGAAACGAATGGGAAACTAATTTGCAGAGAGTTGTTCCCACCCCCTGAGCTCCAGTAACAGGTCTGAGAGTAGGATGGGGCAGAGAGGAGGGATTGGTTTTGAGGGAAGGACTTTTGGGGGAAGGTTGTTAGTCTGTTTTTAAAACTCATCCCAAAAGGTAATTCTCTAACCTGCTTGATCTGTGACCTGTGGAGGGACTTAAAAGTTTAAGGAAAGGCAAGCATGCTGAAACCAGTGTCCACCAGAAAGAAGGATGAGTGGGCTGAAGGCAGGGGCAAACCAGCTGTCCTGAGACCCCACCGTGGATGCAGGTGTGTGATGGTGTGCAAGGAGATTTCTTCCTTTCCTTCTGTGTTATAAGAATGTTCCTGCGTTCTGTGCCTCTAATTGTAGGTTCCCCTAAAGACATTTGGTGTCACTGTAAGGACGGTGTTTCACTCTCCCTCTCTGCCTGCACAGTTATTCTCTCTCTCTTGCTGTGCAGTTCGCTCCAAAAGCCGTTGGTGAACATACCACGAGACAGAGAGAGAGCGAGACAGACAGAAACCACACACTAGCCTTTCTTCCTCACTTTCCCACCATGGAATAGCTAACCTTGCCCCCACCCACACCTCCATCACCTCTCAGCTCATCACCTCGTCACCTTCTGCTATTATTTTGACCCTCTCTCTGGTCTTTTTTGAAGGAAGCTTCTGTCACTTCTTAACACCACCTGCCTGGAAAAACACACAGAGGCAAAACCCCCCAAGCCCTCCTGTGAATGAAGAGGTCCTTTTTTTTAACCTCTTTTTGTTTGCTCTGACTCCAGACCTCCAGACTCCAGCCTGAGCAGCCACAATTTCTTACCATGTATTCTCCTTTTAAACCATCTCCTTCCTGCACATGCTCAGTCCTTGCAGTCACGGATCTAACACAACTCCCCGCTTCTTGCCGGCAGGTTCTTTGCTCCCCATCACTCAGCTGATCCTGATCTTTTTTTCTCTTATTCTCCCCACCCCGGGCACCGAGGTGTGTGTGTCTGCGTGTGAGTGTGCCTGTGTGCTAGGGGGGGAGGTGGGGGGGGTTTTTTTTTTTTTGGTGGGGGAATTTTTTCAAAGCATCTTCATTATTATTTTATTTTGCTTCTCTGACTTGGAGACTTCTCCCTTGGAGATTTCTTTTCCATGCAAAGGTAGGTGAGATGCATGCACACCTGGCTAATCTTGTGTCTGTCTTGTTTTGCTTGGTTTTGCTGTCCTTTTAATAGAAAACTTGCACCTACCCATGTACCTGCATCATTCCTATTCTGTTTCATACCTGTTTCCTCTCTGGCAGAAGTAAAAGCTGAGGGTAGACATGTCTGTAATGCGAATAATTCTGTCTTTCCAGAGAGGAAAGTTGTTTCTGTGTGCATGTCCAGTGCTACGTGTATGTCCGAGTGCAGTGCCCATGTATGTGAGACTGCCTCTGTTTACCCAACAAGTAACAATAATTGATTTTGGTGTGTGTTTTGGGCAGTGGTGGTGGTGGAGAGCGAATAATTGTGTGTCCAGTAGTTCATCTCCATGAGCAGTTGCAGCAGGCAATGTGTATCTCACAAATAATCAGCAGCTCTTTATACATGCCTGTAAATGATACAAGGAGTGAGAATAATTCCAGGAATTTCAAATTTAGCCCTGGTTAGTTTATTCTGTTATGATGGGGAAGGATGGTGGGAAAGAGGGAGGGTTACAAAATCTCCTCCCTGGAGAGGTAACTGTCTGAGACTTGCAAATATATAACTTTTCCTAAAACCTTCTCTCTGTTTAGGGTCTTCTTGGGTTTGGGGTATTTTTTTTTTTTTTCAAAGCAAGAGTTCAGTCTCGGATTCAGATTTCATAAGTTATCTTTTCTTGTTTTGTTTGTGGCTGTTATTGCATTTCAATCATATGTACAACATCCTGAAAAGGGACTCGGAATAGGATGTACTTTAATATAGCAAAATGCATCATCTTCTGTACATCACTGGAAGCTGTTGGCTGGAGGGGCGTGGAAACAGAAGAATTAAAAAAGAAGAGAAACAGAAATAATGTTAGACATTTTTGACCGCCAATTATCAGGCATATTTTCTGCCAGTACTGGTTTTCGTAACCTTCTTGATGGTTACCTTTTGCTTCTTGGTAACAGCAGCTGTGTGAAAAGTACCAGTGGCTCTAAAAACCATAAAAAACCAGAAAGAAAAAACACCAAATATATATAATTTCCCTGCTAATTATTGCAGAGAAAAATGCTAAACATCTGAAGCAGAACTTGTTGTGCATTTTCCCTCTGCTAATAGGAAGTGTTTTTCTCATTGATCTGGGGGTTGCTACTGGTTCTGTGTCCCTGTCGCTTAGAAGACTGCTATGTAAATTTTCAGTTGTTTCTGTGTGCTATTGCAAGGCTCCTGGTTTTAAATTTGGGCTGGTGACTCAGGATTTATTATCTCAAAGAAGGAAGGGGTCTGCTGACCCTCCATCTAGCTTACCCCTCAGCGTTTTAGCTCTGACATGTAAGCTTCTCTATCAGTGGAAAGAAATCCTCAAGCACTTTCTCTTCTCAACACCCTACCTGCAAAGAAACTTTTAATTCAGAGCACTGTGAAGGGGAATCCAAGAGCCCTATTTCTGCCCCCCTTCCCCTTTGTATTTTAAGGACACCTTCTGAGCATCTCTCTCCCAGCCAGCATTACCCCATCCCTGAGGTCTGGGCAGTCACACAGCCTCGGGTAGGAGGCAGCTGCCCACTGCCTGCAAGGGACTGAGAGCATTTATTCCTCTCTCCATTAAATTACACAACAGTTTCATGGCATGGGTGCTGCATGTGAGCTTCCTCAGAAGGGCAGCAGTGCATACCTGTTGGTGAAGGTCTCGTGCCACGATCCTCTCCCAGGCAAGCTGGGAGGAAGGCAGGGATGGAGTCTGGGCATCGCACTGGATTGCCTGCCCACTGCCAGGGTGCTTGCACCAAGCTGGCTGGGCAAGGGTGCAATACCTCTTTGGGAAAAGCCTTGTCCCTAACTGCAGCAGGAAGGTGGGGAAAAGCAGCTTTCCTGCAGATCTCACTGGAAAGCTGTGTCGAAACACTGGCCCCCCTCAATGTACCAAAAGATGCACACGTGTCTTGCCAGGAGATCTGGTAGTGAATATCTCAGAGGACAGTCAGGGGGACAAAGAAGAAGCTTTGATCTACCACATCTGAGGGGTTTGCCTTGTGAAGCTTAGATCAATCTGACAGTGCCTATTATAAAGGGGGTTATGCCAACCTGTCTCATGTTTTATCTTTCAAAATCTCCATTTGTTGCTGCCTTGGGAGTGTTTTCAGGCTGTGGATCTGGCTGATGCAGGGCCAGGACATCCACAGCCATCAAGGGAGAGAGGAGAAATATGTGAGGGGGATGCTGTCTCACAAGGAGCTCAGTGCTTGCCTGTAAATGTTTCAGGGTAGCCACGGTGGCCTTGGCTGGGGTATGAGGAGACCAGCTGGGTTTCCTTGGGTCTATCACAGTAAACCTAATAGTGCTGGGTGAGCTTACCTGTGTCTTCACTCTTGCCCCCACCAAGAGTAGCACTTTACTGGTCTAGTCCTGAGCATCCTAAAGTAAAGTACCAATAATGCACCTGTGCCCCAGGCTGCAGTTCTGGCATCTCCTCTAGTCCTGGGCTTGCTTGTTTACTTGCTTCCTTCCACAAACGCATTTTCCACCTGGCTGCATCTCTGCTGCCTGATCCAGTTTTGGAAAACCCATGTGTCCAGTGTGACATGGTGCCAGCCTACGGCCCTGTTTAGTGTTAGAGCCCTGCCCTGTCCCATCAACAGCAAGGCATACCAGCAGGATGTCCCACACCAGGGTGGCTTATGCTGAGCCCTGGCCAACTCTGACTTTGGGAAAAGCCTGCAATTCCAGGCTGTGCTGCAAAGAAGCCACATGCTTGGTCAGCTTTTTTTCCTGCTGAAAAAAAAAAAAGAAACTAATTTTTATTCATTTTTCTCAAAGAGAACAAGTGTCTACAGCTGGAAACTCATGAAAAGCACACACAGTGTTAGGAATCTTTAAGAGTGGGGCACTGATTTAAAATAAATTTAATCTTTTATTAAATCAAAGTCACGATCCTGAACATTCAAGGAAGCAGGTGAATTTCTGCAGTTGCCCAGAACCTCTGAGTCCACGGATGGGTTCAGAAAATCAAGTGGTACAGGTGGATCTGTAAGACCATGTAGTGCCATTCCTTAGTTGTATTTTAAAAAATTTATTAGACAGGATAATGTAGGGCTGCTTTGAAGGGTGTTCAAGATCTGTAAAACCTCAAACTGCTCTTGGAAAGTAGAAATTCCTTGTCAGTTATACAGAGGTTCATCATTGTTTATAATGACCTAATATAAGCAGCTTACTGAGTTTATTTGTGTCTCAAGTGAATACCTTGAAGCTCTTAGAAATCACATAGTGGCTTGGAAAATGTCTTATACTGATACAAAATTTATTTAATCCCTCTAATCATAACTCAAATTGCATAAATCAACCCAGTAACTTCATAATAAACTCGCTCTCCTGGTACTTGTCAGGCCCCGGTGTTTGAAGCACTGCAGTGTGCCCTGAAGAGCAATCAGCCCAGTGTATCAGGGACTAATTGCAATGAGAAGATGTCAGAAAATGCCTTCTCTCTTGCCTTGAACTGGAGGTGTGTGCTGCTGTGGTGGCGCAGGAGGGAGGGGGTCTCTGGGCCAAGCCAGGCTCAGTCAGCAGGGGCTTTGCAGATTCATGCCTGTCCTTGCAGCTTATGGGGGAGTGGACATGCTGTGGGCTCCAGGTGTGGAATCCTGCTTGTTGGTGTTTTCTGCAGTAGCTTGTGCTTCCCAGCACCTGCAGAATGCAGTGCAGAAGCTCTATCTCTGTGTGATCAAGGCAGGATTGGAAGGGTGCCTTCGAAAGCGAAGGTTGTTACCCTCTTATCAAATGTGTGTGTGTATTAAAAAATAAACAATACCTGCTAGTCTCTGCTTCTGACATAACCATCATCTGCAGCATGGGCACCACATCCTGCTCTGTTGTGCCATGATGTAAAGCTCCATGCTGGCATCCCTGGAGGGCAAGCAAAGGGCATATCCTTGTGAAACTACTGGATTTGGGGCTATGGCCATGGGGTTGAACAGGGTGGAGGGGAGCTGCTGACCTGGGCTGTTGGTAGCTGGTGAAGTGACAAGTGTCAGGGATTTTGCTGCTGTGATGTGACTGCTGAAAGTGCTTCTCTGGCATGATAATTGGCATGGCAGGCAGAGGGTAGGGAAGGTTTGTATTTCCTTTCTCTGACGTGTCAGAGTTTGGCCGTGGCTACAAAAACACCGCTGTATAGAGAGCACAGGTGGGGTTACCAGTGTTAAACATTTCTCAGGTGTTGGCTTAATGTCTCTGTCTGACTGCCTCAATTAAGTTGCTTTCCAGGACAGAGGTTAGGAATGGATTTTCCTGCAGGTCAGACTGTCAGCAGTGGATGAGATCCTGTTTCTGCTGCTGCATGTGTGTGTTTGCACGTGTGAATGTGTTTTCAAGTGTGGGGTGTGCCCAAAACTATCTTGGATCTCCTCTCTGAGTAAGGACTTTTAGCAGTGTTGATGCCCTCAATTGCTTCTCTTCCCTGGGCATTTTTTTTTTTCTTACTTTGCTTTTAAACCCACTCTGAGTTTGGCAGCAGGGGTGGCAAGAGGTAGGAGCAGAGTAACTTGTTATGAACTCTTTCAGACTGGATTTTCTGGTAAGGCTGCAAGGATTTGGCTTGGACTATAGGGGTCCATTTCAGATCTGTGGTCAGATATGTTTACGTTGGTGTCTTTGCTGCTTTTCAGAGATCACTATTCAAGCAACTCTCCCAGCTCTGCTTTTTTTGCCCCTGGTGACAGCAGGGAGAGAAGGGGACTTGTAAGCTTATGTAAACGAGTAGCAGTGTCAATAATCAAATCACGTGGGATGTAGGGGAACCATCACAAGGTCCTGCTCCATCTATTGACCTGAGACTGAACAGCCTGTAGGCCTTTGCAGAAGAGCTAGCAATATTGTCTCTGCTTCTAGAAGATTCCCATCTTCATAGCTACATTTCTTTCCTATATCCTCTCTCCTTTCTGGAGGCAGAGCCTGGGGCATCATCACACTCCACATAGCTTCAGCTCCCTTCCTGTTTTTGTTTTTGCTGAGAGTTAATTTGCTCCAAATGCGTAGCTGTGTTTATGCAGTTTATCTCCTTTGGAGGGATTGAGGGGGAGCAGTAATTTTTAGGGAGGAGAGAGGTTGTAGATGTAACTCTCGATGCTCCCCAAAGCTCTTCATATTGTATTCCCTTTAGATATGCTGCTTACTATCTCTACTTCCCCATTTCCATTTTCACCCCAGGGAATCTCCTCTCCAGATGTGAGTGGTGACAGTGAATTAGGAAAAAGTCTGGAGGTGGGATGAGGATGCTTGTGAAGAAGTGGGAAGTTGTATTCAGTGCTGTGTTGTGACAGGGACCAGGGAGTCTCCTGGGGTCTCCCCACTCCTTGTATGCTGCTGTTTTCCTGCTCCTGCTCACTCCAATAGGGCCTGAGGGGACACTGGGTTGGGCTAAGCTCTGGGATCTAGACAAAAAGTGCAGAGAGGTTGATCCAGGAAGGATGGTGTGAAACAACAGAGCTTCTCACTGTTGGCTTAGCCTGTGTGGGAGGAGCCCCAGGTAGCCCTTTTCCTTCTGCTTGTACAGGTGCAATGCTGGCAGCTGCAGCACTGGGCACCTGTCCTTGTGGTGGGCAGGAGCTGCAGCTCTGTTCTCCCAGCGTGAGCTTCTCTCGGAGGCACAGTGGAGCTATTTGCACATTTTTTCTTTTCTGCTAGCACTTCAGGATCTGGATCAAGTGCTAAGAGTGTGAGGATGGCCTAAAAGCCACCATTGCCGATAGCCTATGACACCACTATCTTCCTCTTCATCATCCTCATCTGACCATCTTAATTGCCGTGTTCACTGCTGACCTGAAGGGGGGAGTAAACAGCACATTAATGACTTCCCTGGGTGATCATAAACCAGGTTTTTGCCTGGCAGTGGAGATGCAGTAAAATAATACAAAGGGAGCTAGTGAGGTCACAAAGATGGGAAGACAATAACTTAATGAGATTAATCTCAGGAAATATGCAAGCTAATGCGTCTGGGGGCAATCAAAAATCTGAAACATGCGCTCTGAGGACCTGGTGAGGAGCAAGGAAGGGACAGCCCAGGCCACAAGACCGAGATATGACGGTAGATGGCACATCAGACATGGACTGGCAGCGTGGCCCGGCCCGCAGGAGACGCGAGGCCGGCAGTCCGGCCCGGGCAGCGGCGGTTTCGACAGGCGGCATTGGCACCGGGCGCCGGCACAGCGCTGCGAGGAGAGAGGCGCTGTCAGCGACGGAGCCACCGCGGGGTGAAGGAGATTAATTTATGAGCAAGGATTAAGTGCTAAAGATGTGCGGCTTGGCTAAGCGGTGGTTTTAAGCGAGAGGACATGACAGGAATCCTCTCACGTGAAAGGTGTCCGTGTGCACGAGGAGGAGGAATCACTGGGGGCTGTGCAGACAGCACTAGGAGAGTGGGGCAGGTTTGAAAGGGAAAACACTGACGCTGGGGCAGAGTCCCCACCCAGATGGGTCTGTTGCAGTAAGGAGTCATCCCCAGAAGGAGATTTTTAGTGCCTGTTCATTTGGAACAACAAAAATGACAATGTTTGTTGTCATTTGAAAACAAGTATGCATATTCTCTGGGAAGCAGTGGGATAAGTTTAGGATCTTCAGCAGCCCTCACCTCTGGGTCTCAAACACTCTGCATAGTTAAAGCCAAGTGATAAGTTTCGGAAAGAAGTTTCAGGAAACTTCTTTCTCATACCTCTTGCCTACCCAAAGGGATCATATTACTCCTAAGCCTTTTCTTCTCTCATTGTTGACTTTTTTTTCTCCTTCTCTTCATAAAAGTTTTTGGTGGTCTCCATAACATCTCCTTTGGCTTGGCCAAAGGCTTCTTAGCAACGTAAGCAGATCCCTGTTTTGCTGTGCCAGGGGCAGGGGCCAGATACAGGGATAGGATGGGGCTATGCCAGCCACATGACAGGAAAGTGATACCTTGGACTGTGATGTTGAGCGTGGGAATGTCCAGGAGATCAGGGCTTGCTCTTCCTACAGCTGTGCAGTGCTGTCTGCAGTGCAGATTGAAGGGAGGGTATTGTTGAGGCTTTGGGACACATATTTTGCTTATTTTGTTGTGTGCTGGCTGGACTGCTCCTTCCCCTGCTCAGTGGGGTGCAGGAATTTCTTCTGCCCCCTGTCCTGAACAGGAGGAAGGGTGCAAAATGACCAGGGTGAAAAGGGTGAGGCTGTCAAGCACTCGAGCAAACCTAGCAGAGGATAATAGCATGTGTAGAAAGAAGGCACAGCAATCAATCAGCATGCAGCTGAAAGGCAACAGGTCATGGACATTTGATGAGGGCCGGGAAGCTGGGAGACCTTGCCTCTGGTGCAGACCGTGGATGTTGTTCTTCAGGGGCATGTGGGAACACCAGCATCCGCAAGCAATGGATTTGGGCACCATTTTGGAACCCGTCCCTGCTGGGTTTCTGCCATGTCCCATTGCATTTGGAGGTGCTGAGATGATGGAGATGTAAAAGCTCCTGTTTCAAATTAAGTGCTAAGTGACCCTGTTCCTTACTGGCACTGCTACAACCCCACGCATACACAAGCAGATGAGAACAGGCGCTGTCTCAGATGAACAGGCAGAGAAACATACCAGTGCCAGATGAACACAAACACAGAGGGAGCTGGGTACCACTAATTATATTGTACCACGACAAACGCTCCAAATGTGAAACCTGTATGACTAACACATGCCTGCAGCCAGACGCAGGCATCAAAGGTAACACTTGCCAGTTATAGCAACAAACAAATGCGGGCTCACCGCAGTGCTCAGCAGAGAACCCCGGGAGACTCACGCAGCTGCCAAACGGGGTCACCCACATGCATTCCTAAATTGCCACACAGTCAGAGACCTCCTTAAATAAGTCTGGGCCTGTACAAAGCTGGCTGCAAAAGCTGTGCTCCTAAACGCTTGTCAGCTTTCGGATGGATGTTTGGAGATGCTAAATCAATATGTGTTCCTCAGGTGCTGCTCCAGCTGATGGGACCATCTTGCTCTCTCCTGCAACACCAGCTGGAGGCTGTCATTTTTGTCCCTCTTCTGCAAGAGTGTTAGCAGGACAGAGTGGCTGCTGTGCTTCCTGCTGCTTCTGAGTAATGGGTGACTGATGGTGATGGATGGTTTGGAAAGGACTTGTGTGCCCTCGGAATGGGAGGTGCTGTGTGTACATTGAACTGCTCTTAAAGGAAATACACTCTGCACTTTCATTTTTGATGTGGACAGTGTTGTCTGTGTGAGCAGTGTGCAGGCAGGAAGGAACAGCTCTGAGGCAGTGTGGGCTGGGAAGGGATACAGGGTTAGGAATGATGGTGGGGAGGGTGAACTCTGAGGATGGTCCCACATGAGAGTGGAGTTGTATCCCACTGGACTCTGGGTGGATCCCCTACAGCATTTGGGATAGTGCTCTAGGGACCTCTCTCCAGTACTTCCCTCTCCTGGCTGGCTGCAAAGGGCCCTTTCACTGTCAAGCTGCAATAGTCCAGAAAAGGCTGCATGAGCCTTGTAAAGGTCCTATCAGCCCTCCCTCACCCATGGCCCCTGTTGGCCCCTCTGCCAAGGGGGCAGTGAGAAGCTGGGAGGCTGTTTTGGCTGGAGCATCGTGCCTGCAGGACACCTTGGGCTGGCTCACTCATGGCAGGTCATGGCACTGACAGCCCTGGGATGCTGGCTGCAGCCCTAAAGGGGGAATGTGTCTGAGCAGAGACCTCTGCAATGCATTCCAGGAGGTGACATTGGCCTTTTTGGACGGACAGGCACCCCTAATCTGTAGCACTGCTCCTGCATTGTGATATTTTCTCCTTTTACTCCTAACCATTTTCCACTTTTCATTAAGTCCACAACTTCTCTTGCTGTTTTAGAGCATCCTTCTCTCTCCCTCCTCAGCAGTCTGGCAGGACTAGGTGCTTCTGGGGAAGGGTTGAGCCAGAGGCTGTCAGCTTCTTTTGTGCTTGCCAAGGCAATGAGCTCCTTGCCAGCGCACATGTCCAGGGCAGGTGTGCATGATGGATGCAGCACCAATGGGTGCTCAGCCCAGGATGGTGGAGGTTTCAAATGGTCATTGGGCTCGGACAGTGCAGACTTAAGACCTGGCTGCACAGAAGGGTTTGGCACAGGCTGTGCGGGGAGAGAAGCAGGAGGAGCTGCCAGACCACAAATAACTTCCTTTCCCCTGGGAGGGAAGTACAGCTGGTGTAGCATCACTCCTCCAGTGGTATGTGACTTGCAGCAAAATGTTTTTGTGTATTTGGGGGACATTTGGCTAGATAAGTTCGGGGTGGGGAGAATTTTACTTTTTTCTGATGGGTCTGGCCGGCTGCATCAGCCGGGGTTTGACTTGCCTGAGCAAAAGGCTGAGTGAGAACATGGCCACCCCATAATGGTCATCTTGCATCCTTGTCCTCCTACATTGCTCTTTTCACACTAAGCTGCACTTGCACAAAGAGGAGGTTAGAGGCATCCCAAAGATAAATTCTGGAGATTTATAATTCTGTTGAGTCTTACTATAGCTGTGTTTTATCTGGGTAGGAACCCTCTCCATTGATGCACATTTTTTTGTGTATGCAGATAAATGCATTTGCCAAACTCATTCCTCATTTTGATTTAAACAGGGCTCCCCTGGGCTGAAATACTGTAGCAGGCTGACTCCAACCAAGTTACATAGCAATGCTACCGCAAGGGAAGGCCAGAGAAAATAGCAGTATTGCATGAGTTGCAGCCTGACCAAAATAGGGGAAATAGCTGATTCCAACCTTCCCAACTGAAATGGTAGTGGAGACAACCCTGGACCCATCTCTGGCAGAAAAACCACCCTACTCATCTTAGAAGTTGAGATGGGAGGACTGACTGTGTGAAGAGCTCAGAAGTGCCCCACTGCTGGATTTCCCCCTCTCTCTCTTTTGACACAGAATATTAATCCTGCTTAATGTAGGAAATACAGCACGACCATAGCCTTGGGAGGCAGAACAGGATTTAATCTCAGGAAAGTAACAGGTATTACTCACATCTCCAGTGGGGCAGCTGCCATTCAAGGACTATATTTAGCTTCAGGACTTCCAAAGGGATTCACCTGACCCTGTGTCCATATGAGCCCTAATGAGTAAATCTGAGCTGCACAAATTAGAGTGATGGACTGTCTATGATATAAACACCACCCAGTTTGTGCAGATGTATTTCACATGGGCAGAGCAGCATCCCTAAGTCCCAGCTGCATCTAGCAGTGGTGAGATGGAGAAGAGGCCCTGGATGCTTGCTGAAGGGAAAGCAGGGAAATGCTGATGAGGTTGTTTCTCCTATTCCTTTTCTCGGTTGTACTGGTAATTATGAAGCTTTGTACGCTGCAGTTTGGAACTGTCATGCCCTCATCAGTGTGCATGCTCTGAGCACCATAATAAGCAATTCCTCCTGGCTGTCTCTGCTAATCTTTCTCCTCTGTGCTGTAATGGGAGGGAAGTTGGGCTCAGCCACCGCATGTTAATATCCTGCAAGGGAGCCAGCTCAGAGCAGGCAATGGGGAGCTGGTGGGAATAGGGAATGGAAAGGGTGGTACAAGTAGTTGCATGGATGCCCAGAGTCAAAAATCTGCTGAAAGGTTTTTTGAAAACAGCAGTGATAGATGACGAGAAGGATGCACTGGCAATTTTTTCACAGGACTTAAAAAATTATGAACAGCATCTCAAAGCCAGTCAGGAGACATGGTATCTGTTCTTTCCAATAGCTGCAGGCCTTTGGGATAACAAATTTGAAGAATGTCTCTGCTATCCCCTAAGGGACACTACGTCTGCTTTCTAAACCCCTGCACTTGCTGTTCTTTATTCTGACAAATACCAAGCCTCGAAGAACAAGCAAAGCTTTGGATCAAAGTGTGCGTTGGAAGTAGGAGGCTGAGAAAACGGGATGGGTAGGCAAAGGTTTCAGAGTCTCATCTGAGAAGGATGGGGCACTGCAACCTAAGGTGGAGTGGTTGGCAAGCCTGACAGATGAGTGGTGTGGAGAGCATTGGAGATCATGGATCCAGCAGTGTGATCATCAAAAGAGTCACGGGCTGAAATGTCAAGGGTGCGTTGCAAGGCAGAGCAGTGTCAACAGAGCTGCTCACAGGCTTTGTGATCCTAAAGGGAAGAGAACTGAAACAAGTGCCAGGGAGGGAAACCTATGGTCAGTATGTGAGGAGGTGAGGTCTGGACAGACGCATCCTTTCCTGCTGCTCATCATCCCTTTCTGTACTGCAGTGTGTCTGAGGGCTCTTGTGTGGCTTTTAAATCTGTGCTTGCAGCATGGGCACTCCAGATGGTTGAACATGCTAACAAGGAATGGAAGAAAATGGGCAATCATTGGCCAAGCTCTCTTTCCTAAGACTGTCTGTGTAACACTCCTCCAAAGCCAAGCCGTGGAGTTTATTTAATTCCCCTCAGTTTGACAAGCCACTTCCACTCTGCTATTGAATGGACAGCACCCAGGCAGCAAAGTGATGTTTTTTTGCAAAAGTCTGGTGTTCTGCAGCATGCAGATGTTGTGGTTCAACCCTGGCTACACAGCTACTTGCTCACTATCCTCCAGCTGTAATGGGAGGAGAACCCAAAGAATAAAAGGGGGGAAAAGGCAGAAAAGTGAGATAACGGCAGTAACACAAAAGTTGTGCACTCAAGTAAAGCAAAAAAAGGAATTAATTCACCTCTTCTCATGGGCAGCCAGGTCTTCAGCCATCTCTAGGAAAGCAGGGCTCCATCATGCATAACTTGGGAATACAAACACTATCACTCCAAATGTTCCCCTTTCTTCCTTCTTCCCCCAGCTTTATGTGCTGAGAATGATGTCATATGATACAGAATATCTCTTGGGTAAGTTGAGGTCAGCTGTCCTGGCTGTGAACCCTCCCAGCTTCTTGTCCGTCCCCAGCTGCCTCACTGGTGGGGTGATGTGAGAAACAGAAAATGCCTCCATGCTGTGGGAGCCCTGCTCAGCAGTAACTAAATAATCCGTATTATCAACAATGTTTCCAGTACAAACCCAAAACACAGCACTACTCCAGCTGCTTCGAAGAAAGTTAACCCTTTGCCAGCCAAAACCAGCATAGGCTGCCAGTGAGCTTGAGACCTGCTCTTCTCATGCCCACCCATGCTCTCTGGCCATTCTGTTTAGTGAAATAACTTTTGCCGCTCATATTCATGGTATTTCCACTGCTCCAGCATAGGAGAGCTCAACAAGCTCAAGCAAAAGGTGCTTAATGTTTAATCCCACTTCTGGCTTGTGTTACAGCTCGCCGTTTGAATGAGTGACTGTTGCGTGTGGGTTTGACATGTGTGTGTCAGTCTCATGGAGCCTGCACGATGGCATGACACAGGGCCAGTCCAGAGTGCCCTTGGATGGGAGAGTCAGCAAAGCTGAACCTGGAGTTGGCAGGACTCTGGTAGGGACTGCAAGGGCAGGATGGCTCTGTCGTGTCAGGATGGGCCCACACTATTCAAAACATTTTGCTCTGTTATGGTGCTCAGGCTGCCTCCAAAGAGCTGGTGCCATCCTCTGAGATGGGGCAGCACTCTGACAGGGTGTCTCAGGGGCTACAGGGGTGGTTTAAACGGTGATGGAGAGGAGTAGCCAGAGGAGTCTTGGTGGAGAGAGTGACTGGCAGAAAAGAGCTTAAAACTGCTTCAGCACCAAGTGGTTTATCATTTGCCAGAGGCATCAGTCCTGCAGCTCTCCCCTGCACTGGATTTGCTAGGAGAGTACAGATGTGCTGTGCTTTTGCTGCTGATTCCTTGTGGGATTTAATTTCTCTTTTGTGCTTCCTCTCCAGGGGTTCTTGCTTGTGGCTGCCATGGCAGAGTATGTCCCCCAGCCTTCCTCCACCTGGCCTGCAGGCCCACAGCCCCCTCACACTTCTGCCATCTGCCCACTGGAACATGTGGATCTGGGGATCTCGGAGCAACAAACACCACCGGAGCAGCCACCGTCCTCCCCGGAGCTGGGTGAGGATGAAGAAGTCACCTCCCCTCCGGATCCTGATGTCCCCTACCCAGACTTGGCCCCAGTTGTCTTCTTCTGCCTGAAGCAGACCACCAGCCCACGGAGCTGGTGCATCAAAATGGTGTGCAACCCATATCCTTTCTGAGCTGCCCCTTCTCCCTCCCCTCCTCCAGCTCCCTCCTGCCCTGTCCTCCCCTCATCCTGCCCTCCTGGGGTGCCTTGCAGGTAAGGAATAACTTCTATTACACATTTAATGATCTTCTTTGTTCATTGCTTGTGTTTAAACAGAATCTTAGCTGGTTCAGTGTGTGATCAAAAGAAATTGATTATGGAAGAAGGGACTTCAGAAAGAGCTGCTGACAGTCCAGGCACAGGGACTGGGAACAGGGAGAGTGGAGATGTCAGCAGAGGTACATAAAAAAGGCCTGTTTTTCCCCTTCCCAGCTCTCCTTTTGCCTGGGACAGAGTAGAATTTGCTAGCCCAGGAGCTCTTCAGACTGCCATGAACAGTGGAGGTGTCTGAAAATACAAGCTTTACTGAGAGCATGTTTTGCCCTTAGTGAGGGAACCACCACTCCTCCCGCACCCTGATTGCAGGGAAACCTCGGTGACCCCTTGTCTTTCCATTTAGTACATGTCACTGTCCTGGCAGAGTCTTGTTGTGATGTCTGGCCAGGAATGAACTGGACAACGTGTGCTCTGCACACCCTGGGAGAGATCTCTGTGACACAGGCATGTCCACCTCTCCGTGGTCAGCAATCACACGTATGTGTTATCACTCACACTCAGTGCCTTGGCAGCGGGAGGGCCCCTGCAGCCCTTCAGTGCAGATGAAGGCTCCCTGCACAGCCCATCACCTGCAGCCTGCCAGCTGGGATCTGCAGCTCCTGAGCTGGATGTGGTATGAAAACCAGGTAGAGCAGCACTGCTGTTCTTTGAACTGTGGGATCATTGATGATGTGGAGGAAATGGAGAAGAATATGAGTCATCAGAGAGGGTGGTCTGAGGTTTTGTGTGAACGTTTTTCTAGCTGGAAACCTCAAGTGGCAGCCCTCTTTACCTGGAGATTTCTTAGTTTCTAGTTAGGATACTATCTATAAGGATGTGTGTTCTGGCTTTGAGGTATAGGCTTCTAGATTAAATCTGAATGTCTGGGCATACAGTGGAGACTAGCAAAATGCTTCCAAGAGTATTTTCAGCCTTAAGAGCCAAACCCCGGGTGAGGACTTGAAGTAGTGTTAGCAGTAACAGCTGACCTTAAATGGATGAGATTTGTTTTAATTTCAAGTGTAGGGAAAGGTTTGTGTTTGAGTTCTTGTCTTAAAGTTCAAAAGCCACTGAAGAGCTGTTGCAGTCTCAAATGCAGATTATGGCTGAGAACACATTGGAGATTTAGATATTCTGCTTTCCTTCTACTGGCTGCTTATAAAATTTTAAAACTTTGCATTGAATTATGCATTGCTTTTCTATCACTGTGTGCCTGTGCTAGTTTTTTACGTCCTGGGAATCTTGTCCCAGCTTGTGGTAGAATAGAACTCAGAACAGGACTGAGAGTAAAGCAGGACACATTTGTGTCTCAATAAAAGGCTGGATTTGGGAAGGGAGAGTAACAGTGTGGGTTTAGGATGAAGGCTTGCTTTTGGATGAGGGAAGGAGGTTGTGGTGGAAGGAAAGAGCTTGTCCTTATTGCTGGCTAATAAGTGACTCAAAATAATCCCTCCAATCTGGTATGTCATAAGCAGTTTGCTTTAAGTTGTTGGAACTATTATTCAAGAAATATGGCGATTTTAGTTTTTAAATGTTACTTTTGTCCTAATCTGCAGACAAATGTGCTCTTTGACTTCAAAAAGGACCTTTTTTTATTAGAAACTAGACAAAGAAAGAAAAAAGCCTCATCCAGTCACCTGTTGATGACCTTACATGTGGCTCCAGGTGCCACCAAGGAGTGAAGGGCAGTGATGGGGTTGCTGGTAACCTTTTGGAAGGGTTGTGTCAAACTTGAGGTTTCAGCTCAGCTGTGTGAAGTTGGGAGATTGCATGACCAATGGAGACTGAGAGGTGAGGATTCAGCCCCTCCTCTGATTTCCTTTCAACCCCTTGTCCTCCTCCTTTTGAAAGGCTCATGCTCTTTTTTTCTCAAATGAGGGTTGTTTCTGTAGCCTGAAGGCTTGTTACCCATAATCATATGCTCTTGGCATCACACTTTTTTTGTCAGCACCATAGAACGGATATATTTTCATGGCCTGGTGGAAGATGCCTGGCTGGGAATCAGATCCTTCATAAGATATACTTCTATGAAAATCAAATTATGTTTTCTAGGAATTGATATGCTTGCCTGCTTTTCATCCTTGTTATACTGAGCTATGGGGTCTCCAATGTGCTTAAGCTAAGCAGGGGTAGGATGAGTCATGGTCATAGGTCAACACTTGGTCTTTTGTGAAGATTTAGCAAAAAGATGGGGCATTAATTAAATGCCTGTTAATCTTCTTGTGGAATTTTTTACTAGGCTAGAGCTTCATGATCGCTGTTATGGAAGTACTATCAATGAAATTTAAAATGGAAACTCTGATAGTTAAGAACTGTATAACAATTTTTTAAGCATGAGGTCATTAACCACCAAATTTCAATTTAGGTAATTGCATTCTAACTACTTTAATCCCCCTCTCCTGAAGATTATTTTTCCTTCTGTGAGCAGTCCTGCAATTTTGTTATGTGCTATTAAACAGCTGCCATATTGCTTTGCTGCAGTGCAGTAATGGGAGAAAGAACCACTTATTTCTTTGCTTTAAAATTGTTTCTGGAAGCATATTAGTGTAGAGATGTGTGACGATATCATTGCAGAAGTTGTAGATCCTAACTCCCTTTTAAGAAGAGGACCATTATCCATGTGAAAGTAGGGGTGATTGTCCCCTAAAGGAGTATTTGCTGTGCTTTCTGCTGTTGTAGTGCATGATGAAAAGGAGCCTGATGCTTTCAAGTTTGGTGTTTCGCATGCTTTTGGGATGACTTTACATATAGCACAAGTGAATGCTTGAATAACCTTAGTTTATTGGGAAGCAGATTTTTTTTTTTTATTCCTAATATACCTTATTAGAGACAAGTAAGTGTTGTATCAGCTGGGTATGCAACACAACACATACCTGGAGCCTGGCTTGTCTCCTGATTAGAAAGGAGTTGCTGTGATGCAGCACATGAACAACCAGCCAGCTGGTTTGTTTAGGTTAATTTGTGCTTTGATAACTGAAGGCTGGACTGCTCGCAGTTGTAGTCATGGAGCTGTTGCAGCTACAATATTAATACAGTCAATATTTAAGATATGGCTCTGAGAATGGCTAGAATTTTTTTTTTTTCTCTTATGAAACCTTAACTCTGTCATATAAGATTTGAAGTCAAGCTTGGATGGGGAATAGCATGAAAAGCGTAAAAACAAGTTTCCAAAAAAACTGCATATACCTTATGAAATTAGAAAATGTTTGAGACTAAATAATGGGTATACCGTGTGGCACCTTACAAATGGATCCTCATGAGAGGCTCTGCAGTTCACTACTCTGTCATTTTCTTACTTTTTACGTACCAACAACCCCTTAATGAAGCTGTTGGCCATTTGGGCTTCTGTTTTGCTCTCAAGCAGTGAAGTGTTGCATTTCCAGCTGGTTTCAGTGGTGTAGGAGCAGCAGGTCAGATTCCAGATGAGCAAAAGCTTATATGCACACCTAATTTTTAGTATTGGAAGCTGTGTTTTACAGAGTATTGAGCAGGGTAACTTCTTAAAGCTGGCATGACTGTGTACTGAGGAGCTGCCTTGTAGCTCATTAGCTTTAAAATCCACTGAACAGAGGTTTTTGTCTTTGTATCTGCTGCTAAAAATCCCACCTTGGTTCTGGAGGTAGCTTTCCTGTAGCCTTTATTGATGGCATTGTTGGCTTGGACTGTGTGCTCCGTGCACAAGGAAACAGGACCTCTGCATTTATTCCCCACCTCTTCCCTGCCTGGTGCCATGGGGATGATTTATGTATGAGTCAGTGGAGTTTAGGGTGGCTGGCAATGGCAGTAGTGCTGTTACATGGTGGCACTGCCCTCCGAGAGCCAAGAGTGTGAAATCAAATGTTGGAGGAGAAAAAACATGTGCATGTGGATTGATGCTTTTCTGGGTGACAGTGGCAGGTGGTGCCACGGTGCATGGGGACTGTGGGCTGCCAGAATCACTGCTTTTTGGGTGCTGTGTGGCTAAGGGGACAATGAATCTGTCACTCATTAAGCTTTGGATGAACGTGTGTTATATATGTGAAATATGCCCATGTCAAATACCAGTTTGGGCAGTTGTTTATGTCCGGTGAAGTAATACTTGCAGATTCCATAGTGTGTTGTATTTGTTTCTGCCTTAAGTTTGTACACTGTCAGACCCTGGACACAGTATTCCTAATGACTGGATGTAATTATATAATAAACAAGCATAATCTGCAAATTCATTGCAACTCTTGCAGTAATTTATGACTGTCTTAAGGCCTAAGTGCCTGTAATCATCTGAAGTTTACTTTTCTTTTTCACGTGTGTGTGTATATAAATGAAAATAATGGTTTCCTGCATCTCTAGTAGGTAGAGAGAAGCTTGGAAATGTGACCAGAAGCTGTAATAATACATCAAAAATTGAGTGGCTTATGAATTTTAAGCAACATTCATCATTCTTGAGGACCTAGGGATCATGGCTTTCTGCTCCTGGGATCATCAGTATCAGCTTTTAGGTACATATTTGAAAACCAGAAAAATGTGTGTTATTTGTGTGTGTCTCCATTTTAAAGGCAGCTCTCCTGTCTCTCTTAAAAAGTCTGTCTCAGAAGACACATGAAGAGTCTGGCATTTATTTGAGGACTTTTGACAGCTTTGTATCTTTCTATGTAACCAGGCAGATGCTGCTGCTGTGCCATCCTTCCAGCCAAGGAGGACGTATCTGTACTCCCAAGCCCCACCAAGTGCACGATTTTTTTTTTTCTGTAGGGTGTTATCAAACCCCTCTGCACTCCACAACATTCTACATCAACTTTGCAGTTGATGTTGCATGGGAAAGTGAGCTGGCCAGAGCTCTGCCGTGGGTGTGCAGTGTTGGGGGCATGTGCCAGATGCTCTTCAAGTTTTGAGAGGAAGCAAGACTGCTTTAGGTTCTGCTAGGTTTTCTGCCAGCCTCTCTGCTGGAATGAAGCTTACTATTAGCAAATGAGGGTGACTTCTAATAAGTCAGTTGTCCATTATCTTGATTAATACTTGAAGGCACTGAATGCAGTGGCTCAATCTATCATCAAGTGCTCTTCTCCCCTTTAGTGTTAGCAATGTGCCTTAAAGCAGACACATACTACCCTTGTGAACCAACCCTTAATTTCCCTGTTAATTCTCCTCTTGGAAAGCTGATAGGCTTTACCCTGTTTAACTCTACCTGTCTGAAAATCATCCAAGGTCTCTGTATGTATTTGACAGACTGCAGAAGGAAATTGAGTGTGCTTAATTGAAGCCCTTTCTTCAGAGGATAAAGCAGATCTCTGGAAGTTCCTGTTCTTCCTTTAGCAAAGAAGTAGCGTCTGGATAGCAGTCTGAAGGGTTTGCATTTGGGATTGCCATTCTGTTTGGTTTCCCAGGTGCTCTAGAAGAAGGCAAAGGGAAAGATAGGGAGCAGGTTTAGTTTTGGAAATTGCACAGTCTGAACATTTTAATGTTTCCATAATGAATTATTGGGTAATCTTAGTTTTGTGGTAGAATAAGAACCCTGTCCACCTGGGCTCTGGATTGAGGAAAAGTAATTCTCTGAATTTCCAGCTTTTTCTTAGGTTAGCTGTTTCGTGATTGTGGTTGTTAGGCAGATGGCAGGGGAAGCATGATAGAGCTCAGGGCCTTCACAAGTAACTGTGAAGGAAGTTGTCTTCACAAAACTAGTGACAAGGGAGTGCCATTAGTGCGGGTCATTTGATGTGCAAATTTACGAGGGGAAGTTTAGAGGAACCATTTGCACAGTCAGATGTGGTGTGAATGGAATTTAAACTCGTGCATTGTCATTAGTAGCACACAAGGGATGGATATGCTTGAAGGGGATTTGCATGCTTGAGATCTGTAAGAAATTGGCTGGGTTGCGTATATGTGAGATGTATGCAATTCCAGGCAAGTGGGAAGATGTACAGGGATGGGGTCTAAATTTGGCTGGCTTGCAAGATGGCCTCGTGTATCTAAGCACAAACATTGAAACAGGATAAGTCCCTGCCTCCCATCCCTTTAGTTTATTCCCTGGAGGCTTCTTTTTATAGTGAGAACTCAAAGACCATGGTTTGGAAATGAAGCAGGACAACAGCACAAACAAACCCAGGGCTCTGACTGAAGATTCAACGTTTGTAGGGTCTAACAAGATTGGAAATAAGGCTGAAAATTCGTGGTGCATCCTTACTGTCTTCATTGAAATCTCTAAGCATTTTTGTTGTTATTGAAGGATAGATTCCTACTTGCCTTCCTTGGAGGAAGAGCTAACTGCAAAGCACAGTGAAGCCTGTGGTTTAGGAGAGTGGTATTTCTGCTGTGTGCTTGTAGTGCCCTGTTTCTGTAAGGTGTTTCAAACACAGTAAAAGAGCTCTATGCCCTGATGCTTTAGGAAAGCAGGGCTAGGACTCTTACTGCAACAGCTTTTGATGAGGTGTCTTAACATGGTCCCTGGGTTTATGGCCAATGAATGTGGAAAGTGCAGGAAAGCAGGGGAGAACCTAGAAGATGCAAGTCATATGACTGCCTGGTATAAATCAGTGTTATTCTGTTATACCTAGTAAGAACAGCCCTGTATGCACCAGCCATTGCTCTTCAGGTGAGGTTGGGGAGATTGGTTTTGTCTTGTCACACCGTGCTGTGTATTTGTGGCAGACTAGGGGTATGTGGTAGTTCTAGGCTAGAAGAGAGAGATGGTGTGCTCAGCTGGGATGCAGGGATGGCAGCAGTGCCTGTGCTGGGGGACATCCCCATCCCTCTGAGGAGTGCATTGCTGAACTGAAACAAATGCTGAAAAACCTTTCTGGAGCACACTGTGCTTATTCTCTGGAATATATTTTGCCTTGGAGATGAAAACCATTTATTCTTTGAAAAATGGTCAGTTTGCCTTTTTCAGCCTTCATGAACACTGGAGCAGGATGTGTTAGAGTGCCAAAGGGGTTCTTGTAGGAAAAGGAAGAGCAATAAAAATGCTCATTTTGAGTTCAAGACCTATAAAATACTCTGACCAGACCTCCAATTGCATGGTCTTGTTATAACCATGTGAATTAAGGAAATTAACCACTAACAAATTGACCAGCTGCTTATTTGAGGACTTGACACTCTTCCCACACTACACCATGGGAAAGGGCCTGCAGCTGTGGGTTGTGAGCCTAATACTTGGCGGGAGCTGCTTCAGGTGAGGAACACCCAACAGAGTTGCAGCTCCTCTGCAGCAAATGGCCTGCAGCTGGTCCCAGTATGGCTAACATGAGGATATGAAAAACTTGGCCCATTACAGACCTATGGAGATAATAGGAGCAAAGAGTCAGCCAAGCTGTCAACCTCCAAGTTGGAAAGATCTTTATGGTCCAGGAAAAACACTATCTTTGGATAGGCACTGTCTTTTTATGTAGGAGGGCTCTAGTCCAGTGTAGGATGGACCAGGCTGAAGCTTGCACTCACTTCTGTCCTGTGCTTGCTTTGCCCACTGGTTCTGGTTGGTCCAGGGCACCTTGGCCAGCCTCTTCCTGGAGTGTCTCATGTGTCTGTGCCTCTGCCTCTCCCTCTCCTGTGTTTCCCTGTCTGCTGAGGGGCAGGGCTGAAGGAGGTCCTGTTTGACAAGTGCTTCTCTTAAGTGGAGTTTTACAGCCTCTGGCTGGTGGGGGCAGTGGGATGAGGGAAGGGCCACCAGCTGGGGCTGCCTGTTCAGAGGGACAGATCTGGTGGTAGATTGGGCTTGCCCTGCACTTTGTCGGTGCTGCCCCTTGGGCTGTGAGTTTGTGCTGGGCTACCTCCTGTCAGCTGTGCTCCTCAGCCAGGAAGGGACTGCTGTCCTACCTGCCTCCCCTCCTTTGAGGGGTTCTCTGGGCTCAGCTGGGGAAATGAGAAGGAATCATCTCAGTAAAAGTTTTGGAGAAGGAGAGAGGCTAACTCAGGGGGATGTCTTTTTTTATTCCATGATGAGAAGACATCAGAGTTGTGACCAGCATCCGGGGAATGAGGCTGAGATGAGCAAGGAAGGGAGATGAGAATGCAGCTGGACTTATAAAATGAGAGATGAAGTGCGATGATGATGATGATGTAGTAAGATACTGATGGGACATGATTAGTGGAGGTTATCTAGGCTGGAAACAGGTGATGCAAATCCTTGCTGACCTTGGCAGGCATCTCAGCAAACCCTTGAAATCAATTGTATTGAAGGTAGCTGATAGAGCTGAGACAGCAGGAGTGCTTGATCTCTGGCTGCCATCAAGGCCTGGTGAAGTAAGAAGGTGGTGTGATGGCAGTGTAAGCCTTCTGCTAGAGAACCTGCATGGGTGTTTGGATGGCTTGGCTGGTCTGAGGGATGGAGTCTGTGTACAGTGCTGTGGCTGGAAAAACTTTCACCTGCCCATCTTGACCACAAGGTTAGCATGTGGGGATGGAGATGGAAAGCTTAGCTTGGCCTCCCTGTCTTTCCCTTCCTCCAGCTTTCTCCATGCCCATTGCATCAGTGCAGATTGGGGAGAGGAGCAACTCCCTCAGGCGGGATGGGGGATGTGCAAAGCTGTGATGTGGGGAACCATCTGTCCCCCTGAGACAATGGTGCCGTTTACACTTACGTACTGCAATTCATCCAAGAGGAAAGATAAATCTGTCCTGGCTAATGATACATCACACTCTTTGCTTATCCTTTCTTCCTTTAGGTTTCTCTCCCCCAGTCTCCCCTTGTCATCACCTACTGTGCTTCAGTCTATAAAAGAAGCCATTGCTCCCCCTCTTTGAGCGTGATTTGATGCTTCTGATTCCCTGCAACTCCTCTAGCAGACTCCCCTGTGACTAGCCACCCTGTCTATCCCTTTTCCTCTCTCTGTGGCAGTCTGTCATTTTTTCCTCTCTTTTATTATTTCCCTTGCTGTCATTCCTGGGTTTTGCTGCTAGCAGCATGTCTGCACTGACTGTTCCTGCCCTTGAATTGGCTCCTTCTGGTAAGTGCCTCTCCTGGCCAGTATTGTGGGCACCAGGCTTCCTGGGGTGAAAGGTCAGGGCTTAAAGGAAAGACCTGGAGGTAGGATTAAACAGAGGACATCACTCATTGGTGCATTTAGAATGAGGGAAAAAGGCCAGGGCTCTGCAGAGGTGTAAGTTTACCTGTGAAAACAGCACATTTTGCTGTCTCTGGAGGGGATTTCTACATGGCAAGATGGGATTGCTCATCCCATGCGCTCACAGGCTGCTTCCATCTCCCTTTAGAACGTTCCAAACCCAGGTCATTGCTATCTTCCCATGCTCTCCAACATGCTAGTGGCACCTCTGACATCTTTGTCCTGAACTGTCAGTGTGCAGGAACACTGAGCTCATTTCTGAGCAGCAGAGTCCAAGGGCTGCACCTACCTGGGAGCAGAGACAGACAGGCTGCTGGGAGGTGGCCACCTCCTGAGCCAGCCTGGTGACACTTGCTGCTGGATGAGCTGGCCCTCGCCTTCTCTGGGATGTCACTGTGCTCTGCTAATGCCTGCTAACCAGGTCTGGCTCTGTGGACTGGCACAGACAGATGTGAGCTCAGCATGCTGGCTGGGAGCTGCGTGGCTGCAATCTCCTGGCCCTGTGCCCCAGCTTGGAAGCTGGGCAAGGTGCTCAAGGATTTGCTTACAAAAGTTGAACCAACAGTGCTGTCTCAGCCTTATTCCTGATCCTTGGACCTTTGCGATGGCTGTTTCATCTTTACTAACTTGGTATTGTTTATCACTACCTCCCCAGCATAGCAAAAAAATGCTGAAATACTACAAGGGCTTTAAGACTGATTGTAGGAACTGAATGCTGTGAGAGGCAGAGTGAACCAAACGTACCTCTTGGGGGATTTCTCTTCTCAAAGAGTCATGGGTTAAAAAGGCTAACATCAGTACAAATTCATCCAGGAGAAAGCTGCTGAATCCAGTTCTTGTAATGCTAGCTCTGAGATTTGCCTGAACAGGCAAGAAGGGAAGGAAGGAAAGAAAACACATGGTAAAATATTAACCTCCCTATTGGAACAGGCAGTTTGCAACAAACAGCAGCTGTTCTCTTTCATGGCATGAAAGATGTAGGAGCTCAATATTTGGGGGTGGAGAAAGATTTTTCTTCCATGCAGAGGTTGATAGTTTCTCACATCAAAGATCAAAAATATCTGCTCATCTTTTAAGCCCTGCTTATTATTTGAAAGCTAACTGTAACATCAGTATTTGGCAAATCTGCCTTGCCCCATCAGTCACACACCTCAAAAGGAATGCTCCCTGTCTTTACCTGTATCCTGCATCTTGCTTCACAGCCAAGAATGCCTCACTCTAGTGTTCCCCTAAGAATACCATGTCCTTATTGTCTACGAAAATGTTCTACAGATCATTTACCAGCCAGCTAGCAGATGTTAACAAGAATTGTTAACAATAATCAGGCTAAAAGATATTTGAGAAAAGTAGGATTTGTAATGTATTGCAGTTACGTAATTGGTTTTGTTCACGTATTTACCAACTTGTGACGTAATTTTTGCTTTGAGTGAGTCTCTTGGGTTTGTAGGTGATTCTGGCAGGCTTTGCTTTGTCCACATGTGAGATTCAGGCCAGACCTTGAAAATGTTTGTCATGAGTGAGTTATATTAAAGAAGACAGGCTTATAGAATTGCAACAGTAATAATATATTGCCTTTGGTGCCGCCTGATGTTCAGTGCCACTGGCCAACTGTGATATTTCTTAATGAAGGAATTTTTTCCCTCAAGGCAATTTTTTTCTTGCTTTTTTCTTTCCCTGTGGCTCCTCTCTGATTAATTTTCTTGATGGAGGAGGATCCTACCAACCTTTGGAGTTTCTGTTCTCTTCTCTATACTTGTTGACCCACGATTTAGCAGCCTCTGTTCTGGCAACTGCTCTACTCTTCCCATCTGGATGCCTCTCTGAAAGTGGGATTTTAGTAAGTGGAGGAGGCTTTAGATGTTATCCCACTTGTTTTATACAGGAAAATCCTTTGGAGACAGCAGTCTTCTCACTGTTTTCTTGTAGCATTTTTTTTCATCCCATGCTACAGTTTCCAAATTTTCTTTTTTTTTGTAGGTTGACCCTGTTATCTTTCCCTGTGTGGACAAACTCCTCATATTATGTTTTCTTCCTTACTGGGTGCTGAGTAATGTTCTTCCTTCTTTTCCTGCCCAGCAGGATCTCTCAAGAATCTCACACAGTTCATACAAAGGCCAGAACACAAATAGAACTGAAGAAATGGAAGACATAGTTTTCATTGTTACATGAGGTAGTAGCATGGTTTTGAAAAGCTGTGCAACTTTTCCATTGTAACAGTCTTTTTATCCATTAATAAAACCTTAATCTGAGGTCTGGAAGGCAAGGACCAGGCAAAACTCTGGGGAAGGATACTGAAGTGGGGGACTGAGAAGCTGAGGAGGAAGATAAGGCCACTGGGTCAGGCAGTCAGCAGGGATCTGGAGAGCTTATCCACCAGGAATCTGCCCTCCAGAGTGGAGGAAGTGGGCAGCAATGGCATGAGGGAGCAGCCTGGAGAGTGGGCTGGTTGGGCTGGGTGAGGAGAAGGGAGGGGCAGGCAGGCAGAGTGGGTGGGGAGAAGGTCTGGATGGGAGAAGCTGGCTGAGAAGGCTGGGGCAGTGAGCCCAAGTGGAGGCAGGGCTGGAGGGCTCAGCCTGCAGCAAGAAGGGATGAGATGAGAGTGCCCCATGGAGCGGGGTGTCCCTACCCCAGAGCCTGCATGCTTTGCATTCCTCCTTATTTGTTTCCCTGCTGCCATCAAACTCCTGTAAGGCCCACTGGCTAAAGAGATGTCACATTACTGTCTTCACCGATGCCATCCCTCCCTGTGGGGCATAAAAACAAACCAGAACATGTGAACATGCAATGAAAGGTTCTATTGTGAAGGTGGTGTGGAGAAGGAGGAACTGAGATTCCACATTCGTCCTTAATTCGGTCTTAATTTATTGGATTGAGTCATATCAAACAGTCTCCCATGAGCATATTCAAAGCACAATTTTTTTTATTTTTTTATTTTTATTTTTTTTTTGCTATGGCAGCTGCTGATTTATCTCCATTTGGATGGATTTTTAGAGGATGAGTGAAAGAGGTCTTGGGTTACTCTGCTGCCCAGTGTGGACACAGTGTTTCAGAGCATCGAGCAGCATGTGCTAGTCAAAAAATCACCTGGGACACTTACAAACAGACAAAATAACTTTTTTATTTGCAGTCATTGGCGTTCAATTTGGTTTTTTCCTCATAGCAGTCATACCTGCTATGTAAGTTTCAGCTCAAGCTGCCAGTCAAATGAAGCTCTAAGCAAATGAGACAGGGTGTTGGAGGGAAGAAGAGTTTGTGGTAGAATTAATTAAAATTAGTGTTATCAGTGTAGCTGCATGCAGCCTTCCACCATATAGGTCAGCTCTCTCTGAACCCTCAAGTTTCCCCTACAATGAAATAATTAACTATTAAAGTAGGTACTTAAAAAAAAAAACATTCCTCCTCCAGAAAACCATAACCCAGGATTTTTTTTTTCAAAGCACAGAATTAATTGCATCCTTCCACACCATCTTTGAGGTGCTGTTATTTCTTTAAAATGCATTTTCAACATATTGTGATATGTCACACATCCTTTAAATATCCAATAGCTTTTTAACTTTTAAAAATCTATTTCACACTTAGTGGCATGTCTGTAATGCATTTTTTCTGGAACGTGTGGCAGATGTCTGGGGAAACTGTGTTTTCTCCCATATGGGGGTTATTTTACTGGAAAATGAAAGAGAGTTGACACTTCATTTGATTTTTCTGAGCTGTCACATCAGGGATTCTCTATCGGGGTGTGAGACATGAATCCAGATCGTATGTAAACTGCACAAGGCAAGATGTGCTCCCTTCCCTGGGTGAAGGGGGACTTCCCATTGAAGAACATCCTCTGAGGGCTACAAGGAGGAAAACAGGATAGGGAAGCTCTAGGATACCCTGCTCCATGGGACTTTTCAGCATGCTCTGGACATGCAGAAATAACATGATTTCTATACTTGGACCTTCATCGACGAGAAGGAGGTTGGTGCCGACTTTGAGTTTACTCAAACCTTAAGGAATCTCCGGATACTTGTGACCCAGGTTCCTGAAGTGAGCTGGCATTTCAGGGTTGAGTGGTGCTGAATTTGATTACTGGAGAGGAGTTTTACATGCCAGGGCTGCAATCACTTTAGATGGATCTGACCACCATTACATGGTTGTGGTTTATGGGCAGACAGAAGGAAATTTGTGATCTGTGTTGGCCAACAATCTCTCTGCAGATCTGTGTTTCTGTTCTGACTCCTTCCTCTCTGCTCTATCTGAAAGTGGCTTTTTTGTCCCCTTGTCCTTGTGCTATGATGAGTTGTCCCTGTATTTTCTTCCCTCTTCCCAGACTGAGCACTGTGCTTGGGGCCCCTCTGTTGTTTCCCCCGCAGTATCAGAGGAGGGGAGGGAGCTGAGCAGAGAAACTGCTGCAGGCCCCTGAAGGTAATGCCTGTGCCGACATCACCCCTTTACTGAGACAGATGCAGTGGGGATAAATACCAGGTGTCTCTTACAGAGTAGTTAAATGCACTAGCAGTCCCTTTTTTGTCATGTTAGGACAGAAGAGCCTTCCAGCTCTGTATTTCAGAAGATTGCCTGTGGCACTTGGCACACCCCTCTTGTGCACAACCTGGGAGACACATTCCTGAGTTTCTGGGCAGTAAAAATGCCTGAGAATTATTTGGCTGTGGTAGCAGTCAGTGTCCTCACTGCTGGTATGTGTGAGCACAGGCACACTGCTGTCGAGGCATTTCTGGGCAGAGTTTCCTAGGGACTGAGGAGCACAGCCCTGGGGGAAGCTGAGGGCACAAAGCTGGGAAATCAGGAAAGTGCTGGATAACCCTGGAAACATAGACATGGAGCATGGAAGCATGGGGATGGAACCTGGAACGTTCCCCATTGGACTGAGGGTGTCAGTGATCCCATCAGTGGAAGCAAAGGTGAGAGGTGAGACAGATCTAGCAGGAGAGCGCAAAAGTAATTATTTTCTTCCCCAGCCACTCGACTTCTTCTCTGGGTACTTCTTGAGCATGATTAAGCTGATTAGTGTCATGCACTTGTGACTTTGTCTTGTACCTGTGGCATTTCCCATTCTTTTTTGTGTGCATGAAGGATTTCCTCATCCACATTGTTACTGTGACACCTCTCCTCACTGGACTCAGGATTATTCTTTCTGATGATTAATGTTTTCATGGGTCTCAGGTAGCTTTTCAGGAACACAAAGACATTTCCCAATGGAGGATCTGATGCCAAGTCTTTAGTTGCTGGGTTTAATAGTTACACCTGGGATTATTTCATCCCACTGAATGACCTCTTCTGAGACACTGGTGCTTCCCCTGGTAGGTTTGTATTTATAGGCTTATCTCTGCACCCTTTCCCCACCAAGTGTGCTGCTTATGCCTGGTAACCTCAGGCATGTAGCTACAAGCTTGTACTTGGAAATTGTGGGAAGGCCTCGTGCACCTCATGGAGCCAGAGTGGTTCTCTGAAATGTGGACAAGCAGCAGTCAGAACACCAAAATCCACTGAGAGTTGGCCAGCAGAAAGTTACAGGAATTGGTAGTGCAGTATACTATTTTTGCAATGTACTATATTTATACTATATTAAACTATACTGTTTTTATACTATTAACTCCAATATTGATACACATGCACAAGATATTTGACTAAGTAATACAATTACGATGTAATAAATCATCTGAGTTCTTTATTACTCTAATTTACATGCTGCTGTATAAATAAGGTGTACTCACCATTCCTTTGCCATCCCTGAAAGATGCAGGAGGATTAGAAATCATTTGCATTGATGAGTCTTGGCTAAATATTTGACCTACTGGTAAATTCCTCTGCAATCATCCCTCAGAGAGATTTGCTGTGCCTTCCCCTGTGCATCTGTCTGGGTGATGCCAGAGGGGTACAGGGAGAAGGGGGGAGACCTTTGACTGATGTTTAAAATCCTGGGGGAACTGAAAAGGTTTTGAGAGGAAGGTGAAGATTTAAACTTGTTTTTACTGATCAACTGGTAGAGGGAAGTCTGGAGTTATGAGGAGAGAATGAGTCACGGTGTTTGAAGTCTAGTGGGCTGCTGTATGTTGGGCCATCTGGAGGTCACTGATTGTGAGGATAGGGACTGAAAGGCATGAAATAGTTAAAATCAGTGAGCTCCAAAGTGTTCTTCCGGTGTGTTGAAATCCCAGTGTAAATCACCAGTGCAAGAAATTGGGCTGATGGTGGGACCGAAGTCCTCACAGCTCTTTCTGGGCACCCACCTGTGGGATGACATATCCAGGCAGCCAGTGAAGATGAGAGGTGTGAATATGGTTAAAAAATGGGATCTGCTACAGGGACTAGCGTTCATACCAGGAAATGGGCTGGTAATGAAAGAGCCTTGTTTTGGCAGGGGCATAGGGCTGCCCCTGCCTGCTGGCTGCGTGCAAGGTGTGTTGAGCCTCCAAAGGTGCTGAGTTTGGTGTAGGTAGGTGCTCAAACATTTGGGTCATATGTGCCGTGGTTAATGAACTTGCACCGCTCCACTGACTTAGAGAGTTCTCTTTGCTAACCCCAGTTCAGGGCCTCTCAGGTTTCTCAAACTGGGTATAAATTTTAGAACAGAGAACAAGCTCTCTCTTGCAGAACTTTGGCCACCTTTCTTGTTTTTGTCAGGGTGAGTATACCATAAAGAGCAGCCTTTGTGTCTGTGCTGGTTTCATGCTTCTGTTCAAGGCATTTACTGAAACAAAATTAAATCTGAGCTGGCAAGTTGAGTTTGAGTTTCGGCTTCAGTTGGCTTGTGCTTTGTTCAGATTAATTCTCTTTTCCCCCAAATGCTCGTACCTCCCACCCCATCCCCCAGACAGGGAGGCAGCTGTTGTCATTTCTCTGCTTTCACAAAGGCACAGTGGGAAGAGGAGACAAAGCAGAGCATCATCTGCCTTCTCCTCTGGTGGCAGGCAGGGAGCTGAGCTCCCAGAGGAGCCGGTGCCTAGCTGCTGCCTGTGCATCAGGGGGATGCTGCTCTATGGGGATGCTCATGCAGCAGGTCTTGCTGGAGGGAAAGAGGAGGAAGGTTCATGAGAAGAGGCAACAGTCTAAGCATTGTGAAGGTTCCCAGTTTGGCTACTTCACTGGTCCTCTGTGTAGCTGTCTGAGAGAGAACTGCTAGGGATGGCCTCCTGGGGTGGCCAGGCAGCCTGGAGCATGGAGACAGCACAGGAAAGAGGACCTGGGGGATGAGAGGAAGCAGTGTGTTAGTGCTCCTAGGAGCTGGTATGTCTTTAAAGCTGATGTGTTGCCATGGTGTGCCTGGCAGTAAAGCTCCCTTGTTGCTTCTCTAATTCCATTCAGGCAAAGAAGAATGGTGAGGGGATTAAAAACAATGCAGGGCAAAGGCACTCTATCTCCTGCTGTAGTGTGCTCACCTTGGTTCCTGCACCCTTCACCACCCTGCCTCTCTGCAACTCAGTCCCCCACAGGTGCTGGGTGAAAACAGCTTCCTTGGTACCTGCTGCCCCGGGCTAATGTGTTGCTTTACCATGTTGTGGGAGCCTGGGAGAACACCTGCCACACCTTCTGCATGAAAACAAAGCAGAGAGAAAGAAGAGAACTTCTTGGGAAGCCAGGAGTGTGGGTGTAGAACTGAAGGCAGCAGAACCAATGGCAGTACTTCCACTAAGGTAAATAGGAACAGAACTGGGTTTGTGGTGGTCTGGTGTTAATTAGCTTCCTCTTCAGCTGTTTCTGAGTGTGTTCATAGTCCTGTACCAGAGATATCAAAAGATCCTTGATTACAAGATGTTAAAGGTCACATGACCTAGAAAGATTAGTAGCAAGGAAAAGACACAGGATGCCGCTTTAACCCTGTTCATCTTGCTTGTTCATCTGTCTCTTCCATAAAATTTTCTCACCACTGTCCACCTCTCATTGCCTGGTGATCTGACTGTCTCTAGACCTCCTACTGTCTGGGGCCTTTGCCGTCCCTGCCTTGGCCCCTCCCCTGGGTACGCTGCACTGTTCCATTGCAGGGTGCTGGGGACCAGCCCTATTAAATCTCACTGTCTTTCACCCCTTGCCCTTCCAAACTTGCTCACTCCAGTCCTCTGATTGTGATCCAATGTCTTGCCCCATTACCTGTCATGGTCTTTTTCTGTCTAAGTCTTGCTGTGACGCAGGAGCCCCTGTGCAGTCAGAATGGCCCTCATTTGTCTGTGCCTATAATCATCCTCCATCTGCAAAATCACTTTCTCCTTTCACTCCCCTTGTTTGGCGGGGACATCATAGTTGAGTCACTATTCCTTCAGCATCTAATAGGGGGAAATAAAGTCTAAAGAAGGAGCTGTGGTGGTAGAGGGAGAAGCTGCTGCTGTTCTTCTACTTGGGGTTGACTATTCTGTAGTTCTTGAGCAGTTCAGGTGATGTGGAATGGAACTGCTGCATGGGCTCCTGAGTGAGCCAGATCCCTGCTCAGGGAGGGAGCTCCAAAATGGTGAAGAAACAATCTTATTTCTCACAGTGCAGCATGCTGAATCTCTCCTTGCTTTAATAAGTAGCTGCTTCTCCATGGATAGGTTCTCTGTTCCATGCCATCTCCCCTTTCATGGCACCCAAAAATACTCCTGTGTTAGGCAGAGGCACTTTCAGTGAAAAGAAGCCCTTTCCTGTCAGGGTTCAGTGCAAACACCCTTTGCTTGGGAAAACTGGACTTGAGTATTTTTACAGGTGAGGTACACCAGGGGAGCCCTGTTTGGGGAACCCTGCTGCTCTCCTGCCCCAGGCTGCTCTCTGCTTTGTTCTCTGTCCCCTCTTCAGCTCTGTGGGTCCCCTGTGCAGCTTTGCCAGTGGGTCTTTCTCCTTCACAGTGAACTGCCAAGCTTCTTGTGCCCACACTTGATTACTGATGGATTGACAGTCTCTGAGGTTTGGGTTATTAATCCTGACCTAAAGCAATATCTCATTAATGAAAATAAAACAGAAAATTATTGGAAGAGGAAATGAAGAGACTGAAAGCCAATATAAAGGGAATTGTGAGGGAGAAGTGTGAGAAAAGAGAGGAAGAAATTCAGTTTGGGACTTGATTTCTCTGGAGACAGAGCAGAGAGAAGGAAAAAAATCTAAGTCTTAATAGGGCAAGAGAGGACACAGAGGTGGATGGAGAGAAAGGAGGGTCAAAGGAGCCCTTGCCTAGGCAGTCTGCCATGGGCCTGCTGAGAAGTCAGCAGGGCCAGGCTGAAGCAGATGGGGAGTGAAGGATTGCAAGCCTGAAGGCTGCATGAAATATTTAAGATGCTCCATCAAACTAACTTCTCAATGGTGGTGAGATTCTGGGTAGGAGGGACAAGAAAAATTTGACTGATAACAAGAAATGAATAAAAAACATTTCTGACAACATGTAGCTCTCTTCTTTACATCTCTCCTCTTATTGCTAGGGCCTGGCCAACCTGATCTAGTGGATGGCAATTGTGCTGATGAGGGAGGGAGTGCAATTGGAACCAGATGATCTTTAAGGTCCCTTCCATCTCAAATCATTCTAGGATCTTAGTTTCTCCAGAGGTGAGATGTGAAGTTATGCTGGACACAAGGACAGGTTTCTTCAACCTCTGAGGCTTTAGTTTACTTTTGCTTTATATTTCCTTATGTTCTTCCTCTTTTCCCTGTTCTCCAAACTCACAGCACCTGTCACACAGTAACCAGCTTCAGTCTAGCTGGGTCTTGCTCCTCTCTCCTACTGCTGGGGTAGGGTGTAGCTCTGCCCCCTTTAGAATCAAATGTGTCTTCCTTGACCCTCTCCAGCCCTTTTCTTCCTCCACTTAGTGCCTGATCCTTTTGACACCTGCTCTTGGGAGTGGTACAACTTGACCTGCATCAGTTCAGTGAAGCCTTGAGCTCAACTGAGATGACACAGGAACGGAATCTGGTTGTAAAAGTATCCACAAGGATTTCTCTGACTTTATCCCACATTGGCTGACAAAGGCAGAACTCTTGAAGTGTAACAAATGTCACTGAGTGTCTGAGGATGCAGCAATGGCAAAGCCCAAGAGAAATCAGAAAGCTCAACTGTCTCAGTTCATGGGGTTTTGGACCACTGTGTCCTGCATACTGCCTATATACAAATACCATTGCGCAGTGCCATCACTCATCGCTTTTCTTGCTTCCCTTCCCTCCGTGAGAGCAGAGAGAGCTGCTGCCTTTAGACTGGATGTGTGTAATCACCATGACCTAGTTTGGGAACTGAATCTAGAAGGGAGAGAAAACCATGTTCATTAAGTTAAAAAATACAATAAATAACTACTAAGTTCCCTTCCTATGTCCTGCAAATCCAGTGTTAAATTCACTTAGTAATTTAGATGAGCCTTCGGCTATGTTAAAAAAAAAACCCTCAACACCTGTAGCAGATGCTGTTTTAAAATGTAGAAAGGAGTCCAGACTAAATCCTGAATGTTTCAGCTCTGGAGACCTTATTTAGGGGTAGAAGGTACTGCATCTTTGTCTAGTGATCTTCCTGTGCATAGTGTGTCCTGGCCACTGTTTGCTGCCTCCCTGTCCCTGTGAGCTGTGCCTGATTTTTTCCTTAGATGGTGGAATTGTCTGTTCCTGCTGCTGATCCAGCTGAGGTCTGCAGGTGACAGGTTAGCAAGTCCATGTTAGTTTTAGGGGTTTTTTTTGAATGGGGCAATAATGGAAGGATGGATGTGAAGTATATTTGACATTGTTCACGACGCAAGTGAGCCTGGGACTGGTCTCCAGGTTTTCCTGGTTGTTCTCTGTCTGGCATCAGAAAATATCACAGGACACAGACAATTGCTACTATATTTAAGGGCAGGATGTGCTACGGGTCTATAGCAGCATGAGTTAATAAATGTGAAGGAGTGAACAAAAGGTAAATGTTATCTCAGACGACAAAATAACAGGCTTTCATAATGAACTAGCATGCCTTCCTAGGATTGATGGCTTCCAATAAACCTGAGCTGGTTTCTTTCCACCCTTTGGTATTCACAGAGAGAAAATGTTCAGAAAACCTTTTGGGTTTTTCTCCCATCATTTTTGTACATGTTCCTAGATACTGAAATACGTGGTTTAGGCTATTGATAAAACAGCCACAGTACAAGACAGCAGCATTTAATCTGATTTCTTCCAAAGATGTGAAACATGTATCTGAATTTGCAAGAGCAGTATGGCAGTTCATATCTGAGTAGATTACGCATGGGATGCCTGCATGTTGATGCTATCTCTCTATAATCCTGTATCAAGACTGATATTGAGCATTACCTTAGCTCTGCTCAAATGTTATTCTCTTTGGCTGCTCTCATTCCTCCCTCATTAGGAGGAATCCATGAAGGAAGAGTGAAAAATAGAGAAACCTGATTTGGCTCAGGAAGTCCTTGAGCTGTGCGTGGTTGGCAGCTGGAAGAGTGCCTAAGGGAAGTATTGTGTCTGCTCATCCCATTTTTACACACTTCTCTGGGCAGCTATGTTGCTGCCCAGTCTGGACAGATGTTTGGTCCAATGTGAGATGCTCATTTTCAGTTGGTTTTGTTACACTATTCTGACTGCTCCCTGACTTGTGTAGGCTGGGAGTCTGTAAACTTAGGTTAATTCTGGGGTTTTTTGTTTCAAAATATCTTTTCTGCTTAATTCTTATTAGCATCTGTCATCTCCCCATTCCCCTTTCTTTCAAGACACTTGTCCTTTTGATGGGTGTTCCCATTTAGGGGGACATGGGACCTCCAGCTCTGGAGGAAACCGGATCTGCACTACTCAACACCTCTCAGTGGGGGTTTCTTGCTCATCATCAGTAGGAAGTCTGTGGGGTTGGAGACCACAATCTCAGCACCTGATAGTGCCCACCCCATGTTTTACCTGCTGCCTGGAGCACTGAGGGAGCAGTGTCTCTGTCCAGGCTCTGTGGTGTCCCATCCTCCATCCCTCCTGCTGAAAGCAGATCAGGAGTAAGAGCTCTTCCACAAGAGGGAAGTAAATGTAGGCTCTGACTCTTGTCTGTTGAGAAAACAGATGTAACACAGAGATGAACTGCTTGCTTTGAGAGGGTGGAATGCCCTCCAAGTGGGGGACCTTTGTTGGACACTTTAGCCTGGCTCTGATTAACCTGTATGCTTCTACTTCAAGACTTGCTTGGTTTGTCATCTCCCTCTCTTTTTCTAGTGTATATGAGCCTTTGGTCTCAACATTTAATTATGGTGACCTTTTCCTTCTAGGCTGTGATAGTTACAGTCCATGATTATAAAGAAGAATCTAGACCAACTTATTTACTTGTTGGAGGCTCAGCCAGGTCTTGATGATCATTTGAGGGCCAACCTGTAGCACAGCAATCAAGTAGACAGGCGATCCAGCAGCCTGGGGCTGCTGAAGGAAAGTGCTGGCTGGGCAGAAGTTTTTGTTCCACAGCACAAAGGCACAGACCTGTTGCATAACTATTGCATTTCCCATTTTTGTCTTTACACCAGATCTGCATCATTTTCTGTACTCTCACAAGAGCTCAAGCTCCCACAGGTTGGAGTTATGATTTAGTCATAACACCAATATATGCCAGCAAGAGATGCAGATGACTTAAATGGAACTGGTTTTCTTTTGCTCTTGGATGAGTGTTTGTGTGAGAGAATGACTTATTTCTGAATTTTCTTTAAAATCATATCCAAAGTAACTTGTGTAATTTTATATGAAGTTGTCCTCCTATCCTCCCAACCCAATGCTTCTTTTTATCATGGATTTAGCTGTGGGTGCTGTTCTCAAGCCTCTTTCTTTAGACTCAAAATAATTTGAGGTTTTAAGACCTACTAAGCTGTTTTCTTAAGTCATGCTTACTGTTCAGGACTACACCTAATAAAACAGTGCAAGCATGAAGTGATCTGGAAGGAAGGCAATGGGATGAATGAACACAAGCTTTGATGGGCATCCAAGAAACAACCTTGTAAAGGACTCAGGGTCAGGCAGGAGTGTTATTAACTTCTTAATGAGAATGATGAGCAAATGCTGTCTGCCTTGATAAAGCCTGCTTTCAAGCCCCAGGAGCTGGTCCTTGTTCATAGGTGTTATACTGAGAGTAAAGCAGACCAATGCTAACGTAAACAAAGGTAATCAAAGCTTTGGAGGGGTGAATCATCAGGGAACCCACTCCCCCTTCTTAGCAGAAGCATCCTATACACTGAAATAAGTCAAAAGGGAAAATGAAGAAAACTGTTTGGATACAGCTGATGCGAGCAGTTTTGAAGGGAATTTAGGTTGAGGGCAGGACATATGTTGAAGGGAGGGATTAATTCAAATTGGATAAAGTGCCTAATTTGCCTAAGAGGTTGCTTAAAGAAAATGACAATTTGTAAAAATTTTGCCTAGCACTGGGATGGAGTTTAGAATGTGAAAACGATTGTTCAGCAGCTGTTGACAACGCGGAAGGGAGTTTGAGAGGTGTTCACTTGCCAGTGGGTGGCACAGCCTGATAGGCACTGGGGTGGGGACCCTGATTCATTTATCATCTGTCTGAGCTCTCCCTTGTGGGTTTTCCCTGTCTGGGCAGAAGACAAGATGAGGATCTATGCGAGAGCCCTGATTAAAAGAGGAGGAAGGATGAATACTGTGCTCCTCAGAGAGGGGAGTTTGTAGGCAAAGCACTCAGGTGTATGTGCAGCATTACCTTGAAGTCTCCTGTAGTAGAATATAAATGCATTTACCTTCTTCCCAAACCGCTCTCTCCATCTGTTTTATGTTTTAGGCACCTTGGTCCCTATCTAATGTTTTATCACCTTGATAGCTCTTGCCTTATTAAGTATGTCTGCTTCTATCTCTCTAATCTCTTCACATCACCTCTCCAGGGTGCTTTCTCCTTTGTCTCTTACAGTTCTCCTTTACCTGATGCTATTTTTTCCCACCCCTCACTGATGCATTGCTACCTCAGTTGACATTCCTGCTTTCCCTTGGAGTAGTGATGAGAAGCACTGCTTGGTGGATACTGGAAAGGCATTAAAAGTGTACAGAGTGTAGCTGTAGTACCCTGGGGGAGCTGGACATCTGGTGTTCCCTGGCTTGGGAACTGGCCCCTCCAGGCTCCCCATGTAACTTAAGTCAGCTCTGACCTTTGGTGGCATAGAAAAAACAGTCTTGAAAACCTCGGGTCTATATTCATGCAAAGAAAGAAGTGATGGGGCTCAGAAACTTTCCTCAATGTGGCAGGTGATGCTCAGATGTTGCAGTAGTGAGCCTTTTGTTCTTGCACTTGCTCTTCCTGTGCACCTAATCCTCTGGGTCCTGGTGCACAAGGGCAGTTTGGGTGGCAGCTGAGGGACGGGAAAACATTGTAAGTTGAATGGAGAGAGGGCTTGACAATGAGAGCAGAAGATAAAGCAACCTGGAATAAGCAGGGATTAAAGCTGTTTGAAGCCTGGGGACAGATCTATATTTCCTAAATGGTGTGAGAGAGAACTGGCTAGAAGGATGTTAAACTGGCAGGAGAGGTGATGCTGTTGCTGCTCTGCAAGATGCACCTTCAGCAGTGTTTACCTGTGTGATCAGCCAGCTCACCTGAAAGGCAGAGAGCCCCAGACTTCTCCAGCCTATGCAGACCTGCTCTGTGTGGGCACCCCCAGGACAACTGCTAACAAGAGCTGCTTGGATAGTAAAGGGGCTGTGGTCAGCTGCAACCTCATGGTGGAGCACCTGCAGGCTTTAGCATGTATCTGAAGCACCTTGGCATTGCAGTGGCTCTTGAACTCTGAGCCCTGTGCTGGTAGACCCAAGTCACTTTAGAGAGCCTGATCCCCTAGGAGTAGGTTTGTTTGTCTGAGAGTTGATTTCTCAGTTTCAGACAGACTTTTCACTGGGGATGCGATGTGGAGGTGAAGGCCCATGGAGATGCCAGTACCCCAGCAATGTCTAGAATGGGAGCCTGATTTACCAACTTAAACTGCATCCCTACCTTCCCACTGGCTCCCTGTCTCCTGGCTGAAGAGACATGAGGGGAATCTGAATTGGGTGTGTGAGAGAGCTATCTGCCATTATCCCATTATGTGTAATGAACACGCATTGTTTGATTGTTGTCCTGCTCTCCTGGACTGCTATCAGCCAGAGTGCACCATCTCTGTGCTCATCAGTAATGGCATCCTGTCCTCATGGGGTGCTCTCATCAGGGATGAGACTGGCATTTTGAGTGCTGGCAGTCAGGCTTTGTTTCCTAGTGCTGGTTTCTAGGAGGCGATGAGGCTGTCAGGGGAGCTGTGTGTGTGTGTGAACGTGCGGCTGCTCTTCAGGCAAAGGGACATGAGGAACTTTAACTCCTGAGCTCTTTCTGCTGTTGCCTTTCCTCTGCCTTCACTCCCCAGATCCTCTCTATTCTTTGCCTTGGCAGGAAGAGGTGTCCCAGTGTGCACAAGGCTTAAAAAAATGCAAGAAAAATTGGAAGCGTTTCAGCTTTTTTGTACATGTTTCAATTTTTCCTTGCAGTTTACAGTGCTAGACGCACTGGATTTTATTATATAAAGATGTTGTTTCTTGTCATTAATCCAATGTGTGGTGACTATTGGCACTCTCCTAATTTGCTGTTCTCCTTGGTGAATAGCTATCTCATGGCATGTACAGACTTGCTCTAATTTAACCCTACTGAGAGTGCTTGCTCTTTAATCCTAGGACATCCTATCCTTTTTTGTTTTATCCTCTTAATTTTATTCATGATATAAAAAACAACTCTGGCTGAAGCAGAAGTCTGGAAAAACTTGGACTACTCTTTCTGAGGGAGCAAGACTTTCCAGGTTTGTCCATTCAGCTTAAGCAAGAGTCACAGCACTAAATTTTCGGTCCACTGGAATTGAGCACCAGATTTATGGCTCCAGTTTTGTCTGGAAATGCCGCTTTAGACTGCTGTGAGGATCATTTTCCCACAGAAAGAAAATAACTATGGGTGCTCAGCTGTTCCTTCTCTTATAACTGTTACTAGAATGTCAGTATTAATGTTTGAACACTTTTCCCTTTTTGCCTGAATCGGGATGCAGAAAGCATTGTCATTACAGCTTTTGTGTCCTCAAGCCTGGTCTTTCAGTCACAGATCTGACAAGAGCATGAGCTGCTGTTGTGGTTGAATCCCACCTGGCAACCAAGTACTATGCAGCTGCTCACTCATTCTGCCTCAACCCCAGTGGGAAGAGATAGGACTTGTGGGCTGAGATAAGAACAGTCTAATCATTGAAACAAAGTAAAATAAGAATATTAAAACTGCTAATTATAATAATAATTGTAATGAGAAGGGGAGAGAGGAATAAAACCTGACAAAAAAGGTGATGCACAATACAGTTGCTCATCACCTGCTGACCAATGCCTCTTCTGTTCCTGACCAGTGACTGGTGGCTTCTGATCATCTCCCTGCAGTTTAAATATTGGGTAAGGCTATGGCATGGAATATTGCTTTGTCCAGTTGCATCTGCTTTCCTGGCCATGCTCACTCCCAGCTTCCTTTGAAGCTTCTCACTGGCTTCAGAGCACAGGAAACAGAAAAGTCCTCACTTAGGGTAAGACAATACCTAGCAACCACTGAAACACTGGTGTCATCAACAGGATTCTTGTGCTAAATCCAAAACAGCACTGTACCAGCTACTAAGAAGAAAATTAACTCCGTTCCAGCCAAAACCAGGATAGCTGTCCTGCCACGAAAATTTAAGGCTGAAATCAACCAAACTCTTCCTTTCCCTCTGAGGTTTATCTTGGATGTATTTCTGGACTTGTCTATATTTCTTGCTCACCTGAATATAAACATAATTGTGCTTTACCACTTGGTGTCTAATTAAGGCCTCCTTGAGGAATAGTAGGAGACGAGGATGGAAACATAAGGAACTGTTGCAGAACCAAGTTCTCTGCTGTTCAAAGGGGCAAAATGAAATAAGTTGGCTGGTGCCTTTTCTTATGTTTTCACAGACCATGTTTTTTCTCATTGTTCTACTTCTGTCAGGTGCTTGAAGGATGGTGTTCGCTTAATGAGCAGCCAGATTACACTTTGCTTTCCTGTGTTTGTTCAATGTGTGGCTCTGGGCCTTATTGACAACTCACTGTGTAAGTCCTGTTCTGGAGATAGGATTATTGATTTCCTCATAGTCCTTTTTATTTTTTTTATCATGGTAGTATCTGAGTGCTCATCACTACAGAACCCAAGTGCTTCACAAACATTAATTTGTCTTTACAATGCTCCTGGGAGGAAAGGGCTTTTCTTGGCTCTCAGCTTATACAGAGGAGATGGAAGTGGGCACAGATTGAAATCAGAAGCATTCATTGAAATCCTAATTAGAAGTACATGGGATTAGTAATTTTCAGAGTCTGTGGAGTGTAGCACTTGCTGTATTCAAAGTGCCTTAGATGCAGAAGTGAGCTGTCAGTCATCCCCCAAGCTGTACTTGGGATTTCTGGTCTGCAGTGCATAATGAAAATAACAGAATTAGTGACTGCATGCTTGAAATTACTAATCTTAGAATCCTAGAGTCATTAAATTTGACAAAGACCACCAAGTTCATCAAGTTCAAACTTTGTCCAAACCACCATTGTGTCAATTAAACAACAGCACTCAGTTCCAAGTCCAGTTACTTCTTGGGCACTTCCAGGCATGGTTATTCTACCACTTCCCTGGGCAGCCTGTTCCAGTGCTTAGCCACCCTTGATGCTTCACACCACACTGGGATTGTGCAGTGCCATGGCAGCTGCTCCCTTGGATTACAGTGGTGAGACCCTTGGCTGTGTAGCTCTTGCTGAATTTCAGCAGGGTTGGGAGCTGCAGCCTCCTCAGGGACAGCTAATCATTGGGATTTTGCCTTGGCACTTGGTAGGAGCTTCCATCAATTATTGTTTTGGAGCCAAACGCCTGTGTTAAGCTCTTGTCAGTTTTGCAAGCAGTGAAATATGGGTTCTACTTTTCCCATACAGGGAATATTTGGGAAATTTCCCATGTGAGAAATATGGTTCCACTGAAGGAATCCCATTTTGGTCTATATACCTGTTAGAACCTCTATCTGCTTTGCTTCAGGTATTTCAGGTAAATATTAGTTATTTATTTTTTTGTGCCTTTGTATTTTGATCTCTTCCAGAGAGCTTCTCATCACAACTGTCTTTCAACAGAAAGTAGTCTTCTCAATTTCATGAAAGCTTTGCCATGAAAAGAGTCTCATTTTCACAGAAAAGGGTTAGGTGAGGCAACAAGCACAACACCACAGGGCCTGCGGTGATTTCTATAAGCCCTGAGCATCCAGGCTCTGCAGTAAGTTCTGGCTCATAACAGAGCAGGTCATCTGCAGGGTATGGCAGCAGCCAGACACCTGTTCTTGATGGTGCCTGGCTGCCAGGATTTGCTTACTCCTGGCTGCCAAAATAGCTGCCCTGCTTTACAAAAGTGGTATGTACAAGGACTGAATACAGGGAGAAGTCCGAATGCTGTACAAGTGGATAGGAGCCCCATGGAGCCAGATTTTAGAATTCAAATGGTTATTTTTTTTTTCCTGCAATCAGCATTTTGAGTTAATGCCAAAAGTAAAGATTTTTCTTTATTTTTCTGACCTGCTGCCCTCTGCAGTACATAATTGCATAGCTAGCAGGGCTAGCAGCTTTGCTTTTTGACTTCCAGCTGTAACTGTTTAATCTCAGCCATACTGGTTGATTGTCTAAATTATGGTTTTGTATGTCATAGTAAAATTTTGGTTTATTTTGCCTCTTGCCCAGCTGTGTTTGCAAGTGTGGGGTTTGCTTGGATTTGGATAACTGATGTCTCATGGGGGATAAAAGTACTTGTTTGTCTACTTGTTGGCATCTGTGATAGGGAATCTAATCTTTCCATTGGTGTATTTCTAGGATCCAGCAGAGATAGATTCAGCTCTTTATTGTCAATTTTAACTTGCTCTAGTCATATGTATTTGCTGTCCAATGGTTCTCTGCATCTTGATGAGGAGGTAAAAAGGTGAAATGAATGTGGTTTAGTATAATTAGAAAACTTCATGGCTAAGAATAGGCCTCCTGTGTTTCTGTTAGCAGGAAATGATCTAGTATGCTGTTTGAGCTTTTCTTCACATTGTAAAATTAAGTCACTTTGTCACCTGCATTTTGTTTCTGAGGCAGGAGTGACCACTATGCATTTGAGCAAGTTTCTTTTTCTCAGTGTTGTTCAAGTAATCTGTCTTGCTTCATGTGAGAACATTCCTCTCACTGATCTCTTTTGTTAGTGGCCAATGCCATCCCAATTTGCCTCTGCTGCAAGCCATCTTTGGGAAACTGCTAATTGCTGCTTGTACAAAAGGCAGCATCTCTTTCTTATTTGGCTTGAAATGCTGCACATCTGGATGTGGAGAGACAACTGCTTTCCTAAGGCTGTTACTGCCATCCCTTGTAGGCACAAACCCTGACCACCTGCACTCTGAACTGGCATTACCTGTGGATCTGAAATAAAGCAATAAAGGATGTTGAGTGTTTCCCTGTGCTCAGTGCTATGCTGGTGTGGTCATAGCTTCCCACTTCTGAGCACAAGTGTGGGGTGTGCATTGCTTGCCATACATGGTCTGCCATAGCTTCTGTATGAAATGTTTTAGAACTGAGCAATAACCAGGCCAGGGCACCTTTCGGTCCCCCCAAAGCTTTGAAAACCTGCTTATGCCAGTGCTGTCATGGGAGTAGTGCAATGCACAGGCACAAGCAATGAATACTAAAAAACACCTTTCGCTTTGGAGAACAAATGTGCAATTCTTTTTCTTTTGTTATAATGGTGCCAGTTTTCAAGACTCTTTGCTGAAATTGCTTGGGGGAGAGACTTCCTTTGAGGCAGCAGATTTTCTAATGAAAGCTGAGACAGCCAGTTGTAACGCTTGCATGAGAACTGCAAGTCCACGTGTTGCTGGGAAAGTGCTCTTGCTCTGCCTGTGGGAGCAGCTGGTCTGCTGTTACCTCCACACTGACAGATGTCACACTGAAGGAATTGCTGATGTAAGTGTGCTCAGCTTTTTCATAAAATCACATTGGCTCGGCTTGGAAGGGACCTTAAAGAACATTTAGTTCCAACCCTCCTGTCGTGTGCATGGACACCTTCCACTAGACCAGGTTTCTCAGAGCCCCATCCAGCCTGGCTTTGAACACTTCCAGGGTTCAAGCATCCAACAGCTCTATGGACAACCTCTGCCACTGTCTTTTCACTGCCTTCTTAGTACAGACTTTGTTCCATTATCTAATCTAAATTTACCTTCTTTCAGTGTGCAGCTATTCACCCTTGTTCAGTCACTACATGCCTTTGTAAAAAGTCGATTTCCAGCTCTCTTCTAAACCCCCTCTCAGGTATTGAAAGGATGCAATGACATCTCCCCAGAGCCTTCTCTTCTCCATGCTGAACAACCCCAGCTCTCCCAGCCTTTCCTAACAGGAGAGGTGCTCCAGCCCTCTGATCATCTTTGTCTCTCCTCTGGACTCACTCCAACAGGTCCATGTTCCAGTGTTGGGGGGCCCAGAGCTGGACACTACTCCAGAGAGTTTCTCATCAGAGCAGGGCAAAGGAGGACTATTACCTCCTTTGATGTGGAGTTTTCTCTGTATTCTACCTGAAAAGAAAGGGCAATTTTTTGTTACCCTCATGCATCACTACATAGTAATTTTTAGAAAAGCAAGGTGGATCTGTCAGGTGAAACAACCTCCATCATATTTTCAGCTTTGGCATTGTATATTGTAGTCTAGGTGCTGCTCCAAAGCATGCTCTTAAGAGGAGCTCACAGCCATCTGTTTGATATTTATGAGGTTTGTAATTTTAGATCAGGGAGTTTATTACTCTGTATTAAAAGGTAAGCATAAAATAAACTAAGCTAAAGGGCATACAACCTTTCAAAAGGTTTTCAGCTGGTTAAATCTTTCTCTTTCTCTCTACTATATAATACTATGTTTGAAAGCAAGGTTACAAAACACCTGGATGTGTTTTCTGTTAGCTCTATGTTGAGATTGCAATCTAAATGCAACTGGCTGCTGCTCTTGAGGGAACAAAAGGTCTTCTGAACCTTCGGGATTTCTTTGGGAGCAGGGAGGGAATGGGATAAATGGTGTTGACATTACAGCTGACTTATTTAAACTAGAGTTTACAGCTAGCCTGGTTGACCAGTGTGTTTAACTGTTTTGCATCCCTCAAACCGGTTGCTGGAGGCAAACCCTGTTCCAGCACTTTTCTGGAGTGGTATTATTGTTTATTGCAGGCTTGCATTTTTTTTCATTCAGATTTTATCACACAAATCTTCACAGATTCGGTTCTGGTAAGGCTGTTTCTCCCATTGCCTTTATTTTGTTTTAGGCTAACTTTGTTCACTGCAAGTCAAATTTTCTATAAAAGAGGGATGATCCAGAGCTTGGCTACTAGCTGGGCATAGGTAAAGAATTCTCCTCTGTGGTATCTGGCTGTATTTCATCAGGAGCTTGTGTGTGTATATTTGTCCTTAGCTGGGCTTTTGAAATGAAGATTAATTGTGATTTATGCAGAGATCAGCACAAAGGAATGTTCATATTGTTTTCTGAACTGAAGTGTGCTGCTGGATGCTCCAGCAGATGTGAAATGTATTAATGAAATGCTTAAAGCTTCACATATAAATATACCTCCATTCACAACAGTTTTTCTGTGCACATGTAACCATTAAAAAAGGTTGCTTTCATGTATACATGCAAAGCCTGCACACAAGTTTATCACCTGGAAGATGCATCTCTTCACTTTGTTTCTTGCATGGATGAGTGATGATCATGGTGATCAACCCAGAGCTTATGGATTTTGTGTGTGGGTTGCTCGAGTTAAACACATGGCAAGGCTTAAATGCCTGCATGTGACTATTGCAGCACCAGAGAGCATCTATGCCAACATGCTGAGGTTCTCAGCATTTAATGAGACACATGAGTGGCCATCCAGTTTTTCCTCATAATCCTCTCCCTTTCAATAAATAAAGGTTCAGCACCTCTTGGGGCCAGAAAATTTTTGCCACCCTGTAGTTCGAAGATATGTAGATAAGTGAAGCATGATAAGTGAAAGCCACTGAGATTTGTTACTGTGGCAGAATACTTGAACATCTGTGACCTTTATCTCAAAAGGTGAGGTTGAGTGACCTTGAAGAATAGAAGGAATCTTGCCTTGGGAAGCCTGTGATGTGGTTTGGAGTTGAGCTGTTGTGTACCTTGCTGAAAGCTGTCATCTCATGAATCTCAGTTGTGGAGAGTAAATGCTTTTTTTCTATTATGAGTGCTTTTAATGCATTTACTAGTTAATGCATGTGTATTTGTAGCAAAGCTTGTCTGTAGGGTGCTCTTCACCACTTGTTATGTCATGTTCATGGCAGAATCCAGGAAAAGTAGAATAAAACAGGGACAATTAGGCCCTGTTCCTTTAATGGATTACTCTAATTAGAAATGCATTATTTAATAATTAAAATGCACTAATTTGTAATTCTGTAATGATCTAAGTAGTTAGTCTTTGCAAGACCTGAAGAGGAGATTTAAAGCCAGTAAGAGAGCTCTCATATGACATCCAAACAATGTGCAAAATGATTAATTTAAGCTTAATCCTTGCTTTTTGCCAAAATGCTTGTATGTACCTGTATATATAATCTCTTGTGTCTTTTGGGAACTTGGCTTTTCTCTTCAGTGATTTTCAGTAGTGGATTTTCTCAGGCAGTGTTCACACTTTCAGTAACAGCCATAAACTGGCTTTACAGGAAGCTTTTTTTTTCTACAACTCTTCAGACTTTCTATACTACTACAGATTTTGCATGCTGGGAGGAATAAAATTTTAGCTCTGCCTCCCTAAGGAAAGTGCCTAGGTGTCTGTACCATCCACCTCTTGAATGCGTTGGTCCCACTTGAGTCCCTGTTGGCAGAGAAGCAGAAGTATCAAAGCAAAGCTACTGCAAGGAGGTCACATGGATTTGAAGGACCACACAAAGGTCTTTGCAGCAGAAATCCTGCCGTGTGCACTCAGGTTATCAGACAGCAGGGACTCCACGTGGCTGTTCAGCCTCGGAACACATGCATGCAAGGGAGCCCCTGCTCCCTGCAGAGCTCCTATGCCTTGGGAGTCTGCTACTCATCTGCTTTAATGTCAGCAGAGGGGAAACCCTCATCCCTCACATATGCAGGCAGCTTGGAAGATGAATATCTGTCCACAGCAGAGGTGAGATTTTCTTCAAATTTAGTTTTAAGAACTACTTTTTCTGGAGGCTCTGCCTCTGAAATGCATCTGACAGCTGACCTCCAGCCTGAAGGCTGTTTCCACCTCCTCTTCTTCCTGCTTGGAGTTTGTTTTCCAATCCAGTCTGAATGACTCAGTGGTAATTACCCTCCATCTTAATGCAGTTAATGAAAGGAGGGCAACTGCACAGAGGAGCCCTGTGTTTCTCTGCAGGGCCTTGCAGACAGCCATGCTGTACTAGAAGAGACCTGCAGCCCATATCCCCATCTCTGGCACCGCAGTGACGCAGGCGTCCAGATACAATACATTAATCTGTGTACACTGTATGGAAAATTGTTACCGAGTGCTACTGCTACTTTTTTCCTCTCTGCCCAGGGTGGAAATAGTTACTTGCACTTGTACTTCGAGTCCTGAATAAGTAGCATGCCTTGCCTTACGATATCTGTGCATTTTCCTTAGATATGCTATTTACTTTTGATGATTAATGCTGCTCAGAGCACCAGTGTCTGGCATAACAAGACAGAGTTCTAGCTCTATTCAGCTGCAGCTGCAATCACAGAATGATAGAATATCCTGAGCTGGAAGGGACCCACAAGGATTGTGGAAGCCCAGCTCCTGAAGCAGTTTGTACTGTGGTCACCACAGTTACAAAAACACGTAGAGAACTGTTCCAGTGCTGCCCAAGCATGTAGGAAGTTTTGTCTACAGCTGTAATGTAACTTGCACTGATGATGTAATTGGCTAAATGCTAAGTGTTTTCTGGTTTTATTTTCTTGTTTGTGTAAAGCTTGTTACAGCTGTAGCAGAGGATCTTTTTTGGCTGTGTTTGGCTGTGATGAGGTGTGGAGTAGGCCCTTCTTACTTCTGGTTTGATGATCTATGATGCTGTAGTTTTCTGTATCTTTTGGCTCTGGGGATTTCTTTGTCTCTTTTCTGAACGATGTCACCTGGAATAGCTGCTTCTGCTGTCTCGAGAGTAAATTTGCATTTAATTGTAAAATGAATTTGCATTTCACAGATTTTTTTTCAAAATCTCTGTGGCTTGGGTTAAGGTTAAATCAGCTTTCCACATGAGTCTGTGACTTGCTCAGTCCTTTTGTATTCTGTGTATGAGCCTAATCTCTTCACTGAAGAGCCATATTTCCTCAGACTGACATATCTGAGCTTTAAGTCTGTCATATGCATCTACTGATTCATCTTTCCATTGATGAAGAATAAAGGAGGAAGGTCCCACACCAGTACCTCACTGCACAAAAGAGACTCCTTGCCTTGACATCTGTCTGTGCCTTGTTTTGTCATCTTTCCCTTCATCTGAAAGCTATGCGTGCCTGCTTTGCTGGGAGCCTGCTGCAAGGAGGGATTGCATTGCCTGCTCTTAAAGGTTGCAGAGGAACACCCACCCCTTCCACCCCAATTTCATATTGCTGCCAAGATTCACTTGATGGCCTGTGGTGGAGGGAAGGCATCATTTCTCTCTTTTTCCTGTGTGTAGCATCTGGGATATGGGCCCTGACCAGACCAGGGCATGTAAGCCTTGCAGTTGTGTAAACAATTATTAATTCTAATTGCAAGGTCTCAGGCAGCAGAGGAACACTTGGGAGCTGGATGCCTGGGCAAAGAAAGGCTTTATTTTGTGACAAGAAGTACGTAGAAACTGCGAGTCTATCCTAGGTACCATCAGCCCAGCTTTTTGCAGTGGTGCCAGCTTCCCTTTAATTTTGTGTGGGCTCTTGGCACTTCTGATCTGTGACTTGGGAGGAGCTAATTTATTTTAGCCTGCTTATAGTCTTTGCTATGTGCTGTCTCCAAAACTGGTGGTCTCCTCTCCTCATCAGGTTGTCTCCAAATGCAGTTGGTACCTCTTGCAGGAGGCAGCCCAGGGCTGTAGGGGGGATGCTGGTCTCTTGGCATGAGGTGGTCTCTGTATGGGATGAGCTCCTTCAGCCCCATGTGCTCAGGCCTGTCACTGCCTGCAGGTCTCTCCCTGCTGCCACCTCCCACCTCAGTGGCCAAGGATATGCACCAGACCTGGCACACCTTGCTGTTGCACCAAGAGTGACTACTGGTCTTGTCAGGTGGACTCTAGGGGTACTGGGGGGGACATGTCCAGAGAGCAGCAGAACAGGTTTCCAGTACCTGGGTGAGATCTCTTGTTTTGTGGCAGAAAAATTCAATACATCCTTTCCCCCTTCTTATCTTCTTGGTTCCCCTTTTTTTTTACTTTACAGTTGTTTACATTTTTCCCCTTTCAGTCTATGTCCTCTTTTAAAAGGAGCTAACAAAAAATGACCTCATGAAACCTTTGCTCATGATTGACAGAGCTGCCTTGACACTGAGGCACAGAGGCCTGATTGAAGAGGGGAGGTAAAAACAAATCATGTTCTGGTTAATCTGAGAAACAAAGTTGTTTTATTTTCCTTCTTTTAATAGGCTTGTGTTGAAATGAAAAGGGGGAAAGGTAAAATGGAAGAGTTTAATTTCTGCACCAGGGAAGATCTTGGTGTGTTCTGTCCCTGTGCACAGTGTGTAATTATACCCAAAATAGAGCAGTGAACTGAGGGAGGGAGGTGGGCTAGAGGACCAAGCAGGGAGGGGGCAGGGTTACTCACTTCAGAAGCACTATCCAAAAATAAGTCTCTATTTCTTTCCTGCTTTGTTTGATAAATGGGCTTGGTCTCATTAATACCATTTCTGGTTTGCTCTCTTTCCATCTTCATCTGCCCCCATTCTTTCTGCTGTGTCACCATGGGCTGTGATGTCCCAGCTCATGCTGGATCTGCTGTGCCAGAGATGCACCTGCAACGAAGGAGACTGGCAGCTGTCTGGGAAGCACTGGGGAGTGATGGGCTCCAGGAACTCAATCTGTGTTGATTGTAGCTGGTAGCTTTCTCTAATAGGTCTTCTAATTAGCTCTGTGGGTTTGGCTTTGTGTTGTCTCCTCTGCCTCCCAGACTGGAGCCTTTTCCTCTTGGTCCAAATATATTTCTGTTACTCTTCTTTGATCCACTGCACCCCCATGACTTTTACCAGATTGAAATACTTTGCTTCTGTGCCTTAATTTGATTTCTCTTCACCTTTTTTTCCTTTTCCCTTGTTCTATTTACACATCTTCCTGCTTCTTCTATCTCATTTTCCTTCCATTTATGCTCTCTGCTTTATTTTTCTCTCATTGCATGGCATTTTTCTAGGGCATCACACTTACAATATAGCCACAAGGTAAAGGCCAACGGGCTTGCGAAGGAAACTGCTTTGCAAGTGAGAAATTCAGGTTAATTGGATGCAATCAGGTCAAAATTTAGTTAATCTTTGAGTGGGTGGGTGTGTTAGCACAAAGCTGTGTGTGCATGCCCAGTCTAGGGGCTGATTCAGGCATATTTGTTTCCAACTTTGTATGAATATGTACATTCCCTCAGACTGGGAGAGTGATGTGCATCTGGGGAAAACGACAGGAATACAAAAGTGACATCTCTTCATGTCATAGCAGAGAAACTTCTTCTTTATCTGGCAAGAGAACAAGGCTGTCAAATCATAGAGTAAGGGCAGCTGTAGAGCTGTAACACAATAAACAAGAGTGGAAGATCAGATTGTGCATCTGTCCTCAGGAAAGGATGCTCTCTATAGAGGGCAGAGGGACATTGCCTTTGTGTAGGATGAAGAGAGGGAAGATTCCCTCAGATATATCTATTGATTTGTGTGTGTGTGTGAGATTAAGGAACAGGTTTAATTTTTCACTGCTGTCCCATTTTATTTAGCTATTGAGATGTCCATTATATTTGAATGTCTGGATGGGATTAAAAGTTAAGGAAATTGGTGCTGTAGTTTTGAGGGGGGGAAAAATAAGTCATTGAATCCTTCCGACTAGAAGGGTCCTCAGTTTGTCCCTCAGGAGTCCAATCTCCTGCTCAAAGCAAGCTCAGCACTGAACTAAGGCTGAGCTACTCAGGGCTTTGCCCAATTGGATTTTGAAAACCTCAGAGTGTGGACTCTGTACCACCCCTCTGGGCAATGGCTGCACTAGCAGCACTATCTAAGTAGGGAAGACTCTTTTGCTTCAATTTAATTTAAAAACTATTGTTTCCTTTCATCCTTCTATGTACTGCAGTAAAAATCCTGACTCCATCTCTTCTTTGTACTGGATAGAGGGCTGTTAGTGCTCTCAAATCTCACAAGGCTGAACAAGCCCCACTCTCTCAGCCTCTCCTTACAGGGCGAGTCCTTCAGCCTCTTGCGGCCCTTGGTGGCCCTAGACTGAACCTGATCCAGTCTGTCAACATGTTTCTTGTGCTGACAGATCCAGAGTTGATCCATATATGGCCTAGCAAGTGTTCAGTATGAAGGGAAGTAAACGCTTTCCTTAACCTTACGGGTGGAAGTCCTGGAAATACCGTCTTTTATGCTCTTTGTTAGGTGCCTCTGCTGCTGGGCAGAACATATACTCCTGAACCTTTCCTCACTTTAAAGCAAGCTGTCTGATGAGGCCAGTGTGGCATTCACCCTGCTTGACAGCTGACTGTCCCCCATCTAGGCCCTAAAGGAAAAGAATATGGATCATCATTTCTGCTATGAATTTGGCATGTGGGAGAGACAGTCTGCTGGGAGTGGTAAGGGCTCTGAAGGTAAAGTGGAGTTGCTGACCTTGTCATCTGAAATAAAGGGATGATTTGATACTGGGTGGAAGCTATTGCAAAGGAAACTGCTGCTTGGATAAGGAAAAACCTACCTCTTTTTAGGGAGAAGCAAATGAAACTCCTCAATTCTCTTATTGGGAAATAGTGAAGTTCTGGCTTCTATCATTTAGTAACATTAAATCAGGCCAATTAGAAGCAAAGTGCTTTGAGTTCCTATGGCCAGATACTCCTATGGCTGAACATGTGCTGACAGCTACTGCTAAAACACTGGAATCTTGTTTAGGTCTGCAAGGTTACTGACATGTTGTCCATCTGTAATGCAGGAGGGCAGTTTAAATAATTGCAGTGCTCCTGCAGTCTTGGGCCTTGCCGAGTATGGTTAAGGGCAGAGAGCATGCCTGCAAAAGTGATGCTCCACTGACTTAGGCTCTGCTGTGTACTTTAAATTCCAAGTCCTACTGTGGTGTGCCAGATCTTTGCACTTCACACAATGGACGCTTGTCTTCATGCAAGCAGGTGTCCTCACCTGCACGGCTTGGTGTGACCGCTGAGCTGTAGGTTCACAAAAATATATCTTCTTCAAAAGCTTTTACTTACAATGCTGGCTTTGACTGTGTGATTATCACTCATTCACTTGTACATCTTTGCATCTCAGTAGCTAAAATATAATAATGAATTAAAGGGCATTTCTGAAGCAATTTGAATATTTAGAAATACAGTAGAAAATCAACAAAAGGAATAACAGATAATTTGTAGGGAGAAGCCGTTTAGAACTGTTAGCTGAGTGCCCTTTCTTTTGAATTTTGTTATAAATCATTCATGATTAGGGTCTGTAGGAGTATGCTAGAAAATTGAGATGTAGGAATCTTCTAGGAAGCTGGAAAGAGTGCACTGTCCTGATGTGACCTCAAATTTAATAAAAACCTTGCTTAAAACATGTACTCTGTCCATACTTGGGAGAATCTTCAATGGAGCTAAGGACTTAATGTTGTAAGCAGAAAGGCCTCAGTAGTGAATCAGCTGGTCCAACCAGTGGTCCCTGAACAATGAGCATTCATGTGCTTCAAGTGATTTTCCATTTTGGGTCTATGTCAAAGCAGGGTTTGGAGGATGAGAGAGCTGTTGCACAGGTAATGGCTTCAGGCTGGTACGGGAGGTGGATTGGGGTGAATTAGACACCCTCCCTCAGCAATGTGAGATACACGGTGGCTCTTGGCTGGGAGCTTGGAGGTTGTCCATCTCCATGTTGCAAAGGAGATACCCACTCCATGTCCTTTTGATGCACAGTCTGGAGATTTCCTTATCCAGGATTGAGGTGCCTTTGTGTCAAGGTGGGAGCTAAGATTTAGTCCTTGAGGAGTGAAGCCCTGGTACTTTCTGTGCCCCCTGGTAGGGACCCTTAAGCCCCCAAGGAATGTGGCAAAGCACTCAGGCAGAAAGGTGGACGTGATGCTGCATCGGTGAGGGGCTCTGTACCTTTTATCCTGTAGCTGTGCAAAGGCAGCCCACAGGCCCCAGCTGAAACACTTTCAAACATCTTTATCTGCAGCATGCTAAATGCTCGTGATTAGTTTTAATTCCAGCTATTTTCAGCATTAAAGTGCTGCTTTCCTTGCATGGCCTCGTGCTTTTAATCAGCCAAAGCAAATCCATGTGCTACAAAATCCTTTCCCTCATCCAAAAGGAGGAGAATTTTGTAATTTCTGCCACAGCTCCTCTTTCAGATACACAAAGCATGATCCAGTAGCTGGGCAACCCTCCGAGCTGCCAGGAGCCTGCACTGCTGCAGACTGTTTCCCTGGCATCAGAAGAGAGAGATGGAAGACCCCTTTTGCTCCATGTATCTGTTCCTTGGTGCTTGTTGCTGGGGATGGTGGGGACCCAGGATCTGCAATACACACGTGCTGTGTCCCCTGGGCTGCTGGGTGGCACATGCCATGCCACGAGGCAGTGCCCACCTCATTGCTCTAGTCCAGGTCCCCTCACAGAACCCCACCTGCTGTTCCTGCACGCACCCTCCCTCATCCTTTCTCCTCTGCTTTAAGCACAGATTTTCAGATACAATATCATCTTATTTTATGGACTATCTACTGTGCTAGCTGTATTCTCTGAACACAATAGCACAAATTACTTTACATAACAGAAGTAGGGAATTCAATAATAGCAACAGAAGAGGGAAGGGAGAAGTGAACCACTGAAAAAAAACCAAGATATGTTTCCAGCTATGAGCTTTAATATACACAGGAGTTAAATTCAAGGCGAGAGATTTTTGGGGACTAGTCATGAAACAACTGAAACACCTTGATAGAGAGTGACATGGGGCAAAATCCAGTGTTTGTTTTTCCTGAAATGCAGTGGAGAAGAGAGGGGCACAGGGAATGGCCTTAGGATAGATGGGTACTCAATCTGCAAGAGCTGTCAGTGTATCCCTGCCTAAATTGCACAGTGGGATCATGGTCATAAATTTATTTTACTCACCCTCCCAGCTCCATTTTTTTTCCATTTTTCCGACTCTTTGAGATGGTGATCAGCACTGCATATAATAATCTGAGTGTGATTCCAGCCCTGAATTATAGAGGGCTTAGCACAGTCTTTGTATTGCTTCATCCTGTTCCTCCTGTGTTCTGACATCGTGGTTGTTTTATGTTGGTTTGTTTTTTTTTTGCCACAGCTGCACAGTAAGCTGAGCTCAGCATTCAGCTGTTCCTATTGCCATCTAGATTCCTTTCTTTGGTAAGAGAGTTATTTCATAAATTTGAAAGATGTGTGAATAATACGCAGTTTTCTCCTCTTTAGAGTTATTATTTGCATTTAGTAACATTGAATATAACTTATCACAGTCTATTTGCTTAGGTCTCACTCAGGTTCTTCTCTATTCCTTTTGGTCTTGGCTACCTCAAATAACTTGGTGTTGTCTGCAATTTTGTCACTTGCTGTGTGTTCTCATTTCCAGCTAAGTGTGTTTAAGTAAAATGTGACACAGCCTAGAAATGTCTTTATCTCACAAAATTCACTGCCATGGTAAGGCTTTTAACATTGATGTGGTACAAACATTGACCAATTTTATTCATTCACTATCTTGTTATGTTTGAAATATTCAGAGGGTGGCAAGACACTATTTTCTTTAGTGTATTTAAAAAAATATTTTGTCACAGCATATTCTTCCAGATGTTTAGACAGTATACTTTTAAAGATTATTTTATACCAGTTGTGAGGCCTAACTTGAAATTGTATAGAGGTTTCTGAGACACTTTCCAAATGCAACATGTGACTTGCTAATTCCCCAATTTGGTTTATGTTACTGATTTATTTAGTGACGAAATTGCCTCATACTGCAAGTTATTTAGAGATCATTGGTGTAATATTTGGTAGTAGAAGCTTTTGGGTTTTACCATGTTGGTTTGTTCCTGAGCTGCTTCTCCTCCTGGCCCCTCAGCTTTCAGCAGTGTTGTTTCACTTTTAGTGCAGGAAAGGATGGAAAAGAGGCCAGAAACAAAGCTTTTAAAAGGGGAAATTTAAACTAATTTCTTCTAAATGGATTGGAGATTAATGAATCTATTCAAGAGCAAGAAAGTTGATAGCTTTTCCTTGTACATCACGAACAATAAGAGTGATATTGAGGGCATGGTTGAGTGAAGTGGGACTTGAGGCAAAATAGGGACATGGGTCAGGATAAGAGGAAATGAAAGTGTGGATGAAGCTTGCAGTGAAGGAAGACTCAGGAAAACTGTAATGATGATTAATTAGCTTCTCCCTAAATAACTGTTCCCATCTCTACATCTGAAAGCCATTCAGATATACAGCACATGTTTTGGAGAGTCTTACAGGTAAGTAAATGAGATATGAAGTTACAAATCAAAGTATCAGGAAAAAGTTCATTGCAATTTTGAACTGCACTGTTAATGCTATATTATGACTGTTATTTTTAGCTCTGTTCCCTGAGGAAATGGAGGTGATCAATGCCCCCCTGCAAGAACCTTTTCACTGATTTTAGTCTCAGATGGGTGGATGGAAGAGAGCAGACCTACTAATGCCCTCACACAAGGAAGGATGAGCAGAGCAGAGATGATGTCTGTTCTGCTTGATACACCAGCTGCTGAAAGGTAATGCCCTGTGCAGGCAGCCTGCTGTGCCAGATGGCCAAACAGCACCCATGCAGAGCAGGAGCAGCTGTGGTGGCTGCCAGCACTTGCCATGCTGGGGGAGGACATTTTGTGCTGAGTAGGGTGCACTGGTGGGAGCAAGGAATGAACTGTGGTATGGTGGCAACTCTTGAGGAGATGTTGGGAACATAGGGCGGAAGCAAAACGTTGTGGTGTGATGCAGAGTGCATAGAATTGTAGGAGAATTTGACCTGAGATGTGCTGGTAGGTGGGCAAACCCAGAGAGGGTGAAGAGATGAGTTTTGTGAACAGCAGAACTAATGATGCCTCATGTGTGTGTCTCAGCTGGTAGGAAGGGTCATCCTGGGGAGCATGGGCACAGAGACCTGAAGAGGGGACTTGTGGAGGTTAGAGACAAAAATTGCAATGGTTTAAATTCTGCAATTCAGAGCACCTTGCTCTTACTGTTATATGGGAGAATCAGGAACTGGCTGTGGTAGACCTTGTGTCTACCACATAGGAAGAGAAAATGGTCCCTGCTTTAAAGAGTTTGAGGTGCACAGCAAGAAATCACAATTTCAGACTTGGCAAGTAGTCCTCCTTTTTCCTGTGTGATTGCAATTGTTACATGTTGAGTACTCTAGGTGCTGGGAGGGATTTTGGGAAGCACAAAATAGGAAAAGCAGTGGAAGAGAAAACAAGGCAAGTGCCAAAGGATTGGGACTTCCCCTGCCCCCCCNAGGGCGGCGCCCCCCCCCCCCCCCCCCCCCCTTTTTTTTCCCTAGCAGGAAAGAATTAAAAGTTCCAATTATTGTTCAGCTGAGCAACAAGTCAAGAGGAAGCCTGGAAGGAATTTACAACAAAAGGAAAAGTTTCTGTCCCAGGGATGAGGAGGGATTTACTTGCTGTAGAAATGCTGGAGGCTTTTGGAGGAGGAAGGGGGCAAAATATTTTGAGTGTTCAAAAGAGCTTTGTGCATGCGAAGGTGTTGGGCCAATGAATGCCTCATTCATGGCTTGTGGCACTCACAACCCAACTCAAAAGCACTGGAAACTCTTGCTAGGATCCTTCAAGGGAAAGGGCCTGGCTGCTGCACGCTCCTGACACTGCTGACTTGCATCTTAGTGCTGAGAGGAGCTCAGCTGGTTAGAGCACGGTGCTAATAACAACACAGTCATGGCTCCGGTCCTGGTATGGGCTACTCACTTATGGGTTGGACTTGATGATCTGTGTGGAACCTTCTGTGATTTCTAGGGAGAGAAGCATCAGCTCAAGCACAAAATCAAGAGGGAATATACCAATTACTGGTCAGATTGGAAGCCCTATTGCTGTTTCCTTGGCTCTAGCCCAACCCCACAAGCAGGTGTTTCACAAATGAGGGGAATCTGGGCAGGAACAAGAGGTGCCAGTGGTGAATTCCAGGAGGATGGAGTTCAGCATGTAACACTGTGCTAAGGTCAAAGAAAATGAGGCAAGAGAAAAGCTCATGGTTTCATTTGCAGAAAAGATCATTAGCTATCCCAGGCAGTTCCAGTGCTCTGACTCTGTCAGAGCCTGATCTAAAAACAGGCTGGCTTATGCTGTATATAAAAATGAGAGGCGGTGTTTCCCTCCCCTCTCTGCTTTCCTGAGAAAAGGGAGGGCTGCAAAGTGAGAATATGTTAGGGCAAAGGTGGAAATGTGCAGAAATAAAAGTAGTGGCATCTAGCAAGGTGGCAGGAGAGTAATGGAGGAGAAGAAATTTGGGATTTTTACAGTGGGGCAGGGAAGTAGGTGGGGAGTGGAAGAAGTGGGAAGTGATGCAAGAGGAAAAAGAGATGAGGAATACCCTGAGGGATGTGAGAAGGAATAAATAATGTCCTGGGAGTGGTGAAAAGCAGCAGCAGGCAGGAAGCCTCGTTATTGAGATTTAGACTAATCTTACATTGAAAGGAAGCAATGTGCTCTAGCTGCTCATAATACATGTGTGTAAGCTTCAGTCCTGTGTGCATACACCTTTTCAATGATAAGGAAATGACTATCAAATTAATTAGGAATTGGGAGCATTGTCTGGCAATCCATAAAGAAAAGATGGTCAAGTGCCATGACTGAAAAGGAGCTCAAAGCTCAGTGAAAGCTTGGGCATTTGGCAGTCAGGCTGAGCTGGATAAAGCAATACAAAAAAATTTGGCTGGCAAAGCAATCTACTTATTCTGAAACTGGTTTGTGTCACTTCAGCAGTTCTCAGTGCAATACTGTCTTGTAGCTGCATTTTCCTTGGACACAGAGCTAAGCAAACATTCCTCTGCCTCTTTATCTTACAGAAGAAGCTGATGTGGAGAGGGATAAGGATGCTGGGCATGTGTGGTGCTGGACTGAGTCTGATATGCTGGTCTGGCCTCTTTCTGACAGTGACTGGTGGGGAAGGTGACAAGTGCCTGACCGGTGCCTGAAAGGTGTTTCTACCTTCTGGGCTGTTCACTAGCATGGGAATCATAGCAGTTGTGCTACTACCAACAACTGTTTCTATAAATTGAAATGGAATGTTAAGCAGGCTTTGCTTGGCCTGATCTGTGAAGGTCTGACTCAAAATGGTGAGAGGAAACTGATCCTGGAAGCAGAAAAAAATTCAAATGAGCATCACAGAATTTAAGGCTGATGCCCACTTTATCTGCTGTGACTTGTAGCTGCCCTTTACTAGCTTCGTTCTCTGTCTCAGATGTTGTTTTTCTGCATATGATTCCAATATGCTTAGGCGCTTCAAAAAATAAAGCAGTAAATGTGATTGCCTTGATTATAAATGTCATCCAGCTTGGATGAAAGAGGAATGGCTGAGCTGGTGTAGTACATAACTGCTGGTGATTAACCACAGCAGGGAGCACGTCACAGAAAGGTGTCCAGACTTTGCTGCAGGCAAGTGTGGATTTATCCCCTGTGTATGGGTTAAAGAAGGATATAAGTGATGGGGCTTTGAGTCTCTAGTAATGCTAACTGTGCATATGAATTTATTTTCCTATTAATTGATTGTTTCTGTATTGAGTGATGTGGTGATCATGGTCTTGCTGCCTTCTGTGGCAGGGTTCTGCTGTTTAATCATATATTGAAATTGGGAGGAGGGGAGTGAGAGCAGAGCAGTATTTCATTTCTGACAGGTTGAATTTGCCATCTTCTAATGATGGTGTATCATCTTGGCCCTGTGCTGGGAGCACAGAATTTCACCAGTTATTAGTTTTATTATTTCATGCACTTCTATAATTATTTTTCTGTTCAGATGAGCTCAGGACCAAAAGTGATGGCTGGAGTTGCCTTATCAGGCACCCTGCAATCATGAGCCCCTGTGCTAAGTCCAGAAAGAGCTGCCAAAAATCTCTCTCACACGTCAGAGGCTGTGAAATATTTTTGTGTGCTTCACAGCAGATATAGGACCAATGCAATAGCAGATCAAAAATCTCAGACAGTAATATAGTGTGGTGACGGCCCTGCCTGGCAGAAATCAAGAGTATTGCTAATCCAGTGCTTGTAGTAGGGAAGAGGATTTCCTTGGTAAAAAGGGCAAGAAACCAAACCAGTTTCCCCTCCTTGGAGATAACAGTGTTCCCAAGCTGTCCATCACTTCTGCCACCTTTCTCTGAACCCCTCTCAGGTTCTGCAAAAACTTTTGCAACCTGTGATAGCCAGTCCTGCTTATTATGTGTATCCCTCTTCCTTCTGGTCCTTTTTTTTGCTGGGTACCTTTTCTAAAGACACTGTGCTTGGCTGGACAGTGCTGAGTTGGGTGCAGAGACCCCAGCTCCTGTGCACTTGCCTCTCAAAATTCTGTGAGAGGACTTGGAGCAACTTTAATGTGGATTTTCCAGGATAATCAGTTTGTTTTAACTGACAATGTCACTTATCATTGCGTGGGCCATCTGCCTTGCTTTGATTAAGTCTCAATCCAACACTCAAGAATTCTCTCTGGTCTTGAGAGGCTGTTTTGAACTCCTCAAAATAACCTGTATCCTCTACAGACTCTGTGACCCCACCACGAGCTCTCTTCCCACATCATTTATATATTATTTAAACCATCTGTACAGCACTTGCTTCCTTTGCACTGAATTAATGTCCTTCTGAATGCCTCCTGTTGTCTCTAAACAGTCTTCTAAAATCTAGTGTCACTTGTGTATCTTGATTCACTACCTCCTCCTAGGACACTGAACTTAATTACATTGTGAACCCTATTACTTAAGGGCTCAGATATTGTCACTTCTTGATTTAGTTCCTGCATGTTGCTGAAAATTAAGTCAGGAGTTGCTGCTTTTGCTTGTGGGTGCTTGAATCAGCTGTTCCAAGAAGCAATTGTTTAAAGAGCTGAGGGGATCTTGTGTTCTTTGTGCCAGCTTACAGGTGAATTCCCCCATCTTAATTTTCTATAAATTGTGTGTTCTTTCAAAACTGCATACCCAGCTGTCTTTAGCTACAACCCTGATGATAGATGTGCAGTATGGGATTATAAATGTGTTGTAGCTCCTGGGCTTGTGAATTCACGCAGAGTTGATGGTATGATCTTCTGCACATATTTTTTCCTCCTTAAGAGTTTTAAGGTTTTCTGAATTAACTCCACTGAGATATTGAAAAGACTGCATTATTCCTTCAACCCTTTGGCTTGAACCCACTTTTCTGTATAACTTGCTTCCAGATATTATAACATCTCATTTGCTTTTTAGTGTTCCACCAAGTTTCTGTAATTCACAGTGTTATTAGTCATCATCCATTGCCAGGATATCTAGTTCACCTCAAAATCAGCCTGTTTTGAGACGTTTAAAGCTAGGCTTGAAGGGGAGAGAGGGGAGGAAAAAAAAAAAGAGGCAGTCGTAGAAATGCTAATGTCAAACCTTCCTCCCTTATTTGAGTCTGGGTAAGGTGTTATTTGATCGGTCTTTCCTGCTTCTGTCTACTCTGGCAATGCAGGAGTTGCTTGAGGGGATGTGATTGATTTCTGGGCTGGGATTTGCTGACTAAATGGTTTGTTTCTTTATCTGCTGTAATGAAAACAAGCAAATTGGAGTCAGCAGGTGAGAAAGGACTGTCAGTAATTCCCCTTACTCCACCCTGCTGTGTAAACCTGATAGGTTTAAGGGGCTGAGGGTTATGGGGCTTTGCTCTGTGTCCCTACTACCTTAATGTACTGTGCTGGGAGTAGGGCTGCCAGCTCCAGGGTATGGAAAATGAATGCCATGTCTTGCCCCACCCCACCACTGTCCTTCAGGATCGGCCCTTCCCTGAAAGGCGAGGATGGGCACTGCAAAGCACCCAAGCCCAGTTTGGAAAACGGGATTGAGCATCCTGGGGAATCAGGTAGCCTCCTCTGGGGGGTAAGCATACCCCAAAGGCTCTGAGAGCTATTTTATAATTATGCCAGTCACAGAATATGCCAATCCTTTGCTGTAGGGCTCTGCGGGGAAGATGCTGAGGGGACCTCCTACAGATTAATCTGGTTAAACTGTTCTTCACAGGACGGATAATCTGTGTCAGCATTTGTGAGTTCAGACCCACTGATGAAAGCTACTCTGCAGCCAGCTGGGAGCTGGATAAATAGGGCAGATACTGTTGAACATAATGGCTTTCAGCACTCTGCACAAACATTTGAAAGTCAAAAAAGAAAGGAGCCCAGTGGAGAAAAGGGGGCCAAAATTGGGTGTTTGAACCTGTCCAGACGTGCATAGTGTCTCAGACAAATGCTAGGGACAGCACAACAATTCTCAGTGGTGCTTCTGGAGAATTTTGCCTGGAACTGGGTTCAGTTGGAAATTGCTGATTCAGTGAAGTCAGCACAAATTTATTGTCACCCTTCCACCCCCTGGAAGTGATGTGCAAGTTTTAATCAGCTCAACATATTTCCTTTGGCTTTATATGTTAATGTAAAAGTCAACATGGTAATGGTGATAGTCAAAACCCCTAGGTCAAAACAAATGTACTTCAAACAAGTCAAAGCAAAATGCATTCTTGAATACATCATTTCAAGCCACTGCAAATTAAGATGATACAGGCTTATGGCCCATGATGTTTGACTTCCAACAACCTATTAGGAATCTGGGGTCTTAATGTCCAAACAAATGCTTAATAAGATTCAGTTTGCTTCTCTTATTTTTAACTGAGTTCAGTTTTGATAAAGGCTGTGGTGCTGACAGCTCTGAACAACCAGCCTTAATGTATTTCTGCAACTCACATCTTTAAAGCTTGATGTGTCCTGGCAACTCCTCCCCCATTTCTGAAGCTATCTTTTATCTTTTTTTTTTTTTTTTTTTTTTTTTCCAGAGCTTCTAATGTTTCCTAGGTAGACATGAACTACATCTATCAAAGCCCCAGTTTAGCTGTGAGGTGGATGGTGTGGTCTGCAATGCAGCCCATGTGGTTTCCCACACATTGCTGGCTCCAAGCCCATCCCCTGTGCAGGCTTGGAGGGTTTGTAGCTCACTCAGGCTGCCTCTGACAGCCCATCCAGACTGCACAAATGAGAAGAGGCAGCACAGGCCTGGCACAGGAACTTACTGCTGCCAGCAGGGTTTGCAGGACAGGTAAAAATGAAGCCTAGAAAGGATAGTGGCTTTTGGGTCCCTGTGCAACCCACCTGTCCAAGACAGGTGATATGTTTTCAGGTTTTGGATAGGAGTCTGCTTCTGAGCTCACCTTGGTACAGGCACAACCTTGCAGGAAACAAGGAAGGGACGAGTCCCCAAGGCTTCCTGCTTGTCCTCCTGCCATCCCTGCAAGAGTGCAGAAGGCAGAGGGGCGAACGTTCCTAGTCCTCCTTGCTCTTCTGTTGGCTGCTGTTTCTCCAAACGGGTGTGCAAGCAAGAGCCTGTGTTGGGAACCAGGCAGGAGACAGGGATGTTGCCTTCCCCCTTCATCACAGTGTGGAGGAAGGGCTGAGAGACAGGACCAAACATGTCAGGGGTCCTTGCTGGGCATAAGCAAAGTTATATCTCACCAGAGACCATTGCAGCATAAGCCTTGTTGCCATAAAGCAAAGCCTGTAGTAACCCTATTCCTGCATCTTCCCCAATGCCAGAGCCATGTGGGGCAGCTGGGGGGAACCAGAAAACGAGCTCCCTTCCAGAGCTGGAGTGCTGTGAGGAGAAAAACAAGTAATGGAAATTGAAATGCAAATTCTTTTTCTGAGTGTAGGAAAGGCCCCCATAAATCAGGAGTGACAAGAACACAAAGACACCATCAGGATACATTTGCACAATCAAGGAATGTTTCATATATCTGAGAGAACCAAGACACAATATCTGCTCCTGAAATAAACCAAATCAATTTTTTTCTCATCAGTGAAGCAGTCTCTGAAATTCCCTGTTTGAAGAGCAACAGAAAAACAGAAAGGAGGTTTGAGCTAAATTTTACTCAGATGAAGCATGTTTTCTAATCCAGACAGGAAAATATTTGTTTTAAAGGGTCAGTGAAGAATAAACCGTTCCTCTCTCCCTACACATCAAGCAACATAATAGGGGTCTGCATTTTTTTTTCCTCTAGATTTGTCATCATCATATAAATGGTACAGCCGTTGAGAACCTTGGTGATATAATTGTATAGTCTAGAAACAGAGTAACTTCATGGTGAAGAAAGAGAGCAGAAATGCTTGAAAAGAGCCCTTGTCCACAGAACACCAAAAAAAAAGGAGCCTGGCAGCACAGAGAGTTTTTTCCAAGGCTTGAACTTAAAACTGTAGCTAAATGTTTCACTAACCTGTGTGTACAATGAGGCAAGCTGTAGGTGCTGCTACAGGAAGAGGTGGAAGTTTTAATCTGAAATCAGAAGTGACAGAGCTGAGTGATTGAATTTGGTCAAGCAAGCCCTGCCCTGGATTTTAGCTTCACTCTGCATCATTCTGTCACAAGCCCCAAATCCATCTGTCTTTTGCTGTAGTACCTGATAAAACCCCTGTGTCTCACTATCTTTCATGTTAGACTTGGGAACAGTCTTCCAAGCTTACCTAACTGGCTTTCCTAATAGACAGTGTGTGCTGGACATCTCTCCACTTCCCCTTATAGATTCCTAAGGAGCCTAGCTCCCACAGGTGAGATATCTTTATCCCAGCCTTGCTGTGAGGAAGTTTTTGGTGCAGTTTTCAGTGAGTGTCTTAAAACCAGGTTGAGTCTGCCCAGCACAGTCTCTGTATCACAGAAAACATGGTTAGATATGTGCAAGGGGTCTCATAAATCAGCCATAACAGGTTTGTGCTCTGCTTTTGACTGCAATTGTGTGGTCCTGTCCCACAGGTAGTGTTGGGTCACCTTGGCAGGGCTGAAGCAGTTGCCATCTTCTGTTCCCCTCGTTTAAGGCCAGATTGGATGAGGCTCTGAGCAACTGGATCTAGTAGGTGGTATCCCTGCCCACAGTAGTTGTAAGTAGAGGATTTTAAGGTCCCTTCCAAATAGACAAATTAACTAAGATACGATTCTGTGTTGATATGTTAAATGAGTGTAGAGCTCCACAGACTGACGGAGTTACAGGCTATTCCTGCCCAATGGACAAACATAGGACCCTTCTGAAAAGCCACTGTGTGGTAAGCACTGGAGTTGTCCCAGTTTGTATTTCTCTTAGCTGAGCCATCATTCTCTGCTATTCCAGCTGTAGAATGGGGATTAGGCAGATAGGCTTTACTGACATGATTTGTGCTGGGTTAAAACTTACAATTGAGTTATGCAGGTTCTGTGTTAATAAAACCTTTCCATTATGCCACCACATGCTCTAAAGCACATTATAAAGTGGCTGCATTGTGAAGGGCTTGGGGAATTCAGATCTGCTTTCCTGCAGCTGTTTTTCTCTCCCTGCCAGGGTTAGGTGCATAATGTGCCATTAGTTTCCATCTGCTAGGGCTGGAAAGAACCATCTCTGTTTCTAAAAGATAGCCCATGACAAACTCCCCCAGTGCTAAACTGCTTTTTTTCCACTTTTTTGAGCCATTTCAAGACTAGAAGGGAAACAGGAAAATTGCTAGAATGTGGGAGGCTCCTTCCTATGTAACGGTGATTCTCCCTGGATCAGGTACAAAACTGGTTGTGTTTCCATAGGAATGCTGTGTGTTTCATGGGTTCCTGCTCTCCTCTGCCTTGGTTGCTTTATCCCACTCTTGTGCTGTGTCTCACCAGCCTGCTGGTGGAACTGTCAGTGAACTCTGGGGTGGGAAATGAGAAGCAAAACCTTACCCATAGAGTGGTGACAGTGCCTGGGTGGAAAGGGAATATTATGCTACCCTTGCCCCAAACAAGCAGGCAAACCTGCACATGCATATACAAGCTCCTTCCTCTCTATGTAATATGAGGTGCTATTAAGTGCTTTTGAGATTAGAGGTGAGGTAGCCAAGATTTGATGGGGTCTGGGAAGGGGAAGATGGTTGTTGAACCCTAAGTCAAGTTGTCAGCATTTTACCTGTGTTTGGAGAAGTTCTCTGTGATGTGGACTGACAGGTGGCTGCTTTACTCAGGACCCTGTCAGTGAGGATGGAGGGATTTCCTGGCTTCAGTGGCTTTGTTTTGGACCTTGATGGTGAGAGGTGCTAAAGGATCCCAGCAATGCCTTATGCAGAGCAGAAGGTTTCAGTGCAATGAGGAGAAAAAAAAAAAGATTGCTTATTTCTCAGTTTCTTTTAAATTAAGGTTAATTGAAAAAAATTAGACAGTTCTCAAAAATGGGAAGAAAAGGCCTTCTCAAGAGAGAGATTAGGTTCTCAAATAGGTGTGAATGGATGAATAGAGAACTTTGATAATTTAAAAATAAATGTATCAAATGTGTCATCAAAAAGCCTGGGCATTCTATGTGAAGAAACAAATCATTTGACAGACCATCANGAAATGAGAAGCAAAACCTTACCCATAGAGTGGTGACAGTGCCTGGGTGGGAAGGGAATATTATGCTACCCTTGCCCCAAACAAGCAGGCAAACCTGCACATGCATATACAAGCTCCTTCCTCTCTATGTAATATGAGGTGCTATTAAGTGCTTTTGAGATTAGAGGTGAGGTAGCCAAGATTTGATGGGGTCTGGGAAGGGGAAGATGGTTGTTGAACCCTAAGTCAAGTTGTCAGCATTTTACCTGTGTTTGGAGAAGTTCTCTGTGATGTGGACTGACAGGTGGCTGCTTTACTCAGGACCCTGTCAGTGAGGATGGAGGGATTTCCTGGCTTCAGTGGCTTTGTTTTGGACCTTGATGGTGAGAGGTGCTAAAGGATCCCAGCAATGCCTTATGCAGAGCAGAAGGTTTCAGTGCAATGAGGAGAAAAAAAAAAAGATTGCTTATTTCTCAGTTTCTTTTAAATTAAGGTTAATTGAAAAAAATTAGACAGTTCTCAAAAATGGGAAGAAAAGGCCTTCTCAAGAGAGAGATTAGGTTCTCAAATAGGTGTGAATGGATGAATAGAGAACTTTGATAATTTAAAAATAAATGTATCAAATGTGTCATCAAAAAGCCTGGGCATTCTATGTGAAGAAACAAATCATTTGACAGACCATCAAATCACCTCAATGAACATGCCTTCCCAGTGAAAGACCTGTATCAGCTGATGGTTGTCCTATGTATGTGGCCTATATCCTCGTGTATGTTACATATGCGTAGGCATACTTACTTTGAAAAGCTGTAATGCAGCAGCCAGTAATGGGGCCAACATTTGTCTATCATTTCTTTTTTATCCACCTTCAAACAAAATCCTGTCAGGCGGCATCGGGAAGCTGAAAGGAAGAGTGCAAGGGGAAAAGTGTGACTACTAACAGGAGAGGAAATGATCAGGCATGTATGTGGAGTATTTGTGGAAATAGTCTTAAAACACAGGGGTAGACAGGACCACTAAAAGCTTTGTATGTGACAGCCTGATGTGACAATTGTCATTAGGAAACTTATGGCTCTGTGAGGCTGAAAAGTTTGTTTGAAACGTTGCTAAAGCTAAATATCCTGGCGAAAAGGAAAAATTGTACTATGGGTCACTGGGCATGAAATGCTAGCACAAATTTGATTTTCCTTTGTACCCTCCTCCTCAATTTTACTGGCAGGTGGGTGGGAAGAGTGCAGAGTGAGGGAGAGTGGTGTGGGGAAAATTGCTTTATCAGCCTGGTGCAGCATGCAGTGGTTTGAGTGGGTGTCTGGCTCCAGACCTGGCACACTGTGACTGCCCTGGCCCCTAGTACTGCCTGGCAAGGGTGCCCGTGGGGCAGCAGAACCTCAGCCTTCTTGCTGTTAGCTGGGGATTTGTCATCCTCCCTCACAGCAGAGGGGTGGGGAGTGGCGTTGGCTTTAGGGACAGGCTGTTCTTTCTGTGAAAGATGGGAGCACTTTTGCAATCACTCTTTGAGATTTACTGTGGGTCCACAGTGGCTGTCTCCTCAGGATGTGTCAAGTCTGTCTTCACTGTCCTGACCTATGCTCTGGTTTTTCTTTTCCTTCCCCTCACTGTCATAAATAACGTGAAAGCTCTTTAAAGGCAGTGAAGTGGACGCTCAAAGCGTGCCTGGGAGGAGGCTGTGCTGACGCCTCCTGCCTCAGCCTCTTGACACAGGAACAGGTATGGCAGCTCTTCTTCCAGGAAAAAACAGTGCTGCAAAGGGCCTTTCTCCTTTTTCCAAGAGGTGATGGGGCTGTCCCTTCTTTTCCTCGCTGATAAGTGGTGACTACAGCTGCTTGAGGGAAAATATTTTTGACCATTACCTGACTTAGACCAAACCAAATGTTATTCCTGCCCAGCATTCCATGGGGGTGGGCACTTGAAGCTGGGTGCATCCTGGCAGCAGAATGGATGAGGCTTGGGGCACAGGTCATTGTCAGGCACATAAGAATCTGTAGGATGTAAGTCTTGAAATATAAAGGTCGATTATGAGTAAGGAGCCTAAATCTTCTTGGTAGTTTTTCCTACTACACCTCTGACTCCATGTCTAATTGTGTTTGGGCAGGCAGAATCATTCTCAGATGAACAAAATGATTGTGCAGAGAAGATAAGTTTTATTAAGTGACTGCTAGGTGTGTTTGAAAAAGGATATTGCCTGTAGAGTTTGAAAAATAAATTTGCAGAAGCTGATGGGTCTTTCAGCTGTAAGTACCCTGAGTCTAGTCAGGAGATGGTGTGTTATTTCAGAGAGCAGCACATGAAGCTACTGCTCCTGATGGGTCCTTTGACAGGGCTGTACAGGGCAGGATGCAGCCATCCTAATCCACCAAGAACTAATTTATCACATCTGTCTGGTCACTGGTGCTCCTCATTGACAATGTCTCATCTTGCTGAGCTGAGAAGGTTACCAATAATTTGGTGACCCTTTGCCTTGGCAATCCGCTGATCCAGAGGTTGAAATGTCTGCATCTTGATGCAGCCTTCCCTGCAGCAGACCTTTGCAGGTTGCTGAGACCTTGCTGGAGCCCTCCCTCTGGTTAGGGGAAGATGGCTGGGTTTTGTACTCTGCTCACCAACATTTTGTACTAGCAATGTCCCAGCTAAGCAATCAGCTTTATTCCATCCTTGTGGTAAAGTCGCTTAATTGTAAAAAGCAGAAGGGAAGTTTGGAAGTGTTCTGTGGAAGTGATGTAGTTAAGTATCATAGAATGGTTTGAGTTGGAAGAGACTTTACAGATTGTCTTGTTCCAACTTCTCTGCCAAGGGCAGGGACACCTTTCACAAGATCTCGTTGCTCAGAACCCGTTCAATCTGGCCTTGAACACTCCCAGGAAAAGGGACTGCTTCTCTGGGCAACCATTTTCAGTGCCTCACCACCCTCCATAGAATCATACAATAGTTTGGATTGAAAGGGACCTTAAAGATCACCTTGTTTCAGCCCCCCTGCTGTGGGCAAGGGACACTTTGCGGTGGCAGTATTGAATCAGTGTGCACTATGGAGAGGAGGCAGGAACATGGGGGTAGCTGACCTAGTGCAGGTAAGGGAACCTGCACGGGACAGAGGAAATGCACATGATCCCTCAGTGCTCAGAAATTAATGTGACAAAATATGGATGTCTGTGAGGTACTGAAGAGTAATCCAATAAAGAAGCTCCTACAGAGTCAGACAGAATGGGGAATGTTTGGTAAAAAGTTAAAACTAAAAGGCTCATAAGAGACTCTGAAAAGAGAAAAGGAAATACTTGGCATGGCTAGGCAGGAAGGATGGAGTAATGGGCTAGGCTATCACCTATGTGTCCAAAATGAAGTGAGATTAATGCACAACCAAAATTTCTGACTGGAAACAGTATGGGGGAAAATAAGTCAGGCTGTAAATAAGAGGAAGAAACGTTTATTTCCAGGGGCTGTCAAAAACTCTAGAATAAATAGAGTGTGAAGATGAATCTGTATGAAAACAAATAGGTCACAGGAATACAAATGTGGTACCAGTCCTAAATCTGAACAGAGGCGATGAATACAACAGACAGAAAGACATCAAAGAGGCAGTAATGCTGTGCTGTTCTGATTGATGAAGGCTTTAGCTAGCCTGCCCTATTAGCAACATGCTGTGTAGGACCTGCCTTTTTTAGAGATGGTCTTTCTGCAGTCAGTTGTGTTGATAACTTGTGTTTATATAGTGCACTTCTATTGGAGGAACCTGGAGTGCCCTTGGAAGGTGGCAAATTCTTTGGCAGATTGGAAAAGAGAGAGATGTGTGGGTGTTAGACTGGTTTTAGTGTTACACTATCACAGCTATGGGCTGAATTTTGTCTTGAGGTCCCAGTGAAGGTATCAGTGGAAAATGGAGGTAGAGAGCATGTGTCTTCTGGCTCTTGCCTGTTTATCCTGCACACCTGAACAGCCAGAAACCTCTTTGAATGCAGGGAGCCCTGCATTTATGATAATCTATATGTGGTACATTACTTGACTCTACACGTGGAACTTGGACACTTCTCCCGTTGTTCTCAGGAAAGATTTTTGGGGAAATCATATTCCCTGTGAGCACTGTCCTCATCAAATGCAGTAGTAGTTGAGATAGAGAATGCTCTCAGGTCAAAGATGCTGGAGAACAATTTGGGAGACTCTTCCTCAGTTCCCAGCTGTGCCCCATGTCTTCTGTCTGCCCTTGGGTAAATGCATTCATTTCTCTGTGCTCTTGCTTCTTGTGTGCAAAGCAGAAATCATAATGCATCGTTAGCCTGTCCTGTTCAGTTAGATTAAAAACCCTTTGGAGCAGGCAGCATGTTCTACCGCATGTTTATGTAACATTTTGCATAATTTGATCTTGGCTAGCATCTTCTAGGACACGTGGAGATACCTCATAAATAATACTAATAATATTTTAATATTGTTAATGCTTAGCACATTCACAGCATTTAACCTCCCCCTAAAACAGCACTCAGCACTGTTGACATCGAAGTGATTGAGCATGAGTCATGTTGGCTCCTTTCCCTGGCATGGTGCAATCTGTCAACTAGCCAGAAAGGTGAGGCCTTTAGTCAACATGTACTGGGTGTCAGGAACACCTGGATCTTAATGCAGCCCTGGCAGTAACTTACTGTGTCATTGTTGGGTAATGTTGTTTGTTTTGGGGTCTTTTTAAAAGTGAAATGTGGTCTTTGGCCATCTGACTTGAGACAGTGGGTGTCAGAGGCTCACAGAGCTTTTCTGTGTCAGAAATTAAAAGTATTACACACTCCTGAAAACCAGTCTCTAAGAAGCTCATGCATCGGAAAACCCAAACTAGGGGACAGCTTTAAAAACCCTGCTCTTCTGCTTGCTTTCTAATCAGTAACAAAGGGGAAGGATTCATGTACCTTAAGAGGTAGATGTGGAATTTAGTGAAAGTTCACACGGTGTCTTGAAGGAAAGTGCAAGACGATTTACATAATCTCATTTTCACTGACTGCTCTTTGTTGCAGGATGTAACAGGAGGGATGGAAAAGAGACCAGATGTATTAGGAGAGTGCTGACACATCTGCTCAGCCCACCACAGGGTCTCTTTTCCTCCTCAGATGAGAAGCTTAAATAGTGAGAATCTCTCCCGCCCTTTGTCACACAGACACATCAGGACTTTCCTTTTCAGGAGTACATCCATAGCTCACTTGTGTCCTCAAGGAGGTTCCAGCAGCTACTGTGAGCCTGTATGCTGGCTGAAGCTCCTAGCTTCCAGTTATCTGCTGAGACAGATTGGCTCAGTCATTTGCAGTCTTTTCTCCAGGCATGTGTCCTGCAGGACATCACTGCCAACTCTTCCAGAACACCCTCTGGGAACCAGGCTAGAGTGGCCAGCTACAAACCTTCAAAGGAACTAAAAACTGTGAGAAGAAAAAGGTGTGCTCAAACTAGGGAGTGGTGACAACTTAAACTCTGAAAATTATGTTTTAATTACAGCAAATAATGAAACAAACAACAGGAGCTCATATCCAGCTCTCTGTTACTGCCTTGCATTTTGTCTAGACTGTATGCAATTTCTTCCAAGTGACCTTACCCAAGCACTCCCTACACTTCTGAATTAATCTTTATTTACTTTACTGCAAAGCTTTGTCACCACATGTCTTTTTCTTTTTTCCTGTGCTGAAGCACTCGTCAGAAAAGCCTGCTAAGCTGAGCACCAAGCATAGGATTTAGTGTTGCTCCAGCCACTGAAAAGATCACACTGCTGGGAGAAGAGAGAAAGGAAGAAGCCACTCTGCCTTTTTTTCTGCCCCTCTAATCTAGAGCTTCTACTAGAGGCAGAGTACCCTCTAAGATAATTTAGCCTGGGAAACTGGTTGGAGCAAGATGCTCACTTCCACATCTTTCACCAGGTGATGTGCTGGGGTACATGATATGGCTTTGAAACCTGCAGAGAGAAGAGCCCCTGTGCAGAAGGGCATACACACCTTTTAAAACTATGAGAAGGTCCTTAATCTGCCTTTCATATTTTCATTGTCATCTTTACATTCCTGCAAGGCAAGATGACCTTTTATTAAAGGTGCCCTGCACTCTCTTCAGACATATTTGTGTTGTACATCCCTCTAAGCTCGGCTTGAACTTGTGTGGCCTTTGACAGGGATAGGTGGGAAGCTGCAAAGAATGGAAAAAATAGTCTTGAACATCTGAAAACTACTATGGGCAACAGCGTGCTGACAGCAATGCTGAACAAAGAAACAAGGAAGCAAGGAAAGGGAACAGGACCACAGTTGGTGGGCTGTAGGCCTTTGGTGCACGTGAAATTTCTTCTCCTCTATTTCTTCTCCAGAGAAATGGCTTCTTATTCAAAGACATTCCACCCTTCCTTTGTATTTCCTGTAAAGTTCAGCACTCAGGACCCAAATCTCTGTCGTTCACATGTCTGTGCCTCCAAGTCAGGGGGTGGTGACTCCCAGCTCAAGCCTGGGCAGTGACTGCAAGCTGCATAGCAGCACCTGCTTCAGGAGGTTCATTGGGATATCCTCTTCATGCCCCACAGATGATATCCCAAGGCCATGGAACTAAAACCCACAACAAGAGGACAAACCCTACACCCATCCATAAACAAACTTGACAACATTAGGAGCAGTGAGGGGGCATAAAACTAAGGCTTTCCTTTTCTAAATTTCACTTCCCTGCCCTCCCAAATCTATCATTTCTTGTACTTTCCTCTTCCTTCCTTGAAACTGAGTCACACACACACTGCTGTTACAGTGCTGTATTTATTTAGCTGTTCTGTCCAGTGGGCCTTCCCAAGATGAGGACTCTGTTCAAACCTATCATAATATGAAGGTAGAAGAAGGGACTGCAGCACCACCAAACAGGGCAGGACTGTTGCATCAGTTTGACAGGCACTGAGGAACACTTAGACAACTTTGGATGAAGCTGCTGCATGACGGGGCAATGAAGCACAGAAGCAGAGGGAGGATTGGGAGATTTTTTTTTTCCTTTCCCCTTGCAAAACACCATACTTAAGAAGGAAGTTTCCACAAGTAAGCCTGACCACAGCCAGATTAAATCTGATAAAAAGTGGCTCTGGCTGTGGTTAGAGAATGGTGACTCCACTAGTCTCTCTGATCATGTCACCTCCCGGGTTTATGGATGATGGGGCACTGTATCAGAACATTCAGCAACACTGGTAAAATTCAGATTTTGTCATTCTGGAGCACATTACTAATTGAAATCACTTCTGGACTAAAAATACCTTCCTGTTTTGGCCTGCAACGTTAAGCTCTTCTCTGGAGCAGAGGTCCAACTGAGTCCAAAATCAAACACTAACTCTTCCAAGGTACTTACTTTGCCACTGGTGTCAATAGGGTATTGCTTGTATAATGTGAAATATCAGTAAACAATAAGAACTTTGAAATTTGGACCCCAGTTTTGTGGTTCACGGGCTTTTCTCATCTGGTCCTTCTCTGGTGTCTGTTACTCCTGAGACTCCAACTGCAGCAGGAAGCAACTGCTGAACCTGCCACTCTGGCTAGGAGATTTTGGAGCAAAATTCTTTCACCTGTCATGCAGCATAATAACGTTCCAAGCTGCAATCCTATCCTATAGCCCCATGCTGTGACCTTATTGAAGCTCCTGATGTGAAGCCAGGTCAGATCTTGGATAGAAATCTCCAAGGCAGAGCCAGAATGCTGCAGGAGGCACCATTTGGGAGTCAGCAGGAGGTGTGATTCCTCAAGTTGGTCTTGAACTGGCTCCACAGCATGGTGGAGTATTGCTTTCCTGGCAAGAAAGACAGGCAACTGCAATCCCAGCCATCTGAGGATGTTAAAAAGCTCCTTCTCCAGGAACAATCATTATCTCTAATACCCTGCTTAAGTTTAAACTTGGATAATTGCCTTCATCTGACCTAAAAAAAGATTCTTGGGAGGGGTTTTTTTTCCAGGTACAGTGGATTTTTTTTATGTTTTCTGTAGTAAAGAGCTTTGTAGGAATGCTGCACACTGTTAAACAGATGCGCTGTTGCACCCTGAAAGATAGATGCAATTTGGAGGTGGGTCATTATCAATTGAGAAGCTCTGGGGCTCAGCTGCTACAGGCAGGAGGTAATCATTAATAGCAGGGCTGTGCAGCAGCATTGATGAAGACATATGGTATTTGTGAGATATTTGAATAATTAGTGGTGGGATCTGCACACCTCTCCTGGAGAAAACACTAGGCTGCTTTACAAGACCAATGTGTATCCATGTACATGGTGTGACACCCAGAATTCTCGGTGTAAATCCAGCTTTAGTACCAGTGAGTCCTTGTGGTGAAGGGTATCTTTAAGAAGCCTTGCTTTTCCCTGCAGCCTCCTGTTTGATTTGGGCCCTACACCAGGTCAGAGATCTCCTGTTTCCCTGTTTCTGAAGTATCTGAAGAGTTGTCTTGTGTTAATAACTTTTTTTTCTTCAGGTTCCTTCTTAGCCTCTTAATCTTCCCTGTATGTTTTTCTTGACAGAAGTGTCTTTCTATTTTTGTTTGTTTGTTTGTTTTAGTGGACTTGAGAGTTTAATGGATGCATTTAGAAGATTTGAGTAAATCATTATGGAAAGAGTTTTAAGAAAGGAGAGATTTGCTTCATTTTGTTTCAGTAATGAAAAAAAAGCAAACCCAATAAAATTTTTCAAAAGCCATCTTCAATCCTTGCCAAACTCTGAAGGGGAATATGATGTGGTTCTTGAGAAACAACTGAGCTAAATTCAAATTTAACTTAGAACCTAATGAAAACTGAGCTAAGCAGCCAAAAGCCTGGGTGGTCTTATACAGGACCCACTTTCTGAACGGCCCTTGGAAGTAAGATCAGAGAGTCTGACCTACAGTGCTTTGCTTTTTTGGTGTTCATCTGATTTAACATAGGAACAACTGAGTCTTTGTCTTTTGTAATGAATCTGTTCTTGATAAAACATCCCTTCCAAAGGGCAGAAACATAGAAGCATTGCCAAGCATTTAAAATTTCTCTTCTGCATCTCTTTTCTGCCGTTTCTTGTCCTGCCTCCCAGTAACACCAACGCAAGTTAAGTCTTCCCCAATGCCTCTCAAATCAATGGAACAGTGTCACTGGTTTTGGCTGTACTGCAGTCCTTTCCTTGGCATCAATATTATTGAAGGCTTGAAGACCTTAGCAATGCTTTTGTCAGGTGCCTGCAGTTCAGGTGCTCCTCTTTCATGAGAAAAGTGTGTAAATGATGACGTGATGAAAGCAAACATGTACAAGACTGGAGGACATGGGAACACCCAGAGCATGTCAACCTTGAGTGCTTACAAAAGAGCTTCATGTATTGCCCTTGTGGCTTGACCACCATGAAATCCCAACACTGCAATGCTGGGTGTTGGCATTTAATTTCCAACAGAAACTCAGAGCTCCAAACCAGGGTATTCTATGTCGGGCCAAAAAACCCCCAACTTTTTCTTTCTGTTATGTTGAAATTTTTCTTTACACTAAAAAAGACATAGAAGAAATACTATAGTCTTTCCAAAGTAGGATTTTAAAAGTTTCTTATTTCCAAAAATGTTTTGATTGTTTAGATCTATTTGAACACAAACACATTTTGAGAGGTATTTTCCTTCATGTGAACAAAGTGTTATATTCAACTTCTTCTAGTGAGTTAGCTCAGCAGAGTGAGGCTCAAGAGAAAGAACACTGTTGATTGTGCCAGCTTGTTTTGTAGGAAAAGACAAAACTCCCATGTACGAACATAGAAGGAAAAACCCACAAAAGCTGAGTGGTGATTAAAAAACGTGAGAGGGGGCAAAGAGTGAAACTTGCCTGTGAAAACATTTTCAAAAGACAACAGCAATGAGGTAGAGAAAATGTTCATTTCTTTCCTAGGGGCTATTGCTTTCTCTGACCTTTACAACAAATCCTCCTTCCATTATAAATGGAATATTAACTCTCCTGTTTCACATACAGCATCCTACTGCCTTCTTGCAGGACAGTCACAAAGCAGGGGAGGAAAGTAGGGAAAGAACATAGCTCTTTCCTTAGCTTCTTTCAAAAGGAGGGGGAAAAATTTAATCACTGCAGGCTGGAATGACAGGGTGAAGCCATTTAGCTGGTGGGAAGGATGGTGGGATGAGTGGTAGGTGGGGAGGAGCCCAAAGGGGAAGCAGAGAGGAGTGCTCATACAGATGTGATGCAGTTTCCTCTGCTGAGCCTGCCTGGCAGCTCAGAGATGGGAGACCAGAAGGAGTTGTGTGAGGGGTGGCTGGTGTTTGGGATGCATTGCGTGGGGCTTCATGTTTCCACTTGAGTCACTGAGCTGTTCTTCCCTCTGTTTTGGGACAGGAACAGGTTCTGCCATGACCAGCCATACCACAGGGCTTTTCCCCCTTGCTGTAAATGCTCTGTAGTCAGGTATTTCTCTGCACGTTAAACAGGTCTGAGATATTCAGGACTTTAATTGGCACAAGGCACACCCTTGGAGTAGTTTGGAAATAGCAGCAGGAAACACTGAGGGATTGTCATGCCTATAAAGCTTGTGTATTTTCTGTGCTGTTAGGAGTGCCAGCCTCTGGGGAGCTACTTGTGCCTCTGCAGCTGATGATGGAGGAAGAGGAGAGGGGACCCAAAAGCACAGTTTTATTTTGCTCTGTTGTGTTTTTGTTAGTGATCAAAAATGGAGATTAAAAAAAATCCCAAAAACCTTAATTTGTACTCAGCTTTTTAGGCGTAAGGTATTTACAGCTCCAGCACAGCAGACATTTCTTCTGCTATTTATCATTCAGAAATTGAGCCCAAAAGCTTTGCCTGTCTCCCATCACTTGTTTCTAACATCATCTTCCATTATGCACGGTTGTGTTATCAAACACTACCACAAAACATGTCCCAGAAATATCTGTATCTCCTTAACTGTCCTGTGATTTGTGGCTTTCAGTGCACCCCAGATGGTTTGGGGTGACTGACAGGTCTCTCCTGGTGTGTGCTGGTGATGCATGTCCCTGTTGAATGTGTCCTCATCCCAGAGTTGCCCTGTCCATAAGAAGACAGGGTAGAAGGTCAATAGATTCACAGCAGCTGTCCCTGGCCAGCAGCTGGCCAGGCCCTGCTTGGGGTGCAGGACAGGATTGGCACCCAGCAGCAAAGAAAAGTCTTGCTGCCACAGGCAGGCACCAGCTATAGAACCAGTGAAAGTTTTTGTAGGCAAAAAATAGTTAATCTAGACATGGATCTTGATGTCTCCAGACAGTGCTGAAATGAATAAAACTTTTTTAAGGAGGAGAGACTTATGTGAGTAATGAGACCAGCCCATGGTTATTCAATGATTCTTGTGGATCTTCCCAACAGAGAATATTCTGTGATTCACTCAGGAGACACTTCTTTTTTGCTGTGTTTATTTTTTCAAATGAGGGCCATGGTCCTCTTATTTGAAAGGGTTTGAATCAACTGTGAACCGTCACAGTTGCAGGGAGGGGGGAACCCTCCCTTTAAGGGTAAGTCATTACATAGTGGATTGTTGTGAAATTTCTGGTACCTTCCTCTGAAACACCTCCTGGTGGTCAAAGAGAGAAGGTGGCTATGGGCAGAAATTGTCGGTCTCCTTTTAGTTTTCCAAACTATTTGCAGGCCCCAAAACTCACTGGAAAAGATATTGGGAATGAGGCTGTGGGAAGGGAGAGAAGCTGGAGAGGGGTGGGGAGAACATGTGCACGGGTTTACTTGTAATTAGGCGATTTAAACTTTGAAAGAAGTTAATTAATAATGAAACTTCTGACTGAATGATGCAAATTATGAAGACTGGCTTTGTCAGCAGCTGCAATTAATTACAGGCTCAGGCACAGGGAAAAGGAGGGGGTAGAGCGATGTGGGAGAGGGGAGACATCACCAAAAGAAAGATGATAAACCTGGCTGCAGGCTGTTGCTGTGGTGACAGGAGGCAGTAGCTGTGGTTGACAACAGTGACACACTGAAAGCAGCAGATAGTCCTAATTACCCCTGCCACCGACCCAAGCAGGCAGCAACCCCTCCTCCCTGGGGTAGGAGATGCTCTGGATTTCTCCTTGCCCTTTCTTCCTCTCTGCTGCAGGTTTGATGTGCTTTTTCAGTGTTTCCAAGTGCTCTGAAAGGAAAACTGTGGAGCAGTGGCTTTTTCTAATGTCACTGTAATAGCCTGGCAATGGCCAGTTCTGTAATATTCTTGGGAAGCCTGGACAATGGTGGCAAACTTTGAGAGCCGATATCTAAAAAGCAGGGGAGAAGAAAACATCTGCAACTGGCCATAGCATTTTGAGCAGGAAGATGAGATGAGATTGCGCATCTGGTCTAAGTTTCAAGCTTTTTGGAGGGCTTGCCATGGCTTGTCAGATCTTGTGCTTCAGGGTCTCACCAGATGCTGACAGTGCCCTGCCCTGGTTTGCACGGCCTTGTGGGGGGCACTGCAAGGGCAGTGAGAGAAACATGGAAGTGTGTTGCCCCGGCATTGATGCTGCTTAATCATGTGCATGGAAGAGTAGAACTACGTTAGATAAAAACTTCTGACTTTGCTGAGTTTGGCTGTAGTCAGAGTAGTACTCTCGGCTTCCAGCTGTCTTGTGCCATGCTTTCTGGAGAAAAAAAAAGCCAACTGGCTTTTAAAACATTTTCTGCTTTTTATTTGTCATGCATTAATTTAATCCAGGAATGTTTGAGGCCCTGGTTTTGTCCACATATCTGCTGACCCCCTTATGCCCAGGGAGAAGGACTTTTGCAAGCGTTGGCTCAGCCTGCTCTGAAATTGTTTTGACCCCTTTGAAGAATGTCATTCAGCACTGATCCCGCTATCAGGGCTTCACTGGTGCTGCCTTTCTAGTAAAGGCAGAGCCTTTCTAGAGTCAAAGCACCTGTTGCAAAATGGAAAGGATGAGAGAGCTGGGGCTGCTCAGTCTGGAGGAGAGATGGTTTAGGGGAGCTCTTATCCGTGTGTATTGATATCTGATAGGAGGAGTAAAGAACACAGACTACTTAGTGATGCCCAGTGACAGGGCAAGAGGTAATGGGCATTGCCTGAAAAGTGGGTTATGTCCTATTTAAACTTAGGAAAACACTTCTATTCTGTGTAAATAATCAAATGCTGGAGCAGGTTGCCCAGAGATGTCCTGTTGCCTCTGTACCTGAAGATATTCAAACCCCAAGCAGATGCAACCCTGAGCAATCTGCTGTAGATGATCCTACTTTGAGCAGGGAAGGTGGACAAGATGACCTCCAGAGGCCCTACCAACATCAACCATTCTGTAATGGTTCTGTAATGGAATGGTGACACCAAACAGATTTTGAAGAGTCCAGAAAAGAACTGCAGTCTTATCTGAAAACTCAATGTGAGCTAATGGAAACCTCTCTGATTGCTTTCCTGGGCTTCAGATCTGATTATTAAAGAAATGTGCAAGAGAGAGGAAGGTGGAAAGTTGAAGTTGTGTTGCATAGATCCTGAGAGAAAATACTTTTTGCCTTTTTGGTGTATTGCTCTCAGGAAAGGGCTCTGGTTTTAAAGTCTACATTGAAGATAGGTTTCATAGGCATTACTTTGTAGAGCACGTGGGATTAACTTTGTGAGGGACAGTGGTAATACATTCTTGAAATCACCTTAGAGCATAATTGGAACAGTAGCACTAGTGCCTTGCTCTTGTCTGATTTTGTGACTGAAGGTAGCTCACCACCAACCAGGTGGGAGAGAAGAGAGAGAATTAATAATCTTCTAGATCAGATTGTGCAGTTTAGTCATAAATCACTGTCAGAGAATGAGCATGGAAGGGTTGCTCAGAACAAACCACAGAAGCTGAATGTCTTTCAGAAGTGATTAGAGATATAGGCCACTCTTTTAGATCCAGTACTTAAAGGACTGCAAATGGATGCACTCAGCAGGTTGTATTTTAAGTAGATCATTTTGTGCCTCTTCTATTTAAAAAAGATTAAATTGTCTGACTGTGAAAACTGGGCAGATATGGTGTTATGAGGTGTGTAAAATGCCCAAGAATGTTTCTGCCAGAGGCTGGAGGTCTATATACTGTACATTTCTATACTATATACTGCTATATATGCTGGTCTATATACTGCTTTGCAATGGGAACACTGGAAGGTACGGAACAAATGCACTCATTTTAAAGATAAAATACCATAAATCAGTTCTTGCATAAGTGCTTATCAGGCTTTAAAACTCCTTCAGGAGAAGAGGGATGGTGAGAGGGGGCAGCTAGAGTGTGTAGAGTACAAAGGTCAGACAAATACACCATTTTTATCCACTTCTCTAATACATAAATGAAGTGGCAATTGAGTAAATTATAAGTCAACAAATTAATAATAAATAGGAGGGAACAGTTTTTAATGTAAAGCATAATTAGCCAATGTAGCTCAGGGCTGCCAACTATTGCTGAAGCAGATAGTTCAGCAAGATTATCAACAAAGGATTCAAATGAATAAGCAAAGCATCTGCAGGGACACCAGGGTAGCTGAGAAAACAATTATAAGTACTGTCAATCTTCATGCTTTAGGGCATAAACATCACCAGCTGGGGTCAGAAACACCATTTCTCCTCATAGTTACTGAGTAACTTAGGCATGTTGTGGAGTTTCATACAGCATGGGTCACTGCTTGAAGAATGTTAACAGATTAGATGGACCAGTGGCATTTCTTTACCCCTAAGTTTCTCTGAGAGGGGACAAGGGAGAGTTCTAGCCTCATCTTGTGCCCCCTTCCCACAAGGGCAATAATCACGTAGAGATCAATCTGCCCATTTTGATTTAGATCCCTAGATCTTGGCCACCTTGGAAAGTCTCTTCCATGTGTGTGTAAGATTCAGTAAACCAGTGAGGGAAGGGACTCTGCAAACCAACAGGAGAGAAGCAAGCATTTGCTATGGCAATGATTTGACTTGTGTAAGTACTTTAGGCCTTTTGTGCTACCTCAACTTCCCCTTTTACAGAAGAGTTTTGGCCTAATCCAGGAACGGAGTAATGATGAACTGAGTACAGAGAATATGGGAATATACTAAATCAGCCTACCAGCACTTCTTTCCCTTAATCTTTCTATTTTGTTACCTCAAGCCTAGAGCAAGCTTATCTCAGCCATGATGCTTTTGCAGAAGTTTTCCTTGACTCTTTTCCACCTGGTTCGAGTGTGTGAGCATGATGGTGATTTTGCTAAACTGTGTTACCCTGGGAATGTACCAGCCATGTGAGGATATGGATTGCCTTTCTGACAGGTGTAAAATCTTGCAGGTAAGCAGATTTCCTTCTTGTTGTGATGGTGCTTCAGTCCAAGTCCCAATTTTTCATGCATGCTTTCCTTCAGCGTGTGGGCGATACCCCCCCCTCAGAGAGGCTGGCAAGACTGTCCCTGGCAGTGAGCTATCCTGTTGTAAAATGGCAAGAGCTTGCTTTGAGGAGGGGAATGGGACCAGAGAGAGAATGAATGAACTTTACTTGTGACTATGCAATAACTGAACACTTGCTAATATTCCTGAACCTGCATGTAAGCAGGGGTTTCCTGACACAAACACCGACAGGATGCATAGGTCAGGGTTAAGGCAAGGAGAAATAACTGAGGTTGCACAATCCAGGAGGGAATAGCAGCCTCTAATGCATTTGGTAGTCTGGTGATGTGCAAGACTACTACTGATTCAACAGATACTGTGGCATTCAGGATGAGCAAAGGGAGAGGAAATAAAAGGAATGCTTAGAAGAGCCATGAGTACATCCAGACTGCAAACACACCAGCTGTGCTTGATGCTTCCCTAAAGAGAAGGTGATAGCAAAGGGTGTCATCCACAGTGTTGTTGTGGCTAAGGCCATCAGCTATCTGAAGCTTCCCTCTGTGATGGATGTGTAGTGTCCAAGCTGTGTGGGAAGCTGCACCATGTCCTCAGCTGAGCCATTTGCAGCAATGTGATGAGGAGTCCCTCCTGGGGGAGTCTTGGAAAAGCAGTGTTTTCCTGGCTAGGTTTAGATCTGCTGGTGCTGAACCAACACCACTTTTCAAGTCTGTGTAATGAGTCTCTGAGTTTGCATCAGTTGCTTCACCTGTGGGTGAAAAAACAAAAGCCCTCACTGAACTTGTGCAGCAAGAAATTTTGATGCCAGGGCTACACGGAAGAAACTTTTCCCACCCTGCCTCCATCTCATTTTCAGGATTATTGAAATTAGTGTTTTTCTCACATTCTGTGTTTTAAAGTCCAAGACCAAGAATGCTTGTCAAATATGCTCTTGGGTTTCTGTTTGGCAGGTGTTTGATGATTTCATCTTCATCTTCTTTGCCATGGAAATGGTCTTGAAGATGGTGGCCCTTGGGATCTTTGGCAAGAAATGTTACCTTGGAGATACCTGGAACCGCTTGGATTTCTTCATTGTCATGGCTGGGTAGGTTGATAATTTCTGGATTTGTTTATTCTGGATTTACACGAGTCTTGTATGGAACAGAAATGATGTAACTGAGGAGAAAGTTTCCACTCTGGTGCTACTGGGATGCAGCTGCCAAACTGGAATTGGGCATGCTGGGGTTAGCAAGCAATGGAAGAAAGAGCAGACAAGGCAGCTTAACTCCTCAGCTGATGTGCAGCCATCTGTCTAGCACAACTTCAGTAGAGGGTACAGATTTGTACCAGCTGAAGAGCTTGCCCAGAAACATTTCTGGGTTTTTGTGTTTTTAAAATGTCTGGGTAGAAGAGACGTAACCTTTACCAGACCCAAACTAATGCTAGCATTTCTGTTTCCAGAAGCAGTGTTTCAAGGGTAGGAATGTAGGGTTTTTTATTCAGGGCTTTTTGGTTTTGTACTGCACCAGCATTACCTGCAGTACTATTGGGACAAGTTGACATTTAAGGGTTTTTTACAACAAAGTTGCTATGGTGAAGCTTTGATTTTCCCCTCTGCATGTATCAAGTGGAAAGTCTACCAGAATCTGCCTGTCAAATCACAGCAAAATGTCCATTTCTCATACCAGTGGGATGTGCTTTTTTCCCCCGGAATTCTAATTTTCAATTAGAATGCCTTGTGGGATAATTAAAAAAAAAAAATCAAAACAAACTAGAAATAAACATGTTATATTGCTCTTCTCACAGAAAGAAAATGAACATCTTTTCAGATAGAAGACCTCAATTTTATTTTTCTTTAGCCAGAAATTACCAGCTCCTGTTGCCTGGAAGTGCATGTATTACTTACTGACTGAGCTAGCAGTGAGTTTGAGCTCACTTTGCAGAGTTTTCCCCCGTGATGTGGAGCAGCACCGTCTTTATATTTGCTTTTGACAGAGTTCTTCTACAGCAAGACTTGAAAGTCATTTCCTCTGGAGGAGCAGATAATTATTTGCTTCTGGGAGGAGCAGAGATTTTCAAACTCAGTGCAGCTGTAAAAATTTGAAGGCTGATTCTCATCCAGGTTGTGCATGAAAGGAGGACAGGCAGATGAAAGCTGTAGGCTTTCCTAAATCAACACAATATGTGTGTGATGGGAAGACCTTTCTTGTAGCTGAGCCTGCTGTGATTAACACCTAATCTAAAATGGTCTGACATGAGGAGTGCCAGTTAAAGCCCCTGAGACATGGTGCTGAGAAAAGCCAGACCATTGTATGTTCTAGCCTGAGCTCCTGGTGGCTAAATTGCTGGAGACTGGATGCAGGGCAAGTAAGACCCTAGCACAGCAGCCTTTGAGGAAGGAAATGCTGGGTAGGTTTGAAAAGGGGACTTTGGAGTCCATGCTGCTTCTCTGTGTGTGTGTGTCATGCTGCAGTGTTCTGGGAGAAGGAGTGCTCCAGGTGGACACAGGCAAACCAGCATACGAGGTAAAAAGGCTTGGGAATTGGGAGTCTGCCTAGGGTCCCTGCAAACATGGTATGTGAGTGGTACTGTCTGAAGAGATGGTTTGAAATCGGTGGTGCAGTATTAAATGAAAGAGGAAGAGCTCAAATACTTCATGCAGAAAACAAGTGAAATCCATACTACCTAGACAAGAACGGAGCAAACTCCCTTACATATTTCCTTCTGTCACCATTGCTGGCAAGAATTTGAGGAGAGACAGAGTCTTTTGTGCATCTGATAGCAGTACCAGGGGAAAAGAGCTCATATCTGAACTTCTTTTAATGCCAAGGAGACTTCGCATCAACTCCTTAGACATGAAATAATCTGTGAGGAGGATTTTTTATTTCAGGTCCAAAACGGGAAGAAATTTGTTTCCTGATTTCTATTCAATTGTCCTCATGAGGTGTCAGAGTGAAATGATAGTAATCTCATTAGAATATCTGATCTCAAAGGACTTCTGCTAAAGAAAGATTTTCCCATTTAGTTATAGAGAACTAATGACTATATAATGTATTTCGAGTTATAAAAGCTTGTGGTTATTAATTCATTATTCTTTGAAATGAATTAAAATTGTCTATACTGTTTAAGTCAATCCAAGGCTTTCACTTGTCCTTACATACTCTAGGCTTTTGCTTAACCTCAAATGTAAACCCCAGCCTTTATCCTTATTGATTCCACACCTGGATCATGGCTTCAGCCTTACTGGAGCCTCGTTGTGCAGATGCTGCCTTAGCATTCTGACTTAGGGAGGACACCTAGCATTAGGTCTTGCACATTTTCTCCGTGCCAGAGAGTTAGATCCTGATCAGAGGCTCATCAGTTTTCTCTAAGAGCCTTCTCCTTTCCCATCATCCTGGATTCTTGTTTTCTGTAAGAGAGGTCACAGAGTTGGCTGCTAAGGAAACATCCCTAATGTCAGGGAGCAATGCCCAGCCTAGAGTCCATGCAGCTTCTCTCAGTTTCAGGTTTCAAGTGCTGGGACTGTACTTCCCAGCACTTTCTCCTTCCTTCTCCCTTCCCAAATAAACACCAGCAAGGCAGCAAAGGTTGCAAAGAATAGAGTGTACCATGGAAAAGTGAGATGCAGGCAGGGCCCCTTCTGTGGGTCATTCCTGTGCAGCTGTCTCCATCTGGTTTGCTGCATGACAGCACATTTCATCAAAGAGCATAATGACTATTTGCTGCTATGGACCCAGACGGTGTTTGGGTTACATAAACCATGTATTCAGGCAATCATTTGTAGTTATTTCCTCACTTCCTTGGAAAGCCAGAAGCTATAGTTTTAGTTAGCAGAATTCCCTCGTGTGCCCTTGCCCTGCTTGCCCCTGCAACCCAGCAGCTCAAGGAGGAAGACTCCATTGCCACTAAAAATGTTCAGTTTCCATGGTGATAGGAGCTGACATCACAAGAACTTTCTCCCCTCTCGAACACTCCCTCCCCTAACCACCTTCAAGATGTTTTTCTTCTGAAAGGGTTAGGAAAAAACCCAAAACAACAGTTATAACAGTTAATGCTCTCATTGTTCCCCTCAGAGCTCCAAAAATCGTGTGAAGCAATTTGGTTTGAAGAGTGCCAATACCCCTGTGTGCACAAACAACCAGGGCTGCACATTCAGCTTGTCGATGCTCCCGTTCCCAACTGCTTGCTGGTGACAGGAGATTGCAAGTTCCCAGACATTTCAAGCAGACTGTGCTCGTCACCACCAGCTGTCCTGGTGGGAGTCCCTCTTCCCTTCCATTTGTGATTAGGTCTTGTCTGCCGTCATTTGTTTCCCACAGCAATGGCTGTGTTTGGAGAGCTTGAACTGAGGTGGCTTCAGAGGGCAGCTTCCTCAAGTTGAGAGCCTATGATGGTTTGAAAGTTGAGATAATGAGAAAACTAATCAGATTGGAAATGTCAGCCAGAGTCTATATGTGTGTGAGTTTAGGGGAAGCGTCACTTGTTTCTGGGCTCGTACACACCAACTTTTTAAGCCAGGCAATTCTCTAGCAATACAAGAGTGAGCAATTGCCCCTGCTCACTCTATTCTGTGAAACAGCTGCATTCACATGTGGTTGGAGATGACGCTACTGTCCCTCTAGGAAAGGGGATATCATCGCTTTATATATCTGACCTGAGGGTATCCCTGACCTCGGGGGCAGGAATTCTGTTTAGAGAGTGGTTGTTCTGCCTCTCATGATCCAAGTGCTTTAATTAACCATGTGTGGTGGGAATTCTGTCAGTCTTTGCCCTCTCCTGTGGCATCGCTGGGACATGTTAGGGAAATTAAGGAGCAGAGGACTCCCCTACGTGGGGGGGACAGAGGTTGTTGTGATTACACGTGTCCCCAAAAATATGCCCAAAATCTTTAACTACTTGTTGCTTGAATTGCATTGACTGAGGAGAGGGTCTGTCTTTTACAGAATGCTGTCTTTACCTCTCTCCATTATCACAGTGGAGTATGTGGAGTAGATCTCAAACTGTGGTCAAATTCCATCCCGTCCTTTCCTTTGGTGTAAGGAATGGCATTTCGGATAATTTGGCATTTTGAGATATTCTTGTGGTGTTCTTAAACAGCTTTAAAAAGTGGTGCATTTCAGAACAAGACACAGCATCCTGTCAGCGCTTCAGTCTGCTTCAGTGCTGGTGGTTGTAATATTGCCTTACTATTCCTGTCTGATATTTCCTGTTTCCTATAGCCAAGTATTGCAGTAGCCTGTCCATTCGATCACAGCACCTCGCTATCAATTCATTCAGCTGCTTTCTTCATTGCCTCCAAGCTCGATTAGTTGGGATTTTTTTTCCTATCTCCAGCTCTTCTGAAGAGAGAAAACCCCTTCCTATTAGTAGGAACAGTAAACTTTGTTCACAGATGTACGTTGGTTCCATTTTTTCACAGTGGAATACTGGAATACATATTATTTGCATTTCCAAAGCAGTTCATGCTGTTCCGTCCCTGACTTGTCATCTTCATTTCTTTTCTGTTCTCCCAAAAATACGCCTCAACTGCAAAATCCATCAGCGACTTTTTTTAGTTTTCTGTCAGGTTGTGATAAATAAATAAAGAACAGAGTGGCAAGAATTGTGCATTACAGAAGTACATCTGCTCACAAATGAATCCCCATTTAGTGTTGCGTGTGAGGTTTATTACTTAGGCAGTTTTTCTCCAGCTAATGTATGTCATGATGATTACATATCATTCCAGCCATATCAACCTAATTACTTGTGTGAACCAGACTTGTAATCTCATAAGAGATTATAGCACATTAGTTTGATGTTGTCTGTTTTTCCTAAACTTGTATTAGGTTTGGTTAATTTTGTTATCCGCTTTTAATCCATAATCTATCCAAGATGCATATTGACAATTTTATTACTGTACTGTCACCAGCATCAGTCCTGTCATTGAGATCACTGTGTACTGGCACAACATCAGAATTCCTTTGACCCTTGGATGCCTTCCCAGTTTTCTGAGTCTAATCAAAAATTATCAGTACTGGTCCAGATCTTTTCTGGCCGTCTCTTTTAAAATTCTTGCACACAAATTGTCCAGGCTTGCTTATCTTAGAAAATCTCTATTTAGGCACAGCCTGAAATACTTGATCACAGCTGGAGCTGAAATTAGCTCATTATGATCAATGGTGCACATACATCATCTGACCTTCCCCAGAGGACTTTTTTTTTCAACTGATGTTTTCTGCCTTTTTTTTTTACACTGTTAGTGACAATTCTGTCTTCTTGTTTCCAGACTTATACCATTTTATGTGCTCTTTCAGTTCTCTTGCAAATTTTCTACAAGCCCATCTCCTAATTTATATTCATGAGCATCACCTTCCCCTCTCCTGCTATTGCATTGCTGCTTTTGCTTTCACTCATATTGTACTATCTTTTTAGCCTGTTCACCCTTCTTGTCTCTCCTGAAGCTTCTTGGATATCTGATAAATATTCCTAAACACCACTTGACTGTACTCCACAGCTCATGAATTGAAGTCTGACTAGTTTGACACCAGGAGCTATTTAAAAGACATGTAGATGTGACTGGTGCTTAAGGACAGGGTTTAGTGGCTAGGTTGAGTTGGACTCAATGATATTAAAGGCGCTTCCCAAACTAAATGATTTTATGATTCTATGACTGTTTCTGTGTTGTTTCATGAATATGGCCTCTCAAATCCATAAGATATATCTGGTACTCTTCATGACCTTACATGAGCTGGACATGCAATCAAGTAAAACATAACACATCCAATCAAGTTCTAGAATATATTTTTAAAAGAATTTGATAGACAATGTCTCTGTCTTCCATTCTTGAATACAATTTTCTGTGACTTGTAAGGCTGGGAACTTACAAGGAGATTTAGGTACCCCCAACATGTTGCTCAAATTTAATTCTTAGAGTTGGATTGAGAGAGTGCTTTTATCAAGAGAGTTGGTCAGCCTGTATTCCAGTGTGATCTGGACATACCCCATCAGATTCATAGGATCATAGATAATCAGAGTTAGAAAAGGGCCTTGTGAGGTCTCCATTCCAGTCTTGTTGTTCAAAGGAGGATCAACAGTAAACTCAAGTTAGAGTTTTCCTGTCAAATCTTGACCACCACCACAGATAGCAATGGCACCCTCTCTCACCATCCCAGCCCCACTGCTGATGTATCTCTGTTAGTGGTCTGAACCTCCCTTTCCCTCCTGGTTTCACGTTTATTGTGTCTTGTTCTCCTGCCATGTGGCACCATGAAGATTCCGGCTTAATCTCACTGTCTGCCTCGTAGGTATTAAGGAACTGCTGCTAGGTCCCACCAAAATCAGCTCCTTTCTAAATTGAACTGAGGTCCTTCAGCCTCTCCTCGCAGGACAAATCCTCCAACCCTGAGCATCTGGGTGATCCTCCACTGAACTCGCTTCAATTTATCAACACCTTCTTTGATTAGAGGGCCAAAAGCATGTTGTTTTTAGACATGGTCTAGCAAGTACAAAGTAAGGGGCATAATCCCTCCCTTGTTTACCTGCTGCAATCCGACTGGTGCAGCTTGGTGTGTCCTTGTCCTTCCCTGTGTGGACCTGTCCCCTCGGACTGGCAGCTCCTTTTCAACAGCACCACAGTCCATCAGTCCATCCAAATGCAGGACCTTGCATTCATCTGTTGGATTTCATGAGGCTCCTGGCAGCCCATTTTTGTAGCCAGGAGGAATTCTTTATATGGCAGAAAATTAATCTGTAAGTATTTTGTCACTGATTCTGTACTAGAAAATGCCATTTTTGACAGAGTGTGTTGCTCCTCCTCTCTTTCTGTCCACTTGAGCCTCCCTGCTAGGTTAAAATCCTTGATTTTAATATTCCTTTCATGCAGATTTTCCCACCAGGCCTTCCTAATGCCATTTAGGCATTATGCTCATAAAATGAACAATTCTTATTCTCTTTATTACTTAGGCCCCTGGCACAGGTGTAGAGGCGACACTATTTTTCTCCTCTTTACATCTTTTAGTGCCTTGATTAGTCTTGTTCTTGATATGGAGGTTCTGTAAGAATTAACTCTTTTCCTAGTTTTATCACTTTCCCCTTTGGTCTTTTATTTAATTTTCTCACTGGTTCTCTAAAATCTAATTTTTTTTCTAATGAAATGCTGGTTAATATTTCTGCCCAAGATCAGCCCAATTCTCTGCCAGTCTCATGCTCTATGTGGCTGGCCAAGCCAGCACTTCATTACCAGATTCCTCCATCACTTTTTTGTCTGTTAGCTAGAATGTGCTGCTAAGGAGTTCAGCTGAATATTCATTGTCCAACTTCTTCAGAAAGAGACATAAATCCAAATCTGGAGTATGTGATATATCGATAATAATAAGAAAAACAATTAATTTCAAAACACATCATCATAGGTAAATACTGAAGTCTGAACACCTTCCTAAATTTGCTTTTAAATTTCACCTATAGTATGGCAGCACAGCTCTCCCGGAACTCAATTTCTTTTCCAAAGCATCCTTTCCTTTCTGAGTAGTAAAGCACCATTTGGGGAGAGGGTTTTGTACAGCTAAAGATCCCTTTTCAGGCAAGCCTGACAGTCTCTTAAGTTGAGCAGAACACCTCACTCCCTATGCCTTTTGGCTAGTTGCTTCTTCAGGAGTGCTTTACGCAGCTTCCACACTGGGAGTCTGGAAAGTATTTCTATTAACTGAGATATTACTTTTACATTCCCTTTCTGATAGTTATCTACTGTCCTTGAGTGCTGTTCCCCATAATTCCCTAGACATGGCATCCTTTCCAAAAACCTGGAGTGATGATGCCTCCCAAATTCATTCAGCCAAACTCTTTTCAAATGTGTGCAGCATCACTGTGAACACCAACTTTCTCCTTACATGGAAAGCACTTCTGGCCCCAAGTTCATCCCTCTACATTTCAGCCTAGGAAAGGGAACTGGCAGCTCTCTGAAGGATGTGAGGTACCAGCCCCCCATCCTCAAATGCCTACCTGTTTCCAGGAAACAAATCCATCACTGCATGGTGCCCTTCCACACTGGGAAGATGCCTCTTAGCCTGAAAGACACCAACTGGCCTTAATTTCACAAGATGGGGAAGTGTTGCCAATCTTCTTCTTTTTCTTTGCTTTTAATTAACTGCAGTCCTTCAGGGACATGGCCAGAATTTGCATAGTTATGACTTTAAAATCTCAGATCATTAAATACTTATTAGCAGCAGAGTAAACAGCAGAGTGCTCAGAAAATCCTAGTTAGCTAATGTTCGATGCCAAAGTCTCTATAAAATTATGGCAACTTAAAGAAAACTGTAATAAATATAGCAATTAGATGTTTCAAGTAGTGATCAGAAAAAGATGGAAACCAGCAAGCAGCAGGCTAAATAACATCCTAACCAAAGGTAGAAATAGCAGCAGCACAGCCCTCCCCTCAAACATGCACTTGCTTTTTCCTCCTTAATGATACTAATTATTTCATTTGCTTTCTCCCAGTAAAACTATCCCTAGATGTGCAACATATTGAAATGAAAGCAGTCATCAAAATGAAATGAATCACACCAGAGAAGAATCAAAACAAGGAGGCAGTGCTACCCTGCCTGTGTAACGTGTAGTTCTCAATTATTGCCTCTGATTTTCTGCCTTCCTGAAAGCTAATTCCCTACCATGTGAATGTTAGGTTTCTTTAAAAAAAACAAAACGCAAACTCCCAAAAAAGCTAAAACCAGCAGACTTGTAGGACCAAAATGCACACATTCTTTTTTATTTTCCTGGTTTTTTTATTTTTCCCTATGGAAAGTGAAACACAGAGCTCAGAGCCTGTGTTCTGACTCTTGGTTTTTAAAAGTGAGGCCTCATCACTTGCATTCAGTCATCCGAGCTTGGCGAGTCCTTCTGGCTTTCTTATCACAGTGTGAAAACCTGCTTATGTCTTTTCGTATCATGTCTCTGAAACTATTTAGAAACTCTGACATTTTCTCTTAGTACACAGTTTGGAGAGAAATCAGAGTGTTCCAGGGTGTGAAATAATCACATTCCAGGCAGCAAGGGACCAGTCTCACAGGCTCTGGAAGCTTTCAGCAGCTTTTGCTTGCACAGCAATATAAAAAAAAGTAAAAAAAAATATTTTGTACTGGAGGGGGGAGAGTTGCAGGTTATTTTTTTAAGAATACAAAGCACCACAGCTCAGGAGCTGACTATGTAATTAGTAATTGATCTATTGCTCCCTAAGGAAATGTCTTTTTACTAACAGAATTATAGACTCTTTATTATTATTATGTTTTATAAATGGGGAAAAAAGAGTGTAATTTTTGCATTTCTTGTTTTACTAGCAAGGCTTTTTTTTTTTTTTACTTCTGTCTTTCAGTTTTTGTGCCAGCAGAGAGTTGTCTTTTTGCAGCATAATGAGCTCTAAATTTAAAAGAGATAAGCAGGGCTACTTAGCTTAGTACACTGTGGTTTGCAGAGCAATTTGGAGGCCTACTGTGTTATTCCACTTTTTCTGTGGTAGATGTTGAAAGGATTTTGGATCATCTGTTTAGGGTGCATGTTGAAGCCTGTCCCTATAGGCACCAAACTGTGCAAAATGGGTGCAAATGCACAGTTTGTTCTCCAGGTATCTATGCAGATATACCTATCTATCCGAGTGAGCTGACAGGAGGGTCAGTGCTGGGCTCTGCCTGACAGCCCTATGCCTCCTGCACCACAGTGTCCATATAGCAAAAGATCAGGTCCAAATAATGAGAGAGTCTTTAACTTTTGCCATAGCCTTCTGGATCTTTGGAGAAAATAAGAGTGTGGGGCCAGCTGTACAGCAAAGTGGTGGGCATGGGGCAGAAATCTCAAAAAACAAAGGTCCTGGCTGGGAGCCTTGCTGGGCTGGCAAGTAGCCTGTCTGCATATGCTGGTTTGTGTGCATCCTGCGGCTGCAGACTCTGAGAGGAAGCATTAGCCCTCTGCTCTTGTCCAGTGTCTGGTCAGGCCTCATCAAAAGTTCCTGGCTCTGCTTCTAATATGTCCAGATGGATTTGCAAGAGATTGGATTCATCTTCCAGCTCTTTGTGTACAAGTTCAGGCAGGTCCAGCCTTAGCAAGGGATGACAGGAGGTATCTTGAATGCCACATGTGCCCCATGCTCTAGACCTTTATCTGTGTGCTCTTTTTCCTGCCTGTCTATGCACTGATCCTCCCGCCTTGTTGCTGTTACTCCAGTGCTGGTTGTCCCCACTATCCAGGCAGCTGTGGACTCAGTATGTGGATTTTACTTCTTGCCTTCCCTTTCCACAGCACAGATTCAGCTGATGGAGTCTCTAGGGTAGACTGGCCTGCCCTGTTCTCCATGTTCCCAGCCCATTGCTACAGCTCTGGCCACAGAGGACCAGGGCTGTGTGGCTTTAGCAATGCACATGCTTTTTCTAACTTTCCTTCCCCAGGATGGCTCAATAATGTAAGAGGGGACATATGGGACCACTGGAGTACATTGTCTAGTGCAAATGCCAGCTTTGCTCCTTCTTTTTTATTGTAGCCACAGTCTTCGAAGCCAGAGCAGGGCAGTGAGACCCCCTTCTCATCCATGTGTATATGACAGAAGTGGAAGAATTTAGGGATAAACTGGTCTCCCACCACCCCACAAATTTCAGGTGAAAGATTGGAGCTGTGGGATGGCTCATATATCAAGCACTAGACATTTTGGTAAATGGAGAGATGTCAGTTCCATCTTTTGGCATAGATATCAGAATAAAATTTCAGTTCAGGGAAAACTGACGGTCTTAAGTTTTTCTATGGACTTCTATGCTCTAGATCTTCAAAGTGGTAGAAATTCCAGTTTGTAAAATCTGATTGCCGAATCAAGGAGCCAAGGACAGAAAGGCATATTCCTGTACACAGATGACAATGATTAAATCCCATCTAGCCATGGTATAGGTGCACACCAGTCTTTGAGCCCTGACATGGCTGAGAAGCTGAAGGAATTCAGAGCAGAGACTAAGCCAATTCTTCCGACCTGATCATATCAGGTGCTCATAGATATAGGGATCAAATGGGAGTCCACAGGCAAAAAAAGCTTCACTTCCCACAGAGACCCGTAGCAAGTCTAAAATTACTGCTAGAAAGTCACAGCCGTGAAGTTTTTGGCTTCAGTGCCAAACCTAAATTTATTTGACAAAAAAATATGAATTGATTAGACTGCAGTTAATTAGATTTCAATTGAAAACTTCTATCAGAGAAGGGGAATTAGGCAGCTTTTGAATTTGACAAAAACATATTGGCTTTGTGTCATAAGAAAAATACTGCCTCAGAATTTTTCATGAATGATTTCAGAAGAGGTTTTAAATACCACTTCTTGGCTGCTAATTTTCAGCAAATAGAAGTTCAGAAGCCAAGATTAGGAAAGTTAATAAGTATTTAATAAAGGTATAAGGAGATGTAAATATGAAGAAGTAAATGGTAATGTTTGAACTGTTTTAACAATTAATTTCATTGGATGTAACTGCAAGGTAGCAGCTAGCCAGGCATTGCACAAGTGTATTATTTTGGGTCACACGTGCAGCAGATAAAGTCTGAATTTCCTGGACTCCTTACATGGCTTTTGTATTGTCACTATGTCTACTTTAGATAACCTTAGCTTTATTCCTCCATCCCACTAGTCAGTCTGCCCTCCTGTGCCTGGCACAGTGCCGCACTGGCTGCGCATTTCTGCTGCTGGACAGCGAGTGCTGCTCCTCTCGAGTGCCAAGGCAGAGCCAAGCCCACTCTCGAGCTCACAGGTGCAGAGGACAAAACAAGTGCCAAGCTGTGGCTGCTGAGGCTATTCTGGTGCTGTCGAGGCCTCATGAGCATTGGAGGTTTCCATGCCCCCTTGTCCCCTTGTACTCGCTGTCTGCTCTGGTGGCGTGACATGGGCCAGAGGTACCTGAGACCAGGCACACTCTGGGCAGGGTCAGTGTGCTAACAAATTGCTCACTTGTTCCCTGCAATAGCTTGGGAACTCTGTTTAACTCCAGGTCCTTTGTGTGTTCAGCTGAGCAGATTTACCTAAATGGAAAAATATGAAGGAAAATCAAGAGGCAGATGGAAAAAGTGAGAATTAAGAAGAAAGATTAAAATGAGAGGTGGAAATGTTGCAGGCGTGCGTCAGAGGGATGTAAAGAGGCAGGGAGCAGGTGGGATGCCTTGAGAGTGGGGAGGGAGGCAGAGCTCGAATGGAGAGGTGTTCCCTGCCAGGCATTCCCCTGCTTCTGCTGGATGAACTCCATGCATGCAGCCGGTGCCCTTGTCCCTTTTCCCACCCTGACAGTGTCTCCAACTTGCATCAGTCTTGAGCTGTGTGGTGTGAGGACACTGTTTTCGCCAATCCCCTCACTTTCCAGAGGAGTTTCACGTGGAAGGTTTTGAAAAAGAAAACCTCTAGCAAGGGAAAAAGAATTACTGTAAATATTCAATTATCTTGACAGCTCAGTGCTCAAATTCCATCACAGATTTTGTTTGTCTGATTTAGCATACTTTAAGCTTCTGAACCTGTCCTTCCACTCACCCACTCACACAAGAGGCCACAAAACACTTTAGTGATGCCAGAAATGAGCTGCTGTTTCCCTCAGAAGAGATGCATATCACCCTCTTCCCTCATGGTAAAGGGGAAGGAATCACAACCAGCACAGTCTTTCTTTTTTTTTCTTTCCTCCCCTTCCCACATCCTAGACTTTGCCTGACTGCCCCTAGACCTTAAAGAATTTATGATGTTTACTAACAGGACATGTTTTAAGCAGCCAAGAAAGAGGGGAGAACAAGACAAAGGGTAGTCAGGACATGAGGACTACCCTTGCTCATGGCACTGAGCTGCTACAAAGCAAGGGCAAGGAGCCTGGGAGTCTCCTGGTGTTCAGGAGGGGGCAACCATTTTGTTCTCGCTGTGTGTTTTAACATTACCTTGGTTTATGAGCACCCAGCAAATGCAGGGTTCTGCAGGTTGCTGATGTGATAAGGATCCAAAACTCAGCTTCCTGAGAGTCCAAACCAACACAGTACACCTGACCCACCACCATATCTCTAGACACAAGACATGTGAATCTCCTGACATAACCCTGCTGACAGCTTCTGACTGATCACTTTTTGTGATGAGTCCTTTTGGCTCTGTGTCAGCCTGACCTCACCTCCACATATGGCATTAGGAGATGAAGTACAGCCCAAACCTACAGTGGGTTAAGTGTCCACAGTTTCCAGGCTGTGGGGAGCAGGGCTGGCTGGAGAATGATAAAAAGAGTTGGGCTAGCAAACCCTGAAATGCTGCAGATGCCTGGAGACTCCAGCAGAGTCACTCAGAGATCCCATTTCATTAGGAAATGGAGGCAACATTTGGATTTATCATTTTACCTACACAGATGAAGAAGAATTGGGTGGACTTTTGGTAACCAATGGAGTTTCACTGCACCTTGGTCATCATCTGTATAGTGTGGGCAAGCTACCACTGCACAAAGAGAAAAGTGAACATAAGCTGATGCTGAAGTGGTCACTAGAAATAAAAAAGTGAAAATGAGAGGCCCTAATGTAAAATCACACTGGAATTGCATTAAAGTTGTTTGGATACAATCCGTGTGACTACAATAGTCATATCTCATCTGCAGGGATTCAAGCATCCTGGATTTCTCTGTTATTACAGCCAAGACCAGGAGGTCTCAGGTAGAGCTGTAGACAAAAGGGGTCTGTTAATCGAGCTGAAGCCCTGGGGCCTCCTAGGGCTGAGTTCATTTTTGTTACAAGTTGCTCTCTAAAAGATTTAGCAGTTGCCCTTTTCTAACCTATCCTTGAGAAGAGCCTGCTGTTTTCCCTGGCAGTGTGATTGTCTGTTCAGCTTTTTTGTCTGGCTACACTGGAACGTAATGGCAGTAAATCTGTGACTCTGCAGCCACTGAGGGCTGCAGGAGGCTGGCTTGCTGCTGTCTTAACCACAGAGTTGAGTTAAGGCAGCATTTGTCTTGTGCTGAAAGGACCCGTGGTCACTACTTGGATGATTGATAATTTTCTAGTGACACAGGGACTGTACTACATAGGCGGCAGACTCATTCCTGCTAGGAGAAGGCAGTGATGTGCACGTGGTTGAGGTTACTCACAAGCTGTAGCCATAAGAGGACAAAACTCAAAGGGTTTGAAAACATTTTAAAATTAATTTTGCATGGTTAAGGCTAAGTAAAGATGTCACCTCCACCCATTGATTTCATTTCCCCCCCAGCCCTGTGCTTTTCCCCTGTTCTCAGTTTCTCTGAGGGACAAAGGATTGTTCAAGACTTCACATTTGGCTCCTCATAGTTCAGAAAAAAATTGCTTTATGAAATTAGCTGTATTTTGGGCCAACAACATACTTAGCATTTGACTCTGTTTTGCGTTGTTCTGCTACTGCTCAAAAAAAAAATTTTTTTTTTTGGCCTTCAGAGGCAACCCAGTTCTCTTAGGAGACAAGTGTTTTTAGGAGAGGAAAGGAAGTTCAGTGGGACTTCACCAAGCTTGAGGCCTTTATGTTTCTGTGCATATACATTCCCCTACAACAGACTGCAGTATGGGGCTGCTTCAGTCAGGAAGCTGCTTCTGTGTGTCAGCTCCCTGCAAAGAGCGGTTAGCTCATGTCCTGGGAGCAATACAACTCTGTCTGTACTCTGCTTTGCCTGTAACTGGAATTCCAGAGTTTCAGCAGGTTGTCTAATCTGGAGCAACGACATGCTGATGAGACAATCTTGCTTTACTTGGAGCAATGCTGGTCAGTGCTTACTCTAGGCCCTTTCACTGTGTGCCTTTGCACCAGACAGGGATGTCCTGTTGTCATGTCCATGTGTTTATATCTCTGTGTTCTGCCTCCTTTCATACCTGATTCCCAATTTCATCTGACTGGATCCTAAGCCTCTGTCTATCACTAATTCTTTCTGTAGGCTGGTTGAACATTTCTGCTTGGTTTGGGGTCAGGGTTTTTTTTGGGGGTGGGAATATTTTGATTATCTGCATGAAATCCCTTGTCTCTTCTTCTGCACTTGGTATATGTGGAACTGACAGCTCCAGGGAGGTAAATGAATGCTACTGCATTTCAGAGGAAGAATTATTTCATGCAATTACCCTAAAAGTGCATGAGAGAACAGACTGAAAGGAGTGAGGGAGAGAAAGAAAGAGAGCATGAGAGAGGATAATCACAACACTTCGACAAGTTTACCCCATCATGTTTGAAAATCTATCACACTGACAAGTCCCCTTTGTGAAAGGTGTAGACAGATAACCAGGCATTAGCTCTTCAAGGTCCTTCTGAATGGAGGGTAATCAATATTAGGATCAGACCACTACTCCATTTCACTCGATGCCTCTCCCTGATTATTTTTTTACAACTGGCTATACCCCATTTCTCTTTCAGTGTCTCACTTTAGCTCTCTCATTTAATTCTCAGCGAGTCCTGGTCAGGGGGATTTGGGTAAACTTTAGGTTGATTTGTGGGTATTTCTGCATAAGTCATAGTGGGTTTTTTTGGAGAAAGGATGCAGCAACAAAAGCCTGTCCTCCCAATCCCTTCCTGTCTCTTGAGTCTTGTTAAAAGGCCAAGGAAAAGGGAACTTTTTGTAGTTTCATTATTCATATCTGAGAAGAGATTCAGTAGAAGCAGTTCCTTTCCTGACTCTGTTGCTATTTCAGCTGCCAACTTTGTCACCCTCTTGATCCCATGTGCAGATCAGAGCTACCCAAGGGCAGATGGTGACAACAGCCCATGTCTTCCTGGAGGCCTCGTGCACCTCTGTTCATGAAAACATGAAAGATGCTTTGAGGTCCTCAGGTGGAAATTGCGGGCCAGGATAAATTATCATTATAATAGTTTCCCGCCGTGCTTTCAAAGAGACAGGACATTTGCCATACTGTGTGAGGAGAGAATGCTGGGCTAAGGATTGCTGGGCCAGGTCACTTTTTGTCACCTGCACCTGCTGCTCTTGCAGCAAAGCCAATTCATGAGTCACACCTATTTGCACTTTGAGGTTATTTACAGCACATGTTGTTGGGTTAGGAAAGCTAAGGTCTAGCATATGTCCTAAAATTAGGCTTTTCTTCTTTTGGTTGGTGTCAAAAAGGAGTGATTCAAAGCCATGAGGGAAGTCTTTCCACCTAGTCAAAGCAGCTGGTGCTTTAAGTAAGAGGGTTTATTTCTGTGTGAGATAAAGCAGGTTTAGCTGAAGCTGCCTCCCAGGACCACACCCTGCAGTGGGAGATGCGGGGAATGCAGGGAGCACCCCACTGTGGTGCAGGTAACTCCCAACAGAACTGACCACACAGCTCCTGTCCAGCTGGCCTCGTGTGCAGTGGCCACCCTGTATGTGTGTCCTGGCCAGGAGTGCCAGGATGAAGTTCAGGCTTCATCCCCATAACTTCCAGAAACTCTTCAATGAAGAAATTATAAACCTGTGGCTCAAGCCAACATTCTGGATTCTTATAAACTTTTTTTTTCTCTCTTTTTCCTTCTCTATCCCCTTCTGCAGGATGGTGGAGTACTCCCTGGATCTCCAAAACATTAACTTGTCTGCAATCCGTACTGTCCGTGTCCTGAGACCCCTGAAAGCAATCAACCGAGTGCCCAGTAAGTTGTGCTTCCCTGTCACACCTCTCAGCTCAGCTGGTGAGGTGGACATGATCAGTAAGGCTGCCTGTGGTGGTGTTGTCCCAGCAGGGTTCAGGAACAAAAGGAATAGAGGCTTCTGTCAGGTGTGTGCAGGCTCTCCCCATCACAGGGCCAAGAGGTGTTGTTGGATGGGCAGGAAAACAGCAGTCTCCTAACATATCCACCCTGGTCATCCTTTGTGCAAAGCCATGTCGATGGAACTTCAGGAACTGAAGGTGAACAATATGCAGTAAATTAAAGTGGTTTTTCTTTCTCTTACTGAAAGACATCACAGGTTTAATGATGTCTGCCGCCTCAAAAAGGCCTGTGTGTGAGCTTCAGGAAGCAGGGAGAATTCATTTGCTCAGGTTCTCACAAGACCTTCCAGATCCTCTCATCTGAAAAATTTTCATGCCATTACAGGTTAGGGGCATGTAGCACCAACTCATTTTTCTTTCTTCCTCACCTTGTGCTTTGTATCCTCTCTCTTGTGCCAGCTGTCCCTGCTGAGCTGCTGTGTGTATATGAGCCAGGCCTGGGGCTGCCAGGGCTGTGCCCAAGCCTGGATGTCAGCCCTGGGAGACTTTAGGCATTTCTTCTGAAAATTTTTCAGTCTTATAGAATGGCAGGAAGTCTCTTTGCTGTTCTTCATAATCTCCCTGCTCAGGCTGTCTGCAGTGGCAAAGACCTTGCCAGAGCTCTCCTAATCCATCTCTCAAACTCAGATGCTCCTTTTTCCTTTCCAGACATGAGAAAGTTTGCACAGTTGACCCCTTAGTCTGTGTTATATGTTTCCCCTTGTGCAAACTAATTCTCATGATGTCACCTATTTCTTGAACATGCTGTGGAGGTAAATTTCAGAAACTCTGGCTTCACGCAAAGCCCTTCTATAGAAGGATCTTGTCCCTCTTCCTGGATGTACTTTATCTTTGAGCAATATCCCTGAACAGAAGGTGCTGAAATGTGTGAAAGAGAAACTGAGGCACAGTCCTGCGTACCCAGCATGGCAGGAGGGGACCAGGCATAAGATCCACTGGTTGAGGTACTGAGAGGACATCCAGGAATGAAACAGGTCCATCAGGGGATGATAAATATGAGGTTTAAGAGAAGCTTTTGGGTATTCACTGTCAGTANAGTACTGAGAGAACTGTGCTGAAGGCTGTGCATGGCATGAGAGAAGCACCATCCTCATGTGCAGCCTTCTTTCCTCCCTCCTTCATCAGGCGTGCCATTAGTGTGTGCTCAAAGACTGCTTTAAGAGACTGATCCCTGTTATCAGGGTAGACTTAACCTTGGAGACAAATAGGAACACCCAGAATGACATCCAATTGACTCTTACAGGTGTCTGCAATTTTAATTGCTGGACAAAGGTGATCAGGAGGAAATCTTGCCTGGCAGAAGCTTAAAGCTTTCAATTATTCCTATTGATCTCCTGGATCAGCCAGAGCTGCTCCAGGGAGGAACAGTGTGAGCCATGTCAAAACTGACCCACCAGGGACCTTCTCTATCCATGCAGAGGCACCAGAGATGCTTTCCATCATCTTTCCTGACCTTTGCAGAGCAGATGCCATTGAATTTTTCCTGGCCATCCCTGCCCTGACACTACCTGTTTGCTCTTTTCACCAGTATAGAACTATACCTGTATGAAATCGATGCTGTTTTAATTTCCACTCTGTGGTTGAACCTTTATGTATTTTTCTTGCTACATAAATCTGTGGTTTTATGCAGAGGATGTTTTGGAAGAAAGATATCTTGCCATTAATTAAAACAAAATAAAAGAAAGAAACTGGATTCCCTGTGAGAATTGACTTGAGGGCAAAAAACTAGTGAAGAGACTGTAAACAAAGGCCTGTGATAAATGGGAATGAGCTGCATTAGAAGAAGGTGCCTAGTGGGCTACAACAAACATGATTAATGGGACCTTTGGCCACGAATCTTTTTTTAATGTCTTTTTAAAGTTCTTCATTACTAATCTGAAGCAAGAGGAAAGTCTATTAGTGCGATATACTGATGATACCAAGCTGGAGGTGGTGTAGGTGCTACCAAAGAAAGTGGGAAATAGGACAGCAGGAGGCAGAGGGAGATTGGGGTCATGGGTGTGAGTGTGAGAGTCTGGGGAGAGGCAAGGAGTCAGGGGGTGATTAATCCCAAAGGCAGGTATTTAGCCAAGTTCAAAAGTCTGTGATGGGACAGGGGGGCCCAGAGCCCACCCTGGGCATTTCAAAGGCTTCCACACAGACACCCAGGTAGGGACTGATTTTCACAGGGCAGTCTGACTGTGGGGACTGAATAATGGCAGTTTATTATGAGGGAGAATGGACAAAATGATCAGGAACCTGACTGATTGGAACATTGGTGGAAGAGTGCTCAAGTGGTCTGTCAGGTAGATTATTTAGTGCCCTCTACTTTAATCTGCTAGTGTTTGGAAAGGCCACATACTTACGTGAGAAAGTTCTGGAGAAGTTTGAGAGAAATTTCATACTATATGAAGGAAAAAAAGAAAAGGTGATAACAGAAAATTAGAAGAGAAGAAATGCAGAAGGAATTTCTAAGGAAACAATAGAAACGTGACAGAGGAAAAAGTTAAACTTATTTTATATTCTTGGCAGGTGAGCAGGGCTGAAGTTTAAATACCCAAATTCTCAAATTGGATGTGTCTAAATTGTGCTTATGTGTGCTCATTTGTGACATGCTACTGAAAGCCCTTCCTCACAGTGACACTCCTGAGGCTTTGAAATGTTATCCCATAAGGAGCTGGCAAATTCTATTATATTTCTACTGTACTCATTATCTATGGCATAAAGGATGCATATAAGGATGTAAAGTCTCTCTGAATCAAGACAGAAGAAGAAAGGGACAACCAGTGTAACCAAAAGGTGGTAAAGGTCCATTAAGAATGACAATTTCTACCCAGTTTGCAGTTAGGCTGTAAGAGTCACAGCCACAGGAAGTGGCTCTGTGCAAGTAAAGGAAGTAAAATGGGATTTTCCAAGGGATGTCCCATCCCTGGAAGTGTTTAAGGTCCATTTGAATGGGGCTTTGGGGAACTGGACTCGTGGTAGGTGTTCTTGTCCATGGCAGGGAGGTTGGAATTAAATGATCTCTGATGTCCCTTCCAAACCAAACCATTCTATGAGAACTCACATGGAGACACTTCTAGATTTCAAACCTCCTTTGGGGTTAGAGCTGATCTTTAGCTACCACTTACCAGCAATTGATTGCATTTCTTGCAGTTCTCAGCAGGATGTGCTACTGACCATTTCAGGTTTCCTGTCTGAAACAGTCTGGGATTCTGCCCTGCCTGATCATTCCTCCATTCTCATGCCATCTGTGGAGTGTGCTAAAGAAAACATGAAGCACCCAGATCTTGTAATATGTATTACACCTTCCTTAACATTCCCTCTTATCTCTTGCATTCCTGACTACACCCCCAGGAACTCTTCTTTTTGGGGTCATGGTTGAAAATGCAGGAAATGAAAAATCAGAGATTGGTCTGGTCCTATTGCCATGTGATTCAATTCCATGGCAATGAGCTGCTGTAACAAGCCCTACAAGTTAATGAATAAGTGTAAAGAGTAAAAAAATACCCTCCAGGTCTCTGTCAGAGGTAGTTGCTTTCTGCTCTGGGCATGTCTGGTCTTGGGGTGAAATTCCACATCCAATTGTTGTTATCCTCTTGTGATTGTGTGGCAGGTTGCTGGGTGAAATATTGCTCTTTGTGCTGGCTCTTTTTTTTATTGCTTCTTCTCAAGGCAAGGCATAAGGTTTGGGGGGAGGGGCTGAGGCTGGTTTTGTTTTATTTTTGCCTGCTTTTGAGCAGTGAATCTGTGATCATTTCTGATAATTTGAATTTCTTGCTCTTTTTTTATTAATTTTTTTTTTTTTACATTGAAGAAGAAAATGTTTCTTCATTTTACTCTTTCTTATCACATTGGCCTTGTGCAAAGAAGAGCCCTTGCATTATGTTTGATGTCTTCCAGTTTCCACTTACAATTTAGTAGCTGATTCATCATTTGGAAGCAGATTTTTTCAGCTGAGCACACTGTATAGAAGTGAAGGAATCTATTGCAAAGCAACTTTACAGAGTAGAAAGTGTATATATGTGCTAATACTCTATCTATGAGTACAGTCATATTTATGTGGAGTTATAGGTATTAGAAAAATAACATATGCTTATTACTTGCTGTGCAGGAAATAAAATTTCAGATTTGTGGGAAGTCCTTTTTCTAAATATGTTTTTTTTCAGTCAGAACAAAAATAATCTTTTCCCATCCATCTTAATACAGCTTTATGCTGCCTAATTTTAGATGGTTTGTTTCATTTAATGTTTTTTCCTATACTGGGTCCTGACAAAAAGGTCTTAAAACTCAGAAATCTTTTATCATGTTATTCTAGTATAAGAGTGCTTTCCTCTCTTCTCGTCCTCCTTTTCTTTTTGCTGAGTGTTTTAACAACTATTGCATTGTTTTTATTTTAATTGAAAGCTTTTTCTTTTTCCTAGTACAAGTGCTGTGTATAAAAATCTTGGTCTCGTTCCATTTTTCTTGTTCCATTATTTTCTTAATGATAGTAATTATAGTAGTTCCATGGGTCCAAATAGACTGGAGTTTTCTCCTTTCTTCTACAGATCTCAAAGATATAAACCATGGCTTGTTATTTTTAGTCTTTCTTGTGTTTCACACCAGGTTAGTGGGACTCAGTGAGTGTCACCAGCAGACTCAGGAATATACAACTGACATCTCCTAACTCTTAGCTCTACACTCATCTCACTAGACCAAAGCACCAATAAAAAAATAATCTGAACGATCTGAGTGCTGAAATGGGAAAAGCAGATGTTTAACCTGTATATGCCTGCTTTAAATCTGTATTCCACACCGAGGTACCTGTTCTTGGCACTGTAACAGAGCCTAAAACAGAGGAAGCTGGCTACGAACCCCGCACTTGGCATGGGGGGAAAGTGATGGCATTTACTTCTCTAAATGTGTTTTTGAAGAACTAATTTCACTGATGAGCGTGTGTGAAATGAGCTTCTGACTGAGATATATTAGGCTGTAAAACAGTCTCATTTACAGCTAGATCAGATAAAAACTAAGCACATTTGACAGGCACAGTCCTGCCCTAGCAGTTGGAAATGCAAACAGATTATGAAATTCCTCTTCTAAGTGCCCCCCATGGGGTCTTTGCTTCAGATGCTTCCGTGTTTTTGCAAGAGGACTTGCTTCTTCTCTTCCAACACTGATTCCCTTTCAAAAATGTACTCTTCCAAATGACTCTTTTGGAAGTACATTTTTTCCCTATCTCAGCTTTATTTGTGAAGCAAGCTGAAATTCAGATACTGTTGATTTTTCCAAATATTTAAACTCACCCAATTCACAGTTCTTTGTATGAGGTGCTCTGTAAATGCTTATTTATCACACCTCAGTGACAAACAAACCACACTTTCAACCACGTGCAAATGTGTATACACATAGACTTATCCACATGCAGCCAGAGCAGGTTAGTGAGGGCACAGGAGTGGTGCTCTCTTTCAGCACCCATACAAAAAAGGTAAGAGGTCACAAAGCCCTGCTCATTCCATGATCAGGCTGTGTGACTGAAATGTATTTAAAGGTGAAGGTGCCAGCTTTCTGTAGGCTCTGTCCCAGACAGATGGGCAGGGAAAGGATGGGGAAAAGCTGACAGGAAATGCACTTGACCAATTGGGTCAAGTTCAGTCTATGTCCTCCCTTCCCAACCAAATGGAGCAAAGCACTGAATCAAGCAATGTGATTTATGCCTGGACCATGCCATTAAAGGATGCTTTTCCTCCAAGAGGGGGATAGATCAAAGATGGAATTGTACTCAGAGCTGCACTATCCTGTATGTGCAGCTCTTTATCAAGCCACTCCAGCCCTGAAATAGATGGGCATACTCAGGATAAAGGGAAACCGTGTGAAGAGGAGCAGAGCAGAATGAAGATCAGTAGAGATGAGAACAGAGTAGAAGGGAGGCTGGAAAGAGAAATGCAAAGGAGGCAAGTGGTAGGGTTTGCCAGGCACAGCACACGGAGGCCTGATGCACCTCTGTGTGTAGGATAAAGCAGAGAAGTGGTGGGGAGGAAATCAAAACGGATACAAAGTCAAGGACAGTATAAAGAAGATCTATTGACTCACAAATATGCTGGATGAGTTTGCAAATCAGTGCTTCTCTGAAGCTTTTTAACTAACCAACTGGTCTGTAACCAGACCCACATTTTGCAGTGCTGGAGGAAGCCTTCAAGCCTAGAATAGTTTAGGTTGGAAGGGACTGTAAAGATCATCTTGTTCCACCCCCCCCGGCTGTGGGCAGGGACACCTTCCACTAGGGAAGGCTCCTCAGAGCCCCATTCAGCCTGGCCTTGAACACTTCCAAGGATAAGGCATCCACAATTTCTCTGGATGTTCCAGTGCCTCACAACTCATAGTAAACAATTTTTTCCTGTGCTTAATTTAAGTCTTCAGTCACTGAAGACAGGCTCCAATTTTATTTACTTGTTGTCTGATCTCAGTGCTGTTTTTCATGTGGATTCCAAGTGTTCAGTGTATTGCCAGGTGTTTAACTGGGTAATCAAAGTAAATTTTGGAGAAAAACCCCAAAACATAAAGAAAGTTATATTTCTATGTTAATGTAGCATCATGGCAAGGAGCTGGGAAACACTGAAATGCAGGAAATAGAGACCTGGAAATGCTTTGTTTTGTGCAATACATTGCTTAGTTCCTATTTTTTGTGGTCACAGATCACGGGAGTAAGTAATATTTCCATCTCTGAACTAGTCCACTTAATTTCACTATTATTAATGAGTATTCAAAAGTCACAAATCGTGTGTTTGTAGGTTTTTCAGACGGCTTTAAATCAATGAAATTTGGAAAAGGAAAAACAATCACAGATTATATTTATTTTTCCTGTGGCTTTCAGACCTTTAGACCTGTGAGTCATATCCTCTTTTTCCACCCATAGTAGCAGGGAATAAAAACTTCTCCCTCTTTTTTTTTTCCCCTGTAATATGAGATTTTCAAGTCATAGCAAGATTTCACACCTGAAGGTTTCTGCCATGCATCCCAAGACTGACGACAAAAATCACAAGAATCTGTAACAGCATTTCAGAATTTGTGTTACTGAAAGTAAAGCAAGCCTGGAAAAAAACAAACCAAAACATTACAGAAACCAGTCATAGAAAGACCTTTGATGGAATCTTTATTTCTCCCTTCTCCTGTAGGGGAACCTGCAGAGCCAGAATTTTAAAAAATGCTTAGTACTTCACAGCTCCCATTGTGACAATTTTGCTGCCTGTTCAAACAAGCTCAGCCTCCAGTGTACACAGCGCTCACAGAAGCCCAGCCATGTATTTTGCTGCCTAAATGGGAGCTGAGCTGTTTTGCAAAATAAGTCCCATGGGACCTATCAAGCAATGGATACCATGGAAATGTGAGCAATAATGACAGTGTATTATGGGATGAATGATACTGTCATATTACACTAATGCAAATTAAACTGTGTGTGTGTGGGCAAGGCAATTTACAATCATAACCTTAAATTTCTCTATCTTTGTGTATTTTGGGACCGATTCTCCTGTTCACACTCATTTCACGTAATGTCATGTCATTGCCTGCAGTAGAAGGAAACATGATTCATGCTAGTGACAGCAAGAGGAAATTAGCCCGTTTAAATCTTACCCAGAAGTTGCATTAATGCTGTTTTACATAATATTTTGCATTATTCTGTCCCACTTAGCACTACAGATGTGTAAAGAACTTAAGGATATTTATAGAATTGAGGCAAGTGGCTCACAGCCACAGCACTGGAGTTGACTTTTGTCCCCGGTGCTGGGTGGCTCCTGCAATTCTAGAAGAAAAGCTGGCACTGTATGTTTTTTAATAGACTTCACTGAAAGGGAATGCAGTCATCACTACAGTGATAAATGGGGAAAAAATGAGATGATCAGTGAATGAACTACTGTAGCAGGTGGTAGTAGGTGTTGCTTATTAGATGTTCAGTATTACAAAAAAGAACAGATTGACAGAAATCCCCCAGAGAGACACCTCTCTAAGAAATAATCTGACACCTGTCATCACCCTCCAAGACAAGGTTGCTTAACAGTCCAAAGCTTGCAAGGGGATAATGGCAAGACAGTGAAGAAGGGGGCTGCTGACTGGGACTTTTGCCTGCATCCATTTCTGCTCATGTCACAGATTATGTGGCTGCTGTGAAAAACAAAGTTCACCTTTTTGATAGGATTTAAAAGGTTTAATAAAAGACAATAAGGACTTTATTAAGGCAATAAAGCAAAATACACCACCAAGAGCACACCTGTCCCAGAGAACCATCACCCCCCCCCTTAAGTATGTATATTTGAACTTTTCTAAGAACTTAATTCCATGTTTCTGGGAGCTGTTTTGCATGGCCACTCCTTGGTCCCACCTTTTTAGAGCATGCATGTTTCTTGGCTGTGGTTTTAATGAATTCTTCTTACCAGTCTTAATTTGGGCCTTGGTCTGTAATTTCTACAGATGGTCAGTGCTGGGAGCTGGGATATCAGCAGCAGATGTCTTCATATCAGCAGCAGGGGTCTTCACTGGGTGCTATCCTGACCAGGCAGTCAGTCCACTCACTACAAAGACACTTTATCAACTTACTTTACTCCTAAAGAAAACTATATCTTTAGAACCATTTCCACACCACACATAGAGTATTCACCCTATATGGGTGCGAAAAGAAAAAAAAAACCAATACCATAATATGTATTTATAACAACCTTATATGTACAACACTCATCTGAATATTTGTGAAAAGCCAGCTTTATTGCATGCATTTATAACAGCTGCCAACCATGCTGTGGCAGCATGTGCTGAATGTGACTGCTTGTGGAGGAGGAGTTTTCTGTTGTTATCTGGGAACCTTAGCTGGGCTTACAGTGTCCATCATAAAGTGCAGCCCACTGCAGAGCTTGGGTGTCTCCTTCATTTTGGATGACAGAAAAGCTTAGACTGTGGCCACTCTTTTCCCAGAAATGTCAGCATTTAGGTGTCAAGGTAAACGCTGTGGATTTTGCTCTCTTTCTTTATGCCCCTGCAACCATGGGGTCAGGTCTGCAATTAGGAGGCTTCACTTCTTCACATCACCTGGCAGCACCACCTGAGCCCCCTTTGGCAGCCTGCTGAGCATTGTGGCTCTGCAGTGCCTGTGTGTTTATTTGCTCTACTTCCCCTCCAAGGAATATAGCTTATCTCTGGTTTCATTTGCACTCTCTATTCAGTGTTGTTTTAGCTGAATGTCTGTTGGGAAGTGTTTTAAGTGGTACCTTTTTCCTGCCTTCTTATTTTTCTTTTTCATGCTTGTGACCTGACCTGGTCAGTGTCTTGCTCTCTGACTGGAAAGAGGTGAGGTCTATGTTAGCCCCTGGATCCCAAGGGAATTGTTTCTAGAGCCTTGGAGCAAGCTTGGAGACAGTTTTTTTTTTTTTTCTCTTATGTGAGTGTACTCTAAACTTACTCTGGAAAGCTCTGTTGTTCCAGCAGGGTGAAGCTCTTGCCAACAAGTTTTTTTCTGGAGTTTCAGTCTCTCTTTTGGCTGCCTCAGGCTTAAGCTGAGAAGTACCTTGAAGGTAAGGACTAGGGGCATTTAATGCTTAAACTTGAGTATTGTAAGGGAAGTCAGTGTATGAAGATGAGGCTTGGTATGCCCATGCTACTGAGAAAATGAACAACAGCTCTCGGTACTGGCTGAAGATTTGTATGTGATGGAAATGTCATGTTTTGATATCTTCTGTGGTTACACTGGGGAGTGACAAAGATGATTTGAGGTTATGTCATGAACAGGCCGTGTAGGATGAGGTGTCTGAGCCAGTCAGGGATGCTAAAAGGCTTTGTTTGTCAGTAAGGCAAGAGTGGGTATTTGGTGAGGAACTGACCAGTGCTCCTGAGCTATGGATCATGCTGACTACCTGAAAGTGCTAAACCCCTAGCTCTAAATGTATCCTGCAAACGCACCCAGAACCTGACAAAGAGATTGATGGGAAGACTTTGCTTTTCTCTGAATGAGGGCAGTGTGTCTGGGGCAGTTTTTCCTCAGCAGCAGAACTGGCTTAAGCCCTCTCAGTACCACATACTGTCAACTGGACCTGTCTTCCCAAGGAGTTAATTTAATTTGGGTTTTGCCATCCATCTAGACATGCTCTCTCTCGCCTCGGTGCAAAGCAGGAGGTGATGATCTGCAATGCAAGTGAGGTTGGCTTTGCTGCTTGAGGACAAAGCATCTGGAGCTGCACGCTGGCTCTTCCAGCTGAACTCCTTTAGCTTCCACACGTTGTTTGCAGAAGTGGCCCCAGTTAGGAGGAATGCATCAAAGAGAAAAGATCTGTGTGGCGGGGGAAGCTGTGTGTTATAGTATCGGTCAGCTAGGCAGTGTGTCTGCTGTTGGACCCACAGCTGATTGGTATCTCTTGGTAGTAGTTTGGCCCAAATTTGAGCTGATGTTTGTGAATGCAATGTGTGAAATGACCGCTGAGCCTCGGGTCAGCAGGAGATCAGTGGCAAACTGGAGCACCAGCTTGCACTGTGCACAAAAGCTGAGATTATTTTAACTACAGAAGTTGGCTGCAAAATTGGAAAGGAAAAAAAAAAAAAAAAAGATGCGAGTTTCTCTCTGTGTACTTTCTGCACAATCTATCTGCTGGAACGGTTCCTCAATTCTGAAAATTTCCGTAAAGGAGCATGCACAGGAAAATCCTGCCAACCACATGCTAGCTGGATGGGCTGCCATGCGTCCTGGGGCAGGGGAGGAAGGAAAGAAGGCACGCTTGGACAAGCAGCCTGGCTGAGGGACACAATGACACTTCAGATTCTGCACTCTGCAAAATGTCCTGCCAGCCACAGTCACAAGTGCTGATGGGAAGATTTGGTTTTCTTCCAGCTAAAATGACAATTGGTAGCTTGGTCGACGATGCAGGTGAGATGGGTGCTGAGAATTATGTTCTCCCTATCCGCTTTACCCCAAGCAAGGGGATTGCCTCAAACCGCTATCTCCTTTTGACTTCACATGCATTGGCTTTGTCCCTCGCCCTACAGTGGGGCAGGCTGAGAGCCTCAGAGGTGAGCGAGATACAAGAAACCAGGAAGAACAGAGATTCTCACCCCCTCCTAAGCCAGTCCCCCGTCCGTATCACAGGCTGATTCGCACCGGGGAGTGAATCAGCCCAGCTCGGGAGGAGGCGGGCGAAGACAGGGCGAAGCGGCAGCGCTGCCGGGCAGGGCCGGAAGGCGGCCGCGGGCTCGGCCCTTGCTCGGCCTTTGCTCTGCCCGGGGCGGGCACGGCGGACGAGTCCGCTTAGCTGCGATCGCCAGGCTGATCAGGGTTGATGGCAAGTGTCTGGAGGGAGGCAGGGTCATTGCAGCGTCTGCTGAATTTGTCAGGAAGGGCCTCTGGGTGCCACCAGGGTGAGACGGACGATTTGCTTCTTCTGAACCACAGAGGGAGCTCAGAGACTTTGCTCAGCCCTTTACTTCCTTCTGATGGTCACTTCTGGGCACTACTCTCACCTTCCCACCATTTCCCCTTCCTGTGACTTGCTTTTCCTCCATCTCCTGCTGTGCTTGAGTGGTGAAGGCACCGATTGCTTTGCTCCTACGGGATATCTTAGCAGAAGCAGCCCTGCCTTCAAGGTACCATCGAGCACCCTTCTCTACCCCTTGCTCAAGGGCATGGGTGAGCCGCAGGGAACCATTATGCGAGCACTGATTCCTTCCTTGGATGCCCACAGACAAGGCCATTTCATTTCCTCCCTTCCCCTCATCTCCTGGTCAGAGTAAGTGGAAAAAAGACCCTTCTGAGCCCACACCTGGCACTCATGAATATTTAATATTTCTAGCTTTTATTTCCCTCGAAGAGTGAAACCTTTTCATATTTGATGCCCTGGAAGGCTGTTTGGTTGCTGAATGTTATTTCATCAATGCTCTCCCTCCTCACTTTTCCTTCAGACTGCCCAGCCTCTCTTCCTTTCTCTTCTTGAGTAGCGCTTCCTTTTTTACTAAGGATGCTTCAGAAAAGGTCACTGTCCCTTTCATATCCCCTCCTAACTGTGAGCCAGCATGGCTTCTGCTCTGCCAATAGTAAAGGACAAATGGGGATGTGGGGAAAGGCAGCAGTGGGGAGGGAGGCCAGGAGAAGTGTGCTCAAAAGCTGAGGAGCAGCACAAAGGCAGAGAGTAGTTGTAGGTAGAGCAAGAGAAAAGTGGCAGAGCAGCTTGTCGAGGCAGCAGAAGGTGGGAAGAAGGTGGCAGCAGGATTCTGATGAAAAACTGGCTTTCCAGCACCTTTCAGAATTTTTCATTCAAGATGCACAGGTGTTGCTGTGAACAGCAGCTTGTCCAGCGAGGACCCTTTGGAAAAGGGAGGCATCCCCCAAAACAGAATACTCCCAAAGCTGCACTTCCTATTTCCACTGTTGGGCAGTTGCTTTAGGGCTCATTATTTTGGCCACTACTAGCTTCTACGGTAAATCGTCACCTGTTGTCCTTAGACCATTCAGCCTTTCTCCCTCTTTCTCCTGCAATTTCAACTGATGTTTGAACATTTGGATGGGGGTAGATTCAGCACTACTGCTTTTGAAAAGCAAATCTCATATCCACAGTCAACATCAATGGGAAGAGTGCAATGTAAAAAAAACCCTGTGAAATTGAAAAAAAAACCACAACAAAAACAAAACCAAATGGGTTTCATTTGGACTTAGAACCTGTTAATGCTGAAATTCTTTGAGATGTGGAAAAGATGCCAGGTAGTGGGGCCACATGCCAGTTCTTGGGTCATGGCCCCTCGAACCCCAGAGGGCCCAACATAAGGACAAAAGCTCTGATCTTGGAGCTGTGGTGAGCATAATCTTGGACCATCTCATACTCTGAGAGTCAGGATGGAGAACATATGGGCAGGCAGGACATTTCCAAGAAAAAGACAGACAAGTTTTGCACGTTACTTGCTTTTTCTTTGAACATAGACAAGATCAATTTTTGCAAATTCTGACCCAACAAACATGCTGTCTGTAAAATTATGGTGAGAATGTCTGTTTTGTCTGTTCTGCATTTCAACGTAGGGGCAACCTCATCTCTGCCATTACCCAGCTCTGAAATGGAGCTAGTATCAATTGATCTGGAAAACATCACCTCCTCTTGCAGCATTACTGGCATGCCCGTGTCACTTGGCTCTCCCTAATGTACTAACCAGGGCAGTTTATGGGAACTACTGGGCTTGTTCTGTGACACAACATTAATGCTGGCAGCACTACAGTGAGGGTGCATGGTCTCGACGGCCCAGTACTGTCCAGAGCATTTCTCCAGGGCCCAGCTGGTCACAGTGGCTGTGCTGTTGGACTTGGTGTGCTGAGAGGTCGGAGAGCTGTCAGTGACTCAGGGCAGGGCTGTAATCCCCAGCAAGTGGCTGGAGCTGTGTCCCTGTACTGCCAAGTTACTGATGGTATCATCTAGAAGCTGTCTTACGTGGTGACTGGTGACACAGCTGGACAGTCAGACAGCAGGGCTTAACTACTGCTCCACAACCTGGTCTCAGAGCTAGTGCCATCATTCCCTGTCCTTCATGATCCCATGTAGGCACCAATAAGCATCTCCTTTCTGCACATCACATACCTGTAAGTACCACTCCTGTCTCTTCCACTCTGCTCTGTCTCCAAAGCATTCTCTACTAATCTAAACCAGTCTGCTGTTCCACAGCAGGCACACTACTCCCTCTTCCTAATTCCATGCCTGCCTGCCCCACCACAGGTGCCACTTCCTTCCCCTCTCTGTGCAGCAAGCAGTCCTGGAAATAGACATGGAGCATAATGCATAGTATCATGTGGTAATTACTTGGTGCTGGGTACACGAGGGGGATTATCTTATGCCTCAAAGGGCTGTCAGAGAATCCTATCTTCCCCTCCTCTTTCCCCTTCCACTGCCGTCTGAAATAATGAATTTGTTATAAATACCTAATTAGCTAATTATTTGCTGGTCTATATGGGACTTCTTCAGTGAAGGAATTCTCTGGGTACCTGGGGGAGCGACTTCCATGAACACAAGGAGAGACAACCTCATGAGGTGTGCATAGGGATAAAGGCAGTATTGTGATGCTCAGAAGAATTTCTAGACCATCAGTATCCCAGGAGAGCAGAGGAAAAGCCATAAGCTACATGGAGAAACAAGACTATATTTACCCCTACTCATGACTGTGAGCTAAAGAGCCAAGGGGAAAATAAAACCACGGAATAATTCACTAGGTAATTAGAAAGTTAAAAAAAAAATTAAACATTTGCACTGGGCAGAGATTCTGTGCTAGAAGCATTTTGGGATGTGCCTGCTACCTGTGTGCTCCAGCCCCATTGAGGCATGAGGACTAGCGAGGGGAGGAAATGGCGGTTTTCCCAACTGTCTCTTGATGATACTGTCATTGAAAAAAACCTCAATTATCTATGCCAGTTTATATGTTGTGGAAAGGTTCATCCCACTGGCAGGCTTGCCTTGGTCTGTCCATGCAGGTCTCACAGGCTGCAGGATGCAGTTGCTGTACTGGGATGACTTTCAGTCCGAGCCATTGGATAATGGGGGTGTTGTGCTGACATGCCCCTTTGGGACAGTTGTCACTCTGTTGTCCTTCTGCTGGGAAAGGGGAGGGAGGGATGTCACTCAGCTGATGGTGCCAAAAGTCTCATTCTCTTTTCTTCACTGCTGCAGATGGAGGCCTAAGGTTAAGAGATCACAGCATCACAGCAGCTCTGCTGGCTGCCTGTCAGTAGAGGTTAGGACAAGAAAGGGCAGTAACCATAAATCCAGCCTGGTTTGGACAGTAGTTAATTTCTGTCACTGTTTTTATTTTCATGGGGCTTTTTTCTTTTTGTATGCTTATCTTGTAAACTTCTTTCCTTTTCTTCTCCTTCCCTTCCTCTCTCCCTTTCTCTATCCCTGTGTCCCACACTTGCTCCTTCTGGTTCTCTTCTCCCCCTGCAGGCATGCGCATCCTTGTGAACCTGCTCCTGGACACCTTGCCCATGCTGGGGAACGTCCTTCTTCTCTGCTTCTTTGTCTTCTTCATCTTTGGTATCATTGGGGTGCAGCTGTGGGCTGGGCTGCTCCGCAACCGCTGCTTCATGGAGGAGAACTTCACAGTGTGAGTGACTGGGGGAAAACATCTCCTTCCTTTCTTCCAGGGATGTTTCTCTTTCCTTCTGCTGCTCATGTCTTCTGCCAGGCTCTCTGTGTATCACTTCAGCTGTGGGCTTATCACATATGGGTGTTGGTCAAACCTTGCAGTGGAAAGGGAGGGTGGGCAAAGACAGCTGTTTTTCTTCTGTCTTCACAGCAGGTATCTGGGCTCATTTGGATTTGATCAAGGCACAGGTTAGCATAGCTGCCCTCTCCAGCCATGCCCAGTAGTATAGGATTACTGAGAAAGAACTGAAACTCTGAAACATGCTGTCTTTCTCCTGAACCTGCTCCCTCTTCAGAAAACAATGCTCACAGGAGTTTTACAGAAAGCCATAGTGCTGCCTGATGCATCGAGGAACATCTTTGGCACCTCCAAAATGGAACAGGGGTCCCTGTTTTGACAGCAGTGTGTTACCTCTGGAGGGACACTGAGAAATTACTAGAAAACTTCAGGAGTAGAATTGCATGTGGTCAGTGCCCTGGGAAAGGGACAGAGGGCTGGTGGGAGTGGTGTCCCACACCTGGGTTAGTAGAAGTGAAAGCATCTGAAAGCAAAGAATGAATTTTTGAATAGGACAAAAAACCCATGGGGAAATATGGGAACAGTTCTGGCAAAGAGAGCCTGAAGCCACACAGGGGTCAATTACAGGAATCTGAGGTTTATCTGGGGGTTCAGGGGCGAGTCTGCAGAGCACAACTTTACTCCTTCCACAGGCAGTGAGGTGGAAAAGCTCCTGCCTGCCATGAATACTCCAATTACCCAGTTTCAGGGCACAGCTCCTCCTGTTGACTTTCTGGCTTTAGTAGATCTCAGGCTTTAAAATGTTTTCTTAAAATTGTATGCTAATCCCAGGCGTGCTATCAGTGTAGACTGCTTAAAAAAAACCTAGAGCTGTAGATCAGTTTAAACTGATTAAACAGTTCTGTAGCTTTAGAGCATCTCAAATTGGAAAAAAAAGTGTGAAAATACAATGTGCAGAAGAGCCATGGAGTTGCAGAGTAGGAGCTACTTAAAGCAGGCATTTCTTGCGTTTATTTATTCCTTGGGGAAAAACTAATGTTTAGGATGATTGTCCTTGATGTAAATCAGGAGTAGCACTTCTTTAATGAGTATAATTACATCCATGCAGAGTTGATGTAACTGGGAAGTGAATTGAGGCCACAGCCTTCACAATAACAGATATTAGAAAATATTTGGCTGACTGTTACTAGGGAAATCAGTTCTGAAGGTGCCTATGCACCAATGATGAGAATGAGTTACAACAAACCTCTGTTGTTTAGTCTTCCTTAGTTAACAACCAGAGACTGTCTTTTTCTTTTTCATCAACACCTGTCCTCTTCCAATAACACTTGGTAAAAAAGTCTGCATTTGCACAATGTGAAAGTTGTGCGTTGTAGCACTGCAAGGAATACACCAGATAAAGTTTAATCCATTTTTTTTTTTATCTCTACCTCTCACTTTTCTGATATTAGCTCATCTCCAGCTAGGCAAGCATAGATGATTTTAATTATTCATGCATTTGGAAGGTGCTTGCATTATTTGGAAAAAAGACATGAACTTGTCATAGAACATTGCACCCATAATGCCAGCTGTCAAGGAGGAGTCAAAGTTAAGGTTAAGTCAATTTTATCTTTCCATTTCCGAATTTTAAGGCTTATCTGTGCAACGTTAATTATGCATGAACTGGATTTTTTTTAGATGTACAGAAGGTTCACTACCAAATGTTATAAAACATGTCCATCAGCAGTTACATATATGAACGTAAAGCCTGATGAACTTCCTTAATGCCATTGCATCAGATTTAGCTTTGATGTTAACGGGGAGAGTGATCAGACTGCAAATCTCTGCATTCCAGCCTTTTTTCATCTCCATGCAAGCAGATTTGACTCAGGGTGATCTGATGGCAGGAAAAGCTCTGAAAACTGGGGGCTCACCCTAGATATTTGCTTGTTTTCAGGAGCCCTGTCATTCCTCCCCTTCTCCTGAGGCAATAAACCTGGAAATACCCTAACTAATGCAGTCCTTATGTCAGAATGTGGACTCCAAGCTCCACCAGTATCACTGATAGATAGGAAACTCTTTGTCACAGGAAATTTCACTGTGGGTTCTTTTGCAGACAAGGTGACGTTGTCCTGCCCCCTTATTACCAACCAGAGGAAGATGATGAGATGCCCTTTATCTGCTCGCTGTCAGGAGACAATGGAATTATGGGCTGTCATGAAATACCCCCGCTGAAGGAGCGAGGCCACGAGTGTTGTTTGGACAAGGATGATTATTATTATTACAATTCAGTCCGGCAAGAGTTCAATATCAGTGGCATGTGTGTGAACTGGAACCAGTACTACAACGTGTGCCGCACCGGCAACGCCAACCCGCACAAGGGGGCCATCAACTTTGACAATATTGGGTATGCCTGGATTGTGATATTTCAGGTAAATCTGGGTTAGCCTCCTTACAAGGCTCAAGTTTATTTTTCTTTTTTTCAAACTCAGTCTTTCTGGGCTCCAATGGTAGTTTCTGTAGGGTGTGACAGAGATGCAAAGTAAAGGGCCTTGTAACTCCCTGGAAGCACCGCACACTCAAACACGCCTGCTGAAATAAGCTCCACTCTTCAGGCTAACTTGTACCAGTTTCTCCTCCAGTCCAGACAGCTGAAGTAAAGGAATAATTTTTTTTATTTTTTTTTTTTTAAATTTCCAGCACGCGTTGCAGATGGGAGCTAAAATCCATGGCTTTTTTCTTTTCCTCCGGCTGTACGCGGTGTCCAGTCCAAGGGGCACAGCAACCTGCTGCGGGTTTTCCCCCGCTGCGATCCAGGGAAATGAACTATTTTAATGAAATATTCCTGCTGGGGATTAGAATGATCTCATAGGCTTTGATGGTATGCCAGTGTCACCGAGCAGTACCATGCTGATTTCCCAAAATGGAAATTTGGCTTCATTGAAATGAAGTGTTGTTTCTCACCTTTCTTGGGTTGTAATCGTCCTGCCAGTATCTGCTTGTTATGCATTAAGGAGTGAACTCTGGAATACCCCTCCTGTTTTCTCTTTGTCTTTGCAGGTGATCACACTGGAAGGGTGGGTAGAGATCATGTACTATGTGATGGATGCCCATTCCTTCTACAATTTTATCTACTTTATCTTGTTGATAATCGTAAGTATAACGTTTGATGAATGTCAGCAATACAAGCTAAGAGTTGACAAAAACCAGGTCTTAGGTCAACATAGATACTGGGGAAGCAAACTTCTAGTAGTCTCAGAAATCCAGCTAGTTGATTTTCACAAAGAGTCTGAGGCAGGATCATGTATACTGTTGTCAGCCAAATTATTAGCTTTCACTCAAAAATATACTTAAGATTGTTTTTTAAAGTTATATGTGCCCAGTGTAGAATAATATTCTCATTAACCAGTTGGCTTAAAAGCCAATTCTTTCTCTGCCCTTCTACTTGGTCTCTACATTTTAATCTCTTGAGTAATTTTTGAGCCATGTTGAGTGAGGAGCTTTTGGCAGCACCTGGGTTTATCAGGTTCAGAGTCTCAGATTCATGTTTTGTTAGATTCAGGGTCTGTCATGCTGAATTACTTCCTCAGCATGAACGAAAAGGAGCTACTGCTCCAAAAGTGTCAGCAGTCCAAAATAAACTGGCTGTGTGAGATCCCTTGTGGATGATAGGATGAAAAGAGAGAAGTGTCAGCAATGAGAACTTAATAAGCAGTTTATAAGCCCTGTGGATTTATACAAATGAAGTTTGAAGGTTGGTTTTCTGCAAGGATATTCATTATCAGTACCTGAGATGAGAGCTGAGAAACATGGTGCCATTTCCTCCCCATTTCCCAGGCTTCCCTTGCATAAGGGATCCTATTTCTAACAAGGAAGGATTTTGTTTTTATGAAGGTTCTTGCACACTGCTCTCCTGGAGGACCAAAGTCAAGAGTGAAATGGAAAAACATAGGATGAGTTATGGGAAGTATAAAATCTGTGCGTGGTGAATACAATTAAGTTTCAGATCACTGAGTAAGGACCTCTTTGTGTGTTTCTAAGGCCTACATGCATTTGGATGGGCTGATGATTGGACCTGGCCAGGACTCTGATCTTCATCCACCACTTGTCCTACAGGGCCATGCCCTTCAAGAAATAGGATCTCTGGAAGCTGTCACTCACTAACAGACTGGCATAGTATAGCATTTAATTTACATTCAAGTTGGCATGCAATGACTTGAGATAAAACAGACTTTAATCCACTTCTGTGAGAAATTCTGCAGCCTGTATATATGGAGGGTGCCTCCCTCCCCCCCCAAAAAAAAAAATCTATAGACCTGTTCAGGTCAGACAACTTACAAAAATCTTACTATGTCCTTGATTTCACCCTGCCTTATGGCCTTCTAGTCTCACAAGGGAAAGACAAGGAGAGAAAAACAGAAATATGATGTGCTCCCTGTGGGCTAAAGCATGAACCTGGACAGCAGGGGTGAAATATACCTTAAGGAATATTGCTTTTACTTTGATGCTGGAGAGTCCCAAAGAGACAATACAGAGATGTGATTGCACAGGATGGAGTGATGGGGGGGAGTTTCCACAGGTTCTGTTCTCAAGGGCATACTGAGCCTCCACTGCTTTTTGTGAGTTCAAAAAATAATCATTTCCCATGAATTTTGTTAATATACCCCATAATGCAATAGATATTTAGTACCCACCTGCCTTTTGACTTTGAGCAGCATGGTCAGGATACCACAATTTGTAGAATATCCAGTTAGAAACAGACTTTCCTCTTTGTCCCACAGCTCCAGTCTCTCCCAGAGCCAGGAAGAACTGTGCAGGGTCATTGTTTAATCACTGGGGCACACATACCCCATATTTTGTAGGCCAGTTCCAGAAACTGCCCTTCCCTCTATGTTTCAAATTACATATTTTTGGTTTCTAACTATCCCTCTAGTGCTGCTCACGTCATGTGGATTCACAGTGATTCAAACTTTGTCTCTGGATTTGCAGGCACCAAAAACCCTCAATTAAACTCTCCACCTGAGATGTTACTGCAGAGTGTCACTGACATTTCTAGACACTCCCTTCTCATTTGCAGAAGCCGTATAGGTTTATTTTTGTCAAACACAGGAGAATGTGGATCTCAGGTTACTTTGGGGACTGCTGAGAACAAAGGAGTCATATGCTAGGTGGAATATTTTCTTTACCTTTGGTGGAGTTGGGCCAAGGAAGTATTTAGCTTTTCTGCTACCTTCTTGGCATGTGATGCATCTTCTGCAGCACATAGCAATGCCACAGTGCAAACTTGCTATCATTTGTCTGCATTTTCTATCTGAATCTTCATACAGAAATGATGATCCCTCTTTAAGTCTCATGAAGTAAGATCCTTTCAGCCTTTATCCTTCCTTCCTTCTCCGTGGTTGAAGGACTGGCCTTCTAAGCAGGATTGTTCTGACAGTCATACTTTAGGCCCTGACTCTGCTTTTCCACACACAGTCTAGCTTTGGCTCAGACTGACTCTTCTGGGGCTGGATCTCTGCAGCATCTCTCTAGAGCTGTGCTTTCATCCATGACTTCTTTCCTACAATGATATCTACAAACACCTACATAAGGGCATTACCTGCTACTGCTCATATGGCAGGAAGAATGCTCCACCACCTGGATATACTCCCAGCAGAGTTAGAAATCCTGCATAGATGTGCTTCTCTGAGGAGAAGGATGCTGACTGACCGTGGCACTCTGAGTGGCCCCCTAAAACAACCTGGGAAAAGCATTTTATGTATTCAGCAGATTTTTAAAATGCCTCCCCCTTGACCAGAGATCAAAGATGTGATATGAAGGCAGGACTGCTCCCTGCTCTTGGGTCAGTGTTTCACTTGGGTTTTCCTGCTTGAGGTCCAGCTGACTCTTTGACACCTCACCAGCTACTCAGTCACTGCTATGGCTGCTGGACTAGACCAAGCTCTTCTGAACTCCTAGACTGGCATCTGCATTGCAGCACTCAGAGACTCCTCGGAGCGCTCTGTGCTTACACGTGTGGGCCTCAGAAGGCAAGCTGGATATCCAGGCATAAGCAGTAAAAGTAATTGACAAGTCAGGATCTGCAGCACTAGTCAGATTTTGTGAGATATTGCAGAGGTAGAGCTTGGACCTTGGGCTGAATGAGGCCAGGATCTGCTTTATCTAAGCACAGCGCAGTCTCAGGGCTGAATGGGACCCTGTGTTGGGACTCGGAATCAAGGGTCTCCATCTGCCTCTCTCGAATGCTTTGACTCCATGTCTGACACTTTGCATCTCTCTACTCAGCCAGCTGAGATGAATCATTCAATTAGGAGCCTTCTGAGACCCTTCCTGTCCTTCTCCTAGCTGGGAGGCAGTGCTAAGCTCAGCAGAGCCTGCGAGTTTATGGACTTGCCTGTGATTTTGAGGATTAACCAAGCTAATTTGCTTTGTGTTTGATGTTCCTAGCTAAAAGGATATGGACTGGGGTGTAGTTGCTATATGCAGTCCTCTCACTCCCCAGCTTTTTGTTCATCTGTTGGGAGATGGCAGCAAACAGTGCCTGTGAGGACAGGACTCAGTGATGTGAACCTGAACCCTGCTCCAGATTCAACCCTAGGCCAACAGTGCGGTCCTGGGGAGGGCATTTCAGCCCTCAGCTCTTCCTCTTGTGGCCTAGAGAGAAGGTGTTGCAAGCCCTAATTGCTTGCTCTTTGGGAGTTGTGGGAAGTTGCAAAGCACGGAGCAGTTTCGCAAGTAGTGTTCCAGAAATGCTCACACAGCTGGTGTCCATCTCCCTGCCCTGCCTCACTCAGTGCCAGCTGAGGGACATAACCAAAAGGGAAAGCCTGGGTAAGTATCATGCTGCTGAGGAGAAGAATTTGGATTCCCAGTAATACGCTCATCAGTTAAAATAAAACATGCAAGACATCACAGACTAGGGAAAATGATGGGTGAAGGCAAAGGCATCTGAACGAGGTATTATTTTAATTTTCAAGGCTGCTTGCAGAAGCTGAAGAGAAAATAGGCTGAAATATGGGGGAAGGAGAGAGAAGAGAAGGGTTCAGTGATGATGTGAAACAGAATTAGAACAGCTTTGAAGAATGCTGAGAGAAGGAGTGGGGGAAAAAAGCCCTTTATTTTGAGATACTTTATTGTCCTTATGTTGAATCTGGTTGGAAAGAGCTTCATGTTTCAAAGGGTTATTGAAATGCTAGCAGGGACACCTCCCCTTTGGGCAAAGGGCACCAGTGTCAAAGAGAAAGGGTCACCCAGAAGGTCAAGCTGGACAGGGAGGCAGTAAGGGCTATGAACTGAGGGAAAGGCTGCTTGGATAGGTAAAACAAGCTTTGAGGTACTTGCTGAAATAAACCCTTTTTCCATTCACAAGCACTGGGGTCAGGTTATCATCACCTTTGCCTGCTCTGTCCCCCTTGTTGGAAAGGCTTTACAGGAGAGGAAGCATGTGAAGACAAGGGCAGGACTGAATCCTGCTCTCTGTCAGTGCTGTTTGCTTGCAAAGGAGAGACAGTGAGGTGAGGCTGGGTCCTGTGTGGGTTCATACAGGAGAAACTGGTGCCAGGATGTCCAGGGGAAGCAGGAATCTTGAGCTGGTGCTTCATCTCCTCCGAGGGGCTGTCCCACAGAGTCTGTTTCAGAGCACTGAAGATGCGTAGTCCTTGTTTAGAGTTTAGGCTCTGCATTTTATCAATGCCCTATTGCCACAGCTCTGCAGGGAGTAGGCACCAATCAAGGTGCCATAGCTTTTGAAGATTATTTTGAATGTAGTTACCAGCCCTTTTATGTATGAAATTCTCATCATATTAAAGCCCAGGATTCATGCTCTGTCTATCTATCTATGGATACATTTCCTAGTGGAAATGAATCTTTAATTTCTTGATATGTAAGACAGAGTGAGTTTATTTTACCTCCAGAACCCTCTGCACAAAGAAATCCTTGCTCCATTTTATAAACATGGAAACTGAGGTTTAAAGGGAACATGCAAGTTGTAAATTAAGCCTGGTAGACATTTGGGCTTTTATATGGAGACTAAGGAGAACTTAGGCATTTTGTTTGCTCTTTTTAAGAAATTAGGAGTGTGTTGTTTACAGTTTTTGTATTTGAAATGAGAAACCTATGTAGGTCAGAGGACAAGTTAAAGAGCTAATATGATATGTCTTGTATCAGAAGAATAGAAAATAAGCAAGGAAGCATGGATTTAACAAACTACTCAGTGTCCTTCTAAAAGTTGTTTGACTTTGTAAAATCCTTTTTGATTTCAAAAGTTCACTCATTTCAGGAAAGTCCCATCTCCCTGTGTGGAGAATTAGGTGCAAATGGTAGAAATCAATAATATACCCCAAATATACTGGTATGTCATTAAAATGATCTGAGAATACTGACATTTCTTCCAAGAGGTGAAGACTATAAATGGCAGTGCGTGATTTTTCCAGTAGTAAATTAAGAAACAGAGGAGAAGTCAACCAAGCTGGTTCTCTGTCTTCTACCTTCTATTTAAAAGAAGGAAGAAGGATAGAAAAAGTCCAGTTTTCATCAAATCCTTTGTATGTAACTTACAAGTGATTTGCTAAAGGTTCCAAAACCTGCCAAAAGTTGGACCTGAATTTCAATGCATTAGCTTTAATTTCTTCATGGAAATTATGATGAGTGAGCTCTCAAAACCAAGCTCATGCACTCCTGGGTTTCTCTGAAACCTCTTCTCCATATGCAGACTGATTCCCACTCCTCTGTCTGCCTCCAGTCACTTAACCCTTCCTCTCTCCTCTTACATTCCCACTCCCACATGTTCTTATTCATGCTAACATTGGTCCCTTCTTCTCCTTTGCTGCTAGGTGGGTTCCTTCTTCATGATCAACCTGTGCCTGGTGGTCATTGCCACACAGTTCTCAGAGACCAAGCAGCGGGAGCACCAGCTGATGCAGGAGCAAAGGGCCCGGTACCTCTCCTCCAGCACTGTCGCCAGCTACATGGAGCCTGGAGACTGCTACGAGGAGATCTTCCAGTACGTCTGCCACATCCTGCGCAAGGCCAAGCGCCGCACCCTGGGGCTGTACAACAGCGTGCAGAGCTGGCGCCACGGCCACGCGCAGGAGCCCGGCGGTGCCAAACCCGGCGCGAACAGGAGAAGCCAGAGGCACCACAGTAAGGATTGCGTGGGTAAAGCTGGAAATGCCAGTGGTGGAAATGTGAGCGTAACTGAGAGCATCTCCGTGTGCCAGCTTTCCAAAGGACCTGTGCCTATAAAGCACAGAATTAGAATTAACATTGAGCATGGCAGCATAGCCAGCACACCAGACCAGCAAGGTGGAGGTGACCAGCAAGAATGGAAATGAAGCAGGGCTGGCCAGCAGGGAATATGGATAGTCCAGATCTGAAATCCAGAGACGATAAAGGTGCTGAGGCTTGTAAAGGGCTCCGTGTCTGGTATATCCAGGTGTTGATAGCAGTTTGGGAGAGAGAAAAATTAGGGGATATAACAAAGTGGGGCAAAGGATTGGTGGCACAGCAGGTCCCCCGGAGCTCTCCTCCTAAAGCAAGTTGCTTCCAGACCTCAGAGAGGCAAAGAGAATTACAATAAGGTGTCGCCCGAACTGAAGGAGTGATGCTGAAGAAGTCTGGTTGATATGCAAGGACGATGGAGACAATTTCTCTTGATGGCAGCACATGCTGTTGCGTAAAATTAGACATGAGATATCATTTAAATTGGGTTCCTAGCTGGAAAAATCACTGTAAAAATGGTTTTATTGAGTTAGTATTAAGTGCCTGCTGACACCTTTCCTAAGTTATGCTCCCATTAACAAGCAAAATGGCAGATCTTCCTTCAGCATGTCTTGCATACTCAAACTTTCATTTTCTTTACTTGCTGGAGAAAAGTTTCTGTGGGCTTTATGCTCTGTGTTAATGAATTAATTGCTTCATTTCCCCCAGTGTCCATTTGATCTTCCAGGCTGAAATGGAAGAGCAAGGAATACAAATTTTAATTTCTCACTGAAGTCAGGGGATATGTTCTGATTCATGGTGCACACTGTAAGGAGGAAGTGTTCCTGTGTTACCTCTTCTTGAGAAGAAGAGTATCTCTTTTTGAGATGCTTTTCTAATGTCGTTTCTCTAATTTAGAGAGTTCCATTCAGCCCGGGTGTTCTCAGACCTCACTTGTAGCAGATCAGGCCAAAAGCAGCTCTCGTGACCATTTTTCCCCTCAGGTTCCATTTAACACAAGGTAGTGAGTCTCAAGCTATGATTTCTGCATGAAACAAAGCAGTTCTTTCTCTGATGGACATGAACCCTGTTCAGCCTAATCACTGGCAAGCTGAACAGTAGGGTGTGTTTTGGGGATACAACCTGTCAGAATAGAGCCCTCAATGGCAACAGCTTCTATTGCTGCCCTTGAGATGACGTGCCAGTGTTTAATCATCCTCACAGCTAAAAAGCCTTGTTACCCTCTCTAAATACCCAGAAGCCAAACAGGTGTCCACTTTGAATGTCTTTTTCATATCCTCCTTCTTTTAGCAGCACCATTTCTCTTTCCAGGGCTTTGCCAGCAGCACAACTCTCTTGGCTGCCCTCCTCAGGGCTTAGTCCAGCCCATCGCTGTGACAGCAACCTCTGATCCCACCAACTGCCCCCGATGCCATATGGCAGAGCACGAAGCATCCAGGAGGCTCTCGGTCCTGGATAGTGCTGGCTCAGACCAGGAGCATGGAGGAGCCAGTGAAGGGGAGGGAGAGGGCAGCCAGGAGGACCAGGGTGCCTCAGCACTGGAGAAGGAGGAGGAGGAGGTGGAAGGAGGAGGACGACTGAAGCTCTGCAGTGATATGTGGCGAGAAGTGAGGGTCAAGCTTCGAGTGATTGTGGACAGCAAGTATTTCAACCGTGGAATCATGATTGCAATCCTAGTGAACACCATCAGCATGGGCATTGAGCACCACGAACAGGTAAAGCACCTCAGAGCACAAGGTGGGCAGTGTGGACTGCTGAGTCCTGCTGGGGGTTATGGCCTTGCTAAGCAGCTGATGCAACTTGGTGGAGGCAGAGACTGAGCAATTTGGACCTCAGACTGCAGCACAGATAGTCCCACATGACTTTGGAGAAAGCCTCAGGATCCTGCAGGGTCTCTTACTTCCTTATACCTGTACTTAATCGCTTTCTCTCTCTCTCCATGTGTTTTCCTCTCACCTCTTTTCAATGACTCTCTTTTCCTCCTCCCTGGTCTTTCATCCTGCTGTTTTTCTTTTTTGCTCTGTCTTCACTTTCTCTCTGCTTCTCTCTCTGTCATCTTCATCTCTTCCATCTTCCTCATCTCTCTCACTCGTTTCCCTCTTCATTAGCTTACTGAATCCTTAGTCTATTTGGTTAATTTAATGTGCCCTCTGGGGATGTCACAGGCACTTCACCAGCATCTCAATTCAAGTCCATCAGCTTGCTAGGCTTCCCAACTTAATTAAGAGATGTCTGAGCACATTCTATCTATACAAGAAGGCTAGGAAAGACACCACCTCCAATCTCCAGTCATTTGGGGGTTCAGGCTGCTTGAGCCTTTCCTTTGCCCAAGGACTAAGAAGTGATAGGTCAGACACAAACAGCGGGTGTGGGCACAGGCTTGACTTTCACGCCAGTTGTTTGCAGGCAGCTCTGAGTCAGACGTACACTTTATCCTAGTGACAGACTTGTGAGATGGAGAGTAATTGTGTGCTCTTATTTTATAGCTGGGAGACAGAGGCTGTGTCTACACTGTGATGTGCAACGCCCATGTCAGAGGGGGTTAAGCACACCCAGGACCTTGCATTGGCATTGCTAGTTGGTAGCTCTGCTGCACTTTGCATTGAATAGTCCATGCTGTACATCTGCATCTCAGATCTATGCTGCCAGTCTGAACATGACCAAGATTCACTCCATGAGTCTGCCCAGATCACAAAATAAGAGGTTGCTGCACTACTGAGATGCTGACTGTGTTGTAGCTCTTGAGCCAAGGCGAAGTCTAGTCCTGAGCAGAGTCTCAGGCAGCAAAGAGACAGGCAGTGAACCCAATTCAAGCAAGGCACTCAGATTTGTCCTGTGCTGTATCAGGATGAAGATACCTTGAGACCCAGAGTATCTTAAACTGCCTGTTTGAGGCAACACAGTGTCTGAGCCAGTATTTGAAGCCTCAGATGTCTGGATCCCACCCACGCATCGAGGTTTAAACCAATTTTCAAAGCCCAGCTAGTTTCTGATACAAGGCTGTGACACCTTAATTTGATCCCAGAATTCAAAACTGCACTGGCTGCTTCAGTACCAGAAAAATACTGGCAGGAGCCCAGAAGAGAGAAGAATGAACAAGATGCTGGAGGGGTTGACTCATGGAAATAGATAAAATGAGCGAAGTGTTTATCACATAGCAGAGAGATGACTAAGGGCTAGAGCCCAGGACAATTTGAAAACTGCCCACTGATATTTTAAAGATGCGATCACCAAGCAGGGAGAGCCATTGTTCATCCTGGTTTTATGGACACAGTGTGAATAATACTTTGACAGAAGAATACTTGAGCTGGAGGTAGAGAATTCACTCTCATGTTCTGGCTATTCTATGTGCAGATTTAAGCCTTTCTAGGATGCCTCTGCTGTGTTTGTACAGCTTGCAGCAGAGTGGGATCTGTCTCTGCAGCCTTGAGGTTTCTAGTACCAGGTTCTTAATGATAGTCCTTAAAATTGTACTATCATTTTTTATCCATAAGTAGCTGGGAAGAGCTTATGACCCTGCATGCTGTTTCTACCAGAAGTGCTGTCAGCCAAACTGATCAAAACTGAAAAATGTGGTGCAGCCTGATTGTTCAAAATGTGTACTGAATTCTGTTTTCCTGGCACAAGAAGACTAAAACATATTCAGACCATACCAATTTTGTGTTCTTTTCAGTCAGCAACTCAGAAACACAAAGACATTTGTACCTCCCTTTGCTCTCCTTCAGTTTTTCTCAAACCGTGCCATCAGTACATCTTAGGCTGGTGCTTCGTTGCCTACTTTTTTCTCATTCCTTTCTCTTTTTCCTGTTGTCTTTTTTCCCAAAAGCATACATTTTTGCAGAACAAAATCCAGCAAAGCCCCTCTGCCCACCAGGATCTATGATTTGCAGAGTGACACCATCCTATGACTGAAGAAGCTTCTGTTGCTTCAGCTACTTCATCATGTGGATGTCTTCTGACCCAGAGCTGATGCCTATAGAGACCTCTTGAGCCTTTATTTTCTGGCACATGTGATATCACAAGCCCAGCTTGTCTCTGGGGACATACCTGTCTGGGCAGCTCATGGCATGTGTGTCAGCACCTTGCCACTCCACTTTTTCATGGGCTAGTCACCAGTAAGCTGACCAAAGCACCTACAACAATCAGGTTGAAGGGTGAGGTACAAGTTTCAGGCTTATAAAGGCAGGAACCCAAGGGACAGAGCACATGTGTCAATGTTGCCCGGTCTTGACCAACAGACAGAAAGATATGAATTTAAACTGTTGGTTATAATTCAGAGGTTTAATATTCATGATGGTTTTTTCCAGAAGACTTTACCTCAACAACTCAAATACCTTTACTCATATTCAAATCACCTTGGAATTTGTCTTCATTTAGTTTATTCATCCAGTCCTTCATCCTGTTCTGATCATGTGGTCAAGGCAGTTTCCATCTGCATATATATTTCTTGTGAGGGAAATCAACTCATTTTAGGAGAAACTGCACTTCTATGAGTCATTTATAACCCATGATCTTATAAGAAGATATAATTTGTAAATAGCTACGTTTATTCAAGTCCATCAGTGTGCCATATACCATGTAATATTCTCAGTATTAGGCCTTCAGGTATTGCTGAGATATTGCATAAGCCAAACCCCATCATTTCAAGCATTGTCCTGCTTGAAATAGTTTTTGCAGTTCTTCAGATCTGCCTCTATTTGGAAATGTCTATTTTTAAAATCTACTGTAGAAAATACTAGATTCTTGTGGCTGTCCAGAAGAATCCTTTTAAGAGGCTTACTTTTTTCTTAACAGTCAGTGGGTCTGGTGCTGCTGACTTTTCCCCCTTATTCTGCATGAGAATGAAAAGCTTGTCCCAGCTGAATATGCCCCAGACTGCCTTTTTCATAGTCTGTTTCTTGAATGGCCTGTTGTACTCAAGCCTCTCAGCCATTAGCAGCCATTTTAGACAACTGCTTCATGATTTGGTTTATCTTCTCAAGTATCTGTTTACAGTTTTCCTTCCTACATAAGATCAGTACTTTATGAGGTCTCTCTGTGTGGATTAGATGATGATCCCCTGTTTCCTACCTAGACCCATCCTGTGGATCAGTACCTTCATATCTTTTAGCCTGTGTGATTTCACTTTATACCATCATTTATTGCATTACCAAGTTCATATTTTACAGTTATTGCTTCTCTTTTTGTTATTTGCTCCTTGTCAGAAACATTCAGCAAATGTCCTAGCCAGCTCATCATACTGACATTTAGTGAGGATGGAACAGTCTCCCTGGAGTGGTAGATGAAACTGTGCTACTTCAGCCTTGTAGAACCAGAGTATAACAATCATGTAATCCTGCATTGCTTGTGGAGTGCTGACTAAACTTATGTAAAGTTGGTATGTTCCATAGCTGATTTCTGTGGCTCTTCTAATTATTGCCAAGTGACTTTGAAATTGTGAGTAAAAATAGACAGGCTGGAGAGACCTCTTTATGGAACTTTTTTTTTTTTTTTTTCATGTTCTCATCACAGAGGCAGTGATGTGTATGTTCGGTAGGGCTGGTCTGCATAGGTCACATCAATTACTCTTCAGTTTCTAGATGGTTGCAAATTTACTCCTGGTTAGGAGAAACTTTCCCTGCAGGGGCTTCATGGTGATCTGTATCTTCTTAGGCTTTCCTATGATGCAGGAGTTTCTGGCTGCTGCCAGATAATGGACTAATTATATTTTCAGTCAAATCTGGCAAAAGACCTCCAGAGTTAGTAAGAAATTAAAAGGGAGAAAAAAGCTGAGCTGCTGCCCTCTATTGCCCCAATTCTAGTGTCTGATCATGGGACAGGATTCTGAAGTAAATCTGAATCATATTTTATTCTCAGTATTTGATCTACATTGTTAGAGATGAAGAACTTTATTCCACAAAGATGTGAATTAGATAATTTCATGGATTGGGAAAGAGATCCATACACAGGAGAGATCAACTGTTCTGGTTAAACTTCTCGCCCTGGGCATGCCTTGCCCCCTGGGATCTCTGCCCCCTCAAGCCACTCTTCTTACCCAATATTTAGCTCCCATAATTATGTTCCAGTTTCACTTCTAGTGTGATGGGTAAATCAGTCTGTCCTGTCTTGGCAATGTGAACAGACTGCTTGTGGGGAGATTTCTGGTGTTCCTTTCTTTTTCTTGGGCTAATGTAGCCTTGAGTTCAGTTCTTTTCTTGGGGATGCTTCCATTTACAGAGTTTCTAAGTAAACATGGGCGGAGGAAGGATTTAGATGATGAATGCCTGAATGCTGTCTGTGGGAGCCTGAGGACACCTCATAATTTCAAGGTGACACATCCACTGTGTAGGAGAGCCTGTGTGTCGGTAGGAAGAAAAGGAGGGAACCAGTTTTCTCCTGTTTGCTTGTCCTCTTCATCAAGTTCACGCTTCCCTGGCCACAGAAGGGTCCCCTGCACCAGCCATGTCCCAGACACCTGCCTCATCCATTGTCACTCACTGCCACACTGGCCCAGGAACAAGGACATAGCTGCACAGGACACCATCCCTGCTGAACCCCACCCTGCAGCCTTGGCCCCCAGCTGATGGCACTTTGCACTCTGTCAAATTACTTGTATCTCCAGAAACGGCTGTAATGCTGGATCTGACTTAGTGCCACTCCATCTCTCTTCCTCTCTATCACCTTTTTTTCTGAGTTAATTTCTTTTGTGTTGCTCTTCCTTTCCCAGCATTTACTTCTTTACTACACTATTTAAAACAACTCTTTCATTCTCTACTTCTTGTGGGTGCTAGTGAGTTTAATTTTTTTCCAGCTTTGTTTTTTGATTTCTCTTTTTCAGCTTTTATCTCTGCCCATCTCTTCTTTCTATCTTTCTTTCTCTGCCCAGTCTTTCCTGTCCCTCCCTCTCGGAGGGTTGCTTTGCAGGGGCTGACTGACGGTCCATTAGAAACAGATTAACAGCTGAGGATTGACTAGAGAAGCAGATGTCAAGGAGGAGAGGAGAGACAAGGGAACCTTTTCCACAAGCAAGATTGCAAGCATGTTTTTTCAAATATCAATTACTCCTTAAAAGAGCACGAGAGAATGTATGGAAAGAAGAGAGGAGGATAATCCACCATCATAACCTGTTGCTTCTTTGCATTGCTTATTTTCACTGACATAATGATTTGATTCAGACTGAAATTGGCATCTCAGTTTAATATATAGGCCTCATGTTCTCAACAACTGTTGTTACTGCTGTATTTCAGTGAAGTGGTCTTCATTTGTCCCTTCTCACATGCACTTGTTCATTCCTTCTCTATTTCTCCTATCTCCACTCCTTTTTCCATCATTTTCAGGGTGGTTTTGCTACGCAGATGTAACTATGGATGGAAATTGATCCATCTGCTCTTTTTTTCATTTTAAAGACATGGATTATTTTAATAAAAAGCTGAGTGAGGAGTGCAAGAAATTAACAAAGAGCATGGGAAGCCAGAGATGTGAGGAGCAGTTTCCAATTCATTTGTTCACCTGGAAGGATCTTGGCCCCTGGGGGCCTCAGAGCTGGAGTTAAAGCAGACCCCAGCTTCAGGCAGAGTCAGAACCAGAACTGCATTCCTCCCTCACTTCCCTTTCCACCAGCTGTATAAGTAACAGACATGGCCAATGCAAAGGCCACTCTTCAGCAAAACAGCAGTTTTGCAGACCGTGGGGAGAGACCACGACTTCCCTTCCTCATGGGCACTAATATTTATTTAATGCTAAAAGTATTGACTCTGACCTGCAGGGATCCACTTTTTTGTTTCTGCAGTGCCAGGACTGTCTGTCATCTCTTGCTCTCTACAACAGGCATTTGCAGTTTTTTTGTTCCCATCCATTTTATGTGATGCTTAAAAGTGTGGCTGGATGGCCAGGCACAGCTCAGACCAATGAAAAGGAAGATGTATCCTCTTTCTTTTTCAACAGTCATCTTGTGTCATTCTTGGATTTTTTCCCCCTGTGCACTTGCCTTTCTCCTCTTGCTGTCCATTTTTCTGTATTCTTTACCCTGTCCTTCTCTCCCTGTCCCTTACAGGCAGGTTTTAGCAGTGTGGTCCACTCTTGTCTAGTTTGATATTTTCTTAGGTTGTTATTGAGGCCACTCTGAGGAGAGAGGCATAAGACTGATGGAGCAAGACCAGGAAACTAATGCATACCAAGGGTTTGGTTGGGAAAGGGGGAGAAAAAAATGGGGAAGTGAAAAAAGAGAGGGGAAAGGGGCAGATTAGTGCGGTGATGTTTAGAGGAAAATGGGGAGCTGTATTCCTGTCATTTAAATGTTTTCAAAATATCAGGAAAAAAAAATGCCAGCTACCTGTGGAAACCTCAGAGGAAATTCTTGAAGAAAGAGGTTGACTGCAAATCAGCCAATTTTGCTCTCCTTCAAGGAATGCTCAAGTCCTTTGCACAAAATAAAGCAGCCTTTAGCCAGGGGAATGGGATACGGGGTGGGATGTAGGAGATGCTTGGTCAGCCTTGGCTGTGTGAATGGCTCCTAATCACCTCTGGTAAAATAAAAGTGTTGGGGATATAATCTACAATGGAGGTAGCAAATCTGCAAAGGAATTGGAGTGCAAGTGTTGCTATCCAGCTCCACTCAAGTCTCACCCATGGAAATTTGCAACTCCCTACAAACCCTGTACCCTGGGAAGGGTAACACTTTATTTCCCATAATTTCATAATTTCTCTTTCAGTTCTGACTCTGAATTTGCCTTCTTTCTAGCCAGAGGAATTGACCAACATCTTGGAAATCAGCAATGTTGTCTTTACAAGCATGTTTGCCTTGGAGATGATCCTGAAACTTGCTGCTTTTGGTCTCTTTGATTACCTTCGCAACCCCTACAACATCTTTGACAGTATCATCGTCATCATCAGGTGACAAGGGCCTTGGGGATCAGCTGAAATGCGAAGAGTACCACCGAGCTTGCACACTTTTTCAAAAAGGATTTAGCAGCTACACTGAGAGGAGCTGGGCTGACACACAAGGCCAAGGATTGGGAGACCAATGTGTCTTTTCCCAATACTTGGTGTTGATGCTATGCAAGCCACATATTTCTGTCCCTCAGTTCTCTCCTCTGTAGAGTGGAGACAATTGCAACTGCCTTGTTAAGTTCACAACAAATATTAGTTGTGAAATATTTTGAAAATGCACAAATTGAAGATGTTATAAAGGTTTAAAGTGTGATAGAAGAACTTGTCCTGCTGGAATTTAATGCTGCAAGCCTTTCTTAATTCCTGCAACATGTACTGCCCCGTTCATGTCCTTAATGCATTAATGTAGCTTTCAACATACAAGGGTAAGCCTGTAGTTCATACTTCTGTCTTGCTCAGACAGATTTTCTCTCTCACTCCCTGTTGTACTGCCAATGCCAAGGTGAAGACTTAGCATTGTTATTCCTTGCTTTCTTCTTTTTGTTCACTTGTCTTTTGTTTTGTCCCTCATGCTTCCTGTGTCTCTCTGGACCCCAGCATCTGGGAGATCGTTGGCCAGGCAGACGGGGGCCTCTCTGTGCTCAGGACATTCCGACTCCTCCGGGTGCTGAAGCTGGTGCGTTTCATGCCAGCGCTGCGCCGCCAGCTTGTGGTGCTGATGAAGACTATGGACAACGTAGCCACCTTCTGCATGCTCCTCATGCTCTTCATCTTCATCTTCAGGTGAGCAGGCAGTCAGCTCACAGTGTTATGGAGTGGCACTGTGTGCCTCATGGGGACAGCACCTTCAGAGCATGACTGCATAACTCATCTTGTCCATTGCTCCAGGCAAGGCAGCGCCTAAATAAAAAACATTTATTTTTTCATAAGGGCTGAACTTGCTCCTGCCTTAAATTGGATTCTGAGCAGCTGAGGGTTTTGGCCTGGATGGGGCGGTGAAATACTGCCAGCAAATGCAGACATTGAGCATAATGTCTCATTGCAGGATAGGTGAAGTCTCCTGCTAATCAGCACTAGCTACAGCAACAGTTCGGTCTGGAGGCTGACTTTGGCGGAAGAACAGCAGGAAGCAACCAAGAAAGTTTGTCTGTGCATGCCATGGATGCCCTGAGAGCAAGATGAGGACATATGAGAGCAAAAGGGACAATAGAGAGAACAGATCTGACTGACAGGCTGGAGGGAATATATGAGCTCTGAGTCTGCACAGATGGAAAGCAATTTTTTTTGGTGACCTACACGGTTGCAATATGTAGTTTCTTCTTCACAGATAGCTCCCAGTGGTCTGACTGCATTGTTGTACCCCTTGCTGCTGTGATGTTGCATTAGATTTTCAGGAGAAGAGAATTACTCTGATGAGTTCATTGTGGTGGCAGAGATATTTATATTTGACATTGTCTTGTTCCAAAGCATCCTGGGAATGCACATCTTTGGTTGCAAGTTCAGCCTCAGGACAGACACAGGAGATACAGTTCCTGACCGGAAGAACTTTGACTCTCTGCTGTGGGCCATCGTCACTGTCTTCCAGGTGAGCCCACTTTGCTTTCTATGGGTGGGCCAGGGCAAAGTGAAGAGGATCAGGAGATGCTTTTTCCTCACTGAGGAGCACTGCACTGACTCATGACAGGACAAAAGGTTGTGGGGGAAGAACAATTTCATATTGGAACCAAATGACTGGTGTATATCTCAAAGACGGGACCTTCTTCTTTTCTAGGAGACAGCGTGCAAAGGTCACTCCTGTTGTGGCAACTCTCAAGTTTCACACTCTCACCTCAGCACATGACTGTCATAACGATTGTTCTTGTTTCTTCTTGCTCCGCTAAGGTTTTTGGTGCAGTGCCACAGATGGACAGTGACAGTGGGTGTGTGGTTATGGGGAAGTTCAGAGGCCTGATCTGGTCCTGATGTGTATTCTTTGACTGTCCTGTTCTGGGAATACCCTTCATGTTCTGCCTTCATGTTTATTTGACTTTCTCATCCTCTCTTGCAGATCCTAACCCAGGAGGACTGGAATGTTGTACTCTATAATGGCATGGCCTCCACCTCACCATGGGCTTCCCTCTACTTTGTGGCTCTCATGACATTTGGAAATTATGTACTTTTCAATCTTCTGGTGGCCATTCTTGTGGAGGGATTCCAGGCTGAGGTGAGCTGCCACCAAGGCTTCTTCAAGAGGAGGAATAGAGGTGCTATAAAGGCACCTTTGTGACACTTTGAGGATACTGGACTGGATGATTCACAAAGTATCACCTCTCTTCAATTTCACTCATAAAATGACCCTTGTTAGGGTAGTATTCAATTAAACAAAATAAAAAAAAAACAGTGTTAATCCTTGCCAGGAAAGAGGCTCTCTGGAAGGGGATTCACAATTTCTGTTCTGTGTAATGCAACAGGCCCTACCTTAAGATATGCCCTTTACCCATCCAAAAGCAGCAGTGCAGTCTATCAGCCATCCCAAATCACACAAGACTCTTTCCAGTGATCACATTAGTTGCCTGACTGCCAAGGACAATTTTGCAGTTGTTCCAGAAATGAAAGACAAAAACAAATGGTCTTTTGTGTTTGAGTTTCCAACTTCTAAATTTGTGTGTTCCAGGGTGATGCCAACCGGTCATACTCAGATGAAGATCAGAGTTCTTCAAACATGGAGGAGTTTGATCAGTTCCAAGAGGTCCAGGAAGGCTCAGGTGCAATAGCTCAAACAGTCTTATTTAATTGTGTCCTACTGCTGTTTGGTGAGAAATCTAAAAGCAGATTCTGCAGAAAATTTACTCCCACTTCTGAGAACTTGCCAGTTTTTATTTTGAACTTTATGCCAGTTTGTGGTGTTATTTGTGGAAAAACATATACATGTTGGCATTCTGAGGAATGTGGTAGCTAAGCGGAACAGTTCTTGAATGACCTCCAGAACAGCAACTGGAAGTGAGAAGTGAGGCTGTCTCTGGTTATCCTCAGGGTCACCATTTCAGGAACACTGTATCCAAATCTGAAACCCACCTTTGGAGAGGGGGTACCAAGATGGTAAAAAGGACTCAGGCAAATCTGGAAGCCTTGCTTCATAGTGAGAGACTAATGAAGCTTAGAGAAATCAGGAAAGTTACTTGATTGCTCTCTCTGTAGTTGTAGACCATAAGGAGGGAGTTGTGGTCGTAGATAGCTCTTTAATTGAGCAGAAAAAAGTATAATGAGATTGTAAAGGTTGGAAGCTCAAGTTAGACAAATTCAGGCTGAAAAGAAGCTCTATATTTTCAAGGAGAGATAATTAACAGTGGGAACAACCTGAGTACAAACCGCCTGGTAAGGTCTCCATCTGTCAAAGACTGAAAGTCTTTCTCCAAGAGGTATTATACTCCACAGAGGAACTGATGGCAGGGAGCAGCAAGAGTGGCTTGCTCTGCAATGGATGGTGAGCCCGGAGTTGAAGGGGGCAGAGAGCCAGGAGGTGAAGGGGACAGAGAGCCAGGCAAGAGGCCAGGGGCCACACTGCAACCTCTTGCACAAGGGGAGCAGAGCAGGTTCACTGACACTAGTAAGGGTCTGCCGATGGTTCAGTAAATACCAGGCAAGCTCACAGTGGTGAGGAAGGTCTAAGGTCAAGCCAAGAAGTCCAGTCAGCAAGACAATATCAGGATCAGCAAGGTGCAAGGACAGGCACAAGCATACTCACAGCACAACTCCGACAAGCACCACAGGCACGTTTCTGAGCATAAATGCAGCTCCCACAGCAGGGAGCAGTGGCTCCAATTTTTGGCTCACAGTTTTTTCCTGCAACTTAGGTCTTTTCAAAGCAGTCCTATCCTGAGTTACATGGCTGCACCATGTCAGAGCTTATGCTGAATGCAGGCAGTCAAACCCCTGAGATGGCAGAGGAGGAAGAGGTTACGGAGGTGTTAGTGGACTCATGGCTGTCTGTCATGCAGATGCGGATAGGTGGCCTTCATTATGCAATAAGTCAAACAAAAATGATTGCTCCAGTCCTTTCAGGCATTAAAATTCAATACCCTGTCCTCTCCATTCATCTCAAAAAATGCTGATGATCATCTACAGGACTTGAGATTTCCCTTGAAAGTGTCCTGGATCTTGAAGATCAAGGATCAGTCATTTGAAGAAGGGCAGTGTAGTAGGATAGACTGGGACACAGTTTTTGTATGCAGTATGATTGCCGGAATTAAGGTGACCTTAGTACATCGATGGCTGTGGCTATCTCTACATCTTAGTCTCTTGCCCAGTGTTTAGCCTAACTGCTTCAAGTAGCCAATCTGACAGCTGGTGGAATTTGTTCTGACCTGAAGATGCTGGTGTCTGCTCTTGGCATGCAGAAGCACACTCTTGTCCCCCTGTTTGCCTTCATGCTCTGCCTGTCAGTGTGAGGGTGCTTGGCCACCACTCTGCTTGTCTGTCTGTCCCCAAGGAGAGCTGTGGTCAGTTTTGGCGGCTTAGGAAATTACTTTAAAGCCTTCCCAGGTTGCACTGCCTTTGTCACCACACCCTACATCAGAGAAATTGATGATGAGTGATGCTAAAGGGCTAACAATCTCTTAGCTGCTGTTAACATGCTGAACTGCTTAGGCATCAAAGCAGCCACTGGATAATGAGGAGCCCACCTTCTTCTTTCCTCATTCTTCTTTCTGCATCTTTCCACTTAGATCCCAAGCTCTATGCAATTCCTGTGACACCTAATGGGCACCTGGACCCATCCTTGCCCTCTTCCAACCCACCAGTGGCATCAGGGGGGATCACCAACTCTTCACGCAACTCATTGCAACTTGACCAGATCCGTGTTGCTGTTGGCTCCCGGAAGAGCAGCGTGATGTCCCTGGGGAGAATGACTTATGACCAGCAGTCCTTGGTGAGTGAGGGAGTATAAATGTGTATCATACCTTTCTTTTGAACACCAAGCTCTTTGTTAGCTTTCTGCCATCATCTGGGGATTTCTGGGAAGGATTGCCCTGCTACTGTAGGCTTCTAACACAACTGCATTTCCTGTCTTTAGAATCCAGATCAGTTCACATTATTTTTCTAAATTTGCAGATTTTTGAAGTCTATTTCCAGGTTAGTTATCTATATACCTTTGAGTGTGGGAGAGGGAGAACACCAAGAAGACAGTCTCCCTCTTACTGTGGAACATATTTTTCCTCCTTATGTTTTCTTTGTTTTCCTAGAGTAAAGGACAAAAAATGATGCCTTGATTTAGGAGGTGATGCCAGAACCACCAAGTCCCATTACAGATGGAATTGTATCAGAGCTTTTGTAACGGTTGAGATGTTGTCATTGAGCTCCCTATAGCACTTCCCCAAGCACTGCAGGTTTTCTAACCAGTGCATCTCAGACCTGTCCACCTTGTAACATCAGCTTCTGGGCTTTATACCCACTGGCATATACAGCTCTGGGGAGTGCCTAAGTGCTTAAAGGGTTCATGCCCCTTCTGTTTCCAAACAGGGAGTGCTAGCAGCCATGTACTATGTGATACCTTGCTGATGTGGTTGGACTAGACTGTAACCAAGAAGCCTATTTCATTTCTCCCTTTTACTAAGACTGGACTCACAGATGGAGTGTCAGATGATCCATCCCCCTATACCTTGTGTTATCCTTAACTTCAGCACAGTGTAAAATGCTGCCAATCAGATTTTTAGAGAGCTTTACTCTTGCTCTGTGCTGGTGTAAGTAACAGTATCAGGCCCCTGGCCTTTGGCTTTATTACTTACCTTCCCTGAAAGTGCTTTGCACACAGATGGTGCTATAAAGTAATCACAGTCAACACCATTGCTAACTCATTATCAATTTATTGTCAGATTTACTGAGATTGCTGCTGAATTCCCACCATGCAACTTGCTCAACATCTGATAAATGGCAGCCTTCTGGCTTAGGGGCTCAGGGAGAAGCCTGATCTGAGAGAGGATCACATGCTCCCTCCTTGTGCCCAGAGTCACTGAGTCCCCATCCTGCTCTCTTACAGTCCAGCTCCCGCAGTTCCCACTACGGTGCCTGGAGCCGCAGCGGAGCCTGGGGAAGCCATCGCTCCAGCTGGAACAGCCTGGCCCGGGGACACAGCCTGAAACACAAACCTCCCTCAGCTGAGCATGAGTCCCTCCTGTCTGGGGAAATGCACAAGGGGGCAGATGGGGAGCCGGATGGGACAAGAAGGGTGTTTCATCACCGCCGGACACTCTCTCTGGATAACAAAGGCTCCTGTGACCTGCTGGAGTTGGGCTCAGTCCCTTCTAGCCACGGAGTGACCCATAGGCTGGGAGCACCACCTGGGGCCAGTGAGCACCAGGACTGCAATGGGAAAATGCCCAGTATTGTCAAGGAGATCTTCCCAAAGATGAACAACCACAAAGAACGGGGAGAGGATGATGAAGAAATAGATTATGTGAGTACTTGCTGGAGGAGCCTGGGATTGCATCACATTGCTCCGGGAAATCCCAAATCCATACTCAAATTTCAGTCTTCTTGCATGTGGATGGAAAAGCTTGCAAAGGTGTATTAGGAAAGCTGGTGGACAGCACTGAATGCAGATAGGACCTTCTAGGCACAGAAAAGCTCACTCCACATTGTCAGACTGTCTGCAAGGCAGGTGGATGGCAGGAGAAAGGCAGATGTGAGACATATATGTTGTCATTCAGGGGCTGTTATTTCAGAGCAGCGCAGCCAGTGATTTCTATAAGATAAGAGAGGTCAGGCTGCGCAACAGTGAGAGTTTTGCATGGGAAACATCAGCAGACCAGAGCAGGAAACACAGGAACCACAGGAAAGGCAAGTGGGTTTTGTGGTATCGGTCTGGGGGACAGCAATCTGTGAGCAGATCAGAGGGTGGAAAAAGTGGAGTGAGGGTCAGCAGAAATTTGAACAGACATAAATATCTGTATGAAATTCTCAGCCCAAGCGCCAACAGAAAGCCTTCTTCCCCAGCTTCTCATTTGGATGAGGCAGGGAGGAAACAATGCCCTCACATAACACAGTCCCTCCAACGCCTCTAAGAAGGCATCATGGGACAGCATCCTACTCTAGAAGGGAAGCCAGCAGTTTTGTTTTTCATGATTCAGGGAGGAAACCAGATGACAAGAGGTAAACAAGCCCTGGCAAAGCAGCTTCTGCCCTCTTTTCCATGACTTTTTGCCTTTGAGTTGATTTTCTCAGTTGAGGGATTAAAGAAAAGCAGGTAATGGTGCATTTGAGTCAGACGTGAAAGGCAGAATATCTCTCTCAGGCAAGTGGGAAGGTGACCAGTGGCAATTGCTTCTGCTGCATCCCCACAGAGCCTGTGCTTTCGCATCCGGAAGATGATGGAAGTCTATAAGCCAGACTGGTGTGAGTTACGGGAAGACTGGTCCATATACCTCTTCTCTCCACAGAACAGGTTTGTGCAGTTTATGCCATGAGAGGGTTGAGAAGATGGGGCAGATTCTGTTGCTCTGCTGGCCGCATCCCCTGATGTTAGGTGGAACTTTAAACTTACCAGCTGAGAATGTGTATTTTCTTCTCCGTTGTTCCTTCTACAGCCAAATGACATTTCCTAGATTCTGGCAATGAAAGGAAAGTTGAGCATCCTAAATAGCTATTGTGATCTTCTCTCCCTTTGGAGCATCCCATTTTTATTTTCTGTAATCATAAATATTTATAGCAAAGCAAGGCAGGGAATACTAATGTTAATACAAAGAGGATAAAGAATGTATTATTGATGACTCCATAATACTGATATTTCCTCTCCCGGTACCAGAATAGCATCTTCATTTAATTTACTGTCCTAGTACCAACTTACCAGCAGTTATATCACACCTTTTAGGGTAAAGTTAGAATTCTTTTCGCCTAAAGAAAGGAAATATAGGTAAAATTCTTCCTGTTAAAGAGATTTCACCGGAAAAAATGTCCACGTATCCCTGCCAACAGTATTCTCACCCATGCATATTGGCCCTTGAAAAGAAAGGGCTTTCATTAGAGGTCATGAGGGAGAAGTTTTTGTTCTGTGTGACACCTATATTAGTGTATACAGTGTCTTTCAGAGGTGTGGTCTCCATGACTGCCAACCTACCCACCTCTCTTGAGCCTTCAGCATGTGGCCTCTTCACTGTGGAGTGGTACAAAGTGTGAGTTTGGGAGGAAAACTAGAATTCAGCCTCTTTACAAGTCAAGAGAGAAGCACAGTCATAGTGGTTAGGAAACCACTCTGGCACTGGGGAAATCAATGGAAGTTCAGCTCATTGCTCTGCTCCAGGCTTCCTGTGTGACCATGTACCACCCTCAGCTATTGCCATTTCAAGGGACATCAGTATCAGAGATAGGAAAGCTGCTATATCAGAGCCCAGTTTTGGCCAGAACGCTTAATTCTGTGTCCCCTTTGCTGCTAAATTAGTTCTGCCCAACACACAGGTGCCTACTGGGACTCTCTTGCAGGTTTCGCCTCCTCTGCCAAACCGTCATCGCTCACAAGCTCTTTGACCACGTAGTGCTGGCGTTCATCTTCCTGAACTGCATCACAATTGCCCTGGAAAGACCCCAGATTGAACACAGAAGCACGGTGAGAACCATTACCTGTTACCCATTTTTTAGCACAACCTCTGACAGTGGCTCCTGAGTGTTCCTGGTACTGGTATGATCTCTGGAAGAACTTCAGCATTAAGCGCCAGTTCCGACTCATCTATTCAAACACCTAAATATTAGTAATTGACATACATGTGTGCTTCCCCTGCAGGCTCTTATAATGGGGCAACCCATTTCATAATACAGAAAGCCTAGTTCCTTCTGTCTTGGAAAGAAAGAGTCTCTTCCAGGAACCTGCATATAAGAGATTAATGGCAAAAGGGACAAGGACTGGGAACTGAAAGAAAGAAGTAAATTCCCTGCTGTAGGAGTGGCACATCATCATTCATGTATGCTGCTCTTGAGCTATCTAGGAGGTGGCTCAAGCTGACGAATAAAATTACTTTTTCTGCTTGTCTGTCTTAGCTGACTCTCAGACTCTGCTGCACTTGAACACAATCAGTGGTCTGTGCTCAGCAGCTCTTCAGGAGGGAGTCTCAGGTTAGTGCAGTAGTGAGGCCTGAGCAGCACTGACAGAAAAGTGCAGAGGCTGCCTTGAAATCAGATTTGCAGGATAAAAAAGAATCCCATCCACTATGCTCTGGCAGAGCTGTTTAAGATCCTGTCCCAGCCAAGGTATATGAGCTGAAAGCTGCCTAGCACTGACCTCTGCCAAAGGCATCCCCCTTATTTCATCAACTTTCAGACCCTTCACAGGAATGCAAAAATATCAAGATCATCAGAGTGGCCTGATAGAGTAACAAGAAGTAGTCAAAATACATTTAAGGTATTTTTCTGTTTTTGTTTTTGTTTGTTTTTTGTTTGTTTGTTTGTTTTTTCTAGGAAAGAATCTTTCTCACTGTGTCCAACTACATTTTCACAGCAATATTTGTAGCTGAAATGACACTGAAGGTAAGTCACTGGAGATGAACAGCTCAGAGCCTTTTCCCAGAGTCAAACACTGTTCGTGTTTGCTCAGCACCCTTTTAAAATCTGTTCATATTTTTGGTATAGCAGTCTTTTCCTCCACCTTTATAAAGGCAGATACTGCCTGGGGTTCAGTCCTGTCCTGTTAGGCATAGAGATGTTTATTGTAGGCATTAGATCCAGTTGGATCTTAGTATTCACGAAGGATAGCTGGCATTCAAATACGGATTTTGTAATGATGTCAAATGTCCATTCCCTTTCTCCTGAAGCAGAATGGGGGACATTATAGCAATATTAATGACATGCTCAAAGTTGAGATAATTATTCAATAGATGTCAAAGTACTTTGCAACAATCAGAAAAACCTTGTGGTTCCCTTCTCATGTTTGGGAAAAAGTCCTAAAACTGTGTGCTGGAAGTTAAACCCCTAAAATTCATATCTGAATTTTGACAGGGATTTGCAGGGTATTAATATCTCCTCATGGCAACCAATTTCTGTAGCACACCCTGTTTTTGAGAACTGCTGACAAACAAAATTGCCCCTTTAAGAGCCAAAGTATGGATTTGGTGCCTGACTTTACCACCCAGGTGATCTCTGAACCGGGAGACTTTCCCCAAGTCTGTGGTGTGGCAGGGAAAGGTTTCCTTATGTCCCCTACTGTGTCATGTTACTCAGGGAGGCAGAAAAAAGGCATTTTCCTTCACAGGTGAAAGGAAAATATTATGACACTTCAGTGTCATGATGAGCTGATAACTATTCCCCCTCCTCCCATTCTCTCCATAGTTTCCCTCTACCAGGTAACACAGGAGCCATTTCACCCTCTCTTCTCTCCCCTCTCTTCCAGGTGGTCTCTCTAGGCCTGTATTTTGGGGACCAGGCTTATCTCCGCAGCAGCTGGAACATCTTGGATGGCTTCTTGGTCTTTGTGTCTCTCATTGACATTGTGGTCTCAGTGGCCTCTGCTGGTGGTGCCAAAATCCTGGGGGTGCTGCGAGTGCTCCGGTTGCTGCGCACCCTACGTCCCCTCCGGTCAGAACCCCACCGAGCCCTGCTCGGCCCCCTCTTCCCACTGTTTATCCCCAGGAGGGGTCCCAGGGTCAGATCCAGCTGTGCCAGGAAAAGCGTGGTCTTTAACAAGCAATAAACCACAAGGAGGTCCCCCTCAGCCATATGGGTCTGATGCTGGAGGTACCTCATCAAACAACAAATCCTTGGGAGAGAAAAAGCATTTTAGTCACAGGGGAGGGGTCCCCACTAAGGGGTCACTGCACAGGGAGACAGGGATCTGCTACTGCTGAAAATGCTTAGCTTAGGCCAAACGTCCCTGCCCTGTCCCTCTGTCACCCTTCCCCTTCCTTCCTTTCCAGAGTCATCAGTCGAGCCCCTGGTCTGAAGCTGGTGGTGGAGACACTCATTTCTTCCCTCAAGCCCATAGGAAACATTGTCCTCATCTGCTGTGCTTTCTTCATCATCTTTGGCATACTGGGTGTGCAGGTAGGCTGTCAAACAGCCCTTGAGCCCCTACCCCTAGTGTGTTTGCCCTCTTCCACAAGTCATGTCCATAATGACACAGCCTTTGGCAAGCACAGACAGGTGCTCAGCAAGTGCAGGCACTGCTGGACGTGAGAAATGGGAGTTAACCCTCACACCTGGCAGCAGCTGAGTCAGGGTTTGGGTCATTGTTGTAGGGAGAGCCCAGGACTGGCACAGAACACTGAATCCATCCATGTCACCCCACAAGGGCAAGCAGCTCAGTGCCTGCTCGCATGAACCCCACCCCCAGTCAGCTCTCTTTCTCCCCCTCACTCTGAGCCCTAAATCCACCCACAAACTTCTTTAATTTTTTTATTTAATTCTCTTTATTTTTGGCTGTTGCATTGCAGAGGAGCAAGGGTGTGGGCGTTACTTCCATCTCAGGGAATGCGCTATACTTAGTTTGCTCTGATGCATCTGTACAAATGCACAATCCAGTACCTTCCATATGGGGAAAGGAGCCCTGGGCAGAAGAGTCACAGCAGTGCAGTGCAGCTTTGTGAAAAAATACATATGAGAAGAAGAAGATGTTTTTTTCTGGTTCTTTACCCTCAGATGCGATCTTTTTTTCCCATCAGCACTCTCAGAAACCGGGAAGCAGGGAGGGAAGATTACTCTAGGGGACTGATTAGAAGATACTTTTTCCCTTTGTAAAGGCTGTTTTAAGGGCTGTCAGATGGTGAGCTTACAGTCATTGCTGGCCTGGGGCAGTGGGGGAGGTTGAAAAGCCAAGTGTGAGCTTACAAGGGTGGTCCTGGCTCCTTTGCAATGGTTGAGCCTGTGGTCTACATCGTGCTGGGGGTGTCCCTGTCAGGCTCCATGTGGCTTGCAGTTTTGCAGGCCATGCAGCATCTTGGCAACTTCTGTACATGCCAGGGAGCATGGGGAACCCTGTGGGGAAAGTGACCCTGATGGGGTCATTCCCCTCCTGCAGCTTTTCAAGGGCAAGTTCTACCACTGCCTGGGGGTTGACATCCGGAACATCACCAACCGGTCTGACTGCATGGCAGCCAACTACAAGTGGGTGCACCACAAGTACAACTTCGACAACCTGGGACAGGTGAGTTTGCCCACATCCCCTCCCTCTAATGGGAAACCAACAGAGGGTTTGTCTCTTCCCCAGGGTAGAGATGCAGTGCCTGGAAAGCCAGTGCCTGGGTAGTTATTTGGTATGGGTGTCCATGCAGAAGCTGTGTCACTAGTGGGTTGGTATCAGAATGACACTTACAGGATGAGTGGGAAAGAAAAGAAGTGGCAGCAGAGAGCTTGATTTTCTTCTCCTGCCACAAAGCAGATGTTCTTCACAAGCTCTCTCCTCTGGTGGATCTGGCTGCACATGGTTTCCTGTCACCCACTCCCTGTCCTCCATGGGGAAAGGAGCAGGTTTTGATGTGTGCAGAGACACAGGAAGAGTATTTCAGTGCTATGTGTGCTAGAGCATAAACTCACAATATTTTTTTTCTGCCTGCCAGATGCACCTGCTCCACATCAGCTTTGCTTTATATGTTGCAGGCTCTGATGTCCCTCTTTGTTCTGGCTTCCAAGGATGGCTGGGTCAATATTATGTATAATGGACTCGATGCTGTGGCTGTTGACCAGCAGGTACATGGACTTTCTTGCGAAAGGACATTTTCACTTGTGCTCGTAAGGCAGAAGCATCCTTTAACATCCTGCTTCAGATACCTCCCTCAAACCAAGAGTCCCTTCCAGGCCCCTTCTGAATCCTTTGCTCACCTGTTTGCAAGGGATCAGGTCCATAGTCTTGCCTAGTCAGTGCAGGAAGATGTAGCTGTGGCTATGCTGTGGGTGTCTGTGGTAGTGTCAGTGGCCCTTTATCTGTTTGTAATCAAGAAACAATAATGCCATGTGTCTTTCTGGGCATGCTGGCTCCCTCCTGGCCCATGCATGGTTATTCCAATACCTTGTAAAGCAGGATCTGTTGGGCTGCCAGCCACCGCATCCCTATTCTCTACTGCTAAGACAGTAATTGCCTCTGTTCTCCTCCCACTGCAGCCAGTGACCAACAACAACCCCTGGATGCTACTCTACTTCATCTCCTTTCTCCTCATCGTCAGCTTCTTTGTGCTCAACATGTTCGTGGGGGTGGTGGTGGAGAACTTCCACAAGTGCCGGCAGCACCAGGAGGCTGAGGAGGCGCGCCGGCGGGAGGAGAAACGTCTGCGACGCTTGGAGAAGAAGCGAAGGAGTAAGACACAGCCTAAGTGTTTGGTTGGTTCGTAGGCCAAGGTTTTCTGAGGAAAACCTTTTCCTCTTCTTTTTCTTTCCCAGTGGGCTGGTCTCCAAAATCCATTACTCGTGGCCGTGTTCTCAGCCCTCCTCCCCACACCACTGCTGTGTCACCACACACCTCACTGAGGTGGTCTGGGGAAGAGGGGTGGCTGAGGAGGTCTGCTTGGAATCCAGGGAAGGCACTGGGGAAGGGCGTTAGCACGCTGCTCCTCAGGAGATAACGTACCAAAAACACCGATGTGCACATGCCAACAGGCACTGTTGGCATGGGGCATGCACACATTAATGCACTTCCTGTGCTTGGGATAGAGTCCCACCTGGGCTTCCTGCAGCTCAGCTGGTGGTTGAGGAAGAACCTGGACAGACCATTCTTTATGTGTTTAAACCAAAATTTAAAGAAGAGGGGGGAAAAAAAAAAAGAGGAAGACCCCTGCGTTTTGTGTCCCAGTGACCCCCGTGTTGCAGTGTCACACCTTGGGATCCCAAACCCTCTGTGCTGAAGGAAACTTTCTATTCCTTGTGTTTCTGTCCTGTTTCATGTTACCTTTAGATAAAAATTGCTAAAGCATACTTGCTCCTGGAAATCATCCCTACTACCCAGACTTCCATTCACAGCCTATGGGCATGCTTTCCTTTCCTCTGCTCTAGTTTTCCCCTTCTCTCCTATAACACCCCAGGGCCTCTCCTCGAACCATCTGCTCCCTTTTATCATAAGTGATCTTAATTTGTCAAGATATGAAATACTGATTTAGCACCATTCCCACAAACACAGACTAACAGATTTTCTTCTAGTATTCCATTCTTTGTCTTTTTTTTCCTACATATTTTTTCTCATTTCTTCTTTCCTTTTTTTTTTCCATTTTTTCCCCTCCCCACTATGTCCTATATCTTTACCTATTCTTTTCTGATTTTTCTCTCTCCTAACTACATTCCATTTTCTTTCAATACCTATCACCAATCTTACACCTTCTCCCTTTCTCAGTGTTTCTTATCCATTTCTCTCTTTCTTCTAATTTCTTCCTAACTGCCCACGTCCCTCTTTCCACTGAAGAGGCGCAGCGTTTGCCGTACTATGCTACCTACTGCCACATACGCCTCCTTATTCATTCGGTCTGCACCAGCCACTATCTGGACATCTTCATCACTTTCATCATCTGCCTCAACGTGGTCACTATGTCCTTGGAGCACTACAACCAACCTGTGGTGAGTGAGATCATGGAGATAAGTCCTGCCTCCAGACACTGTCATTTTGGTACAGCTCTCTGATGACCACTGCCCACCAGCATAAGTAGGACACTTGAAAAAAAAGTTTCGTAGGAATTAGTTTTGTAGTAGGCACATTTGTGTGAAGATTTTCATGTGTATCCAGAAAGGTAGTTCCTTTTCAGACACTTGTTATCCATTAAAATCAATAGCAAGAAGGTATCTGAGCAAGAGTCAAGCCCCTAGAAAGCATGGTGCAATTAAGTCTCTGTGCTTTATATTAGTAAATGGATATGTGGATCACACAAATTTAGCTGCCTGCTCTGTTTTTTATGTTCCCCTGGATCCTAATAGGAGTGGTGGAAGCAGCAGTATCCTGGGAGCTTCAGGCTTTGCATCAGATTTCCAAATGTTAGCCGAATTCACCTGCCATATGGCCTCAGCTGAGAGAACCAGAGTGGCTGCTTGTGTGTCATGGGATGGGCCTTCTTTACCAAGCTACCTTTTCTTCATAAGAGAAGCTTCAGGGCCAAAGTGCTGAGCAGACCCTCTCTCAGTTGCAGGGTGTGATTCCAAATACAGAACCTTGTAGGCCAAATAAGTTTTACATTTTGCTTGGGTACAGACCGTGTACCTCTCAGTGTTCCTGGCAAAGTTGCACATGCCTTTGGTGGGAAAAATGTATACTGCTTATATCAAAGGAGCCTTGTGCCTCCATATGTAAACAAAGCATTCATCATGACATCTGCCCGGCGACATTTCAGTTTTCTCTTCAGAAGACCCTTAGTTTAGGTGACAGCTCTGGTGTCTGAACAGATTGTTTTAGGTAACTCAGGCTTTGATCGGGAGCTGGATCTGTCTGTTCTCACTCAAATCTATTGCTGGGCTCTTCTGTTTCCTGTCCAGCTTTCCCAACTACCCAGCTTTCACCTTGCCCTAAATGGTGCCCAGCTTTATATTTCAGGAACTCTCAACCTTTTTCTGGTGGCATCCTCACATCAGATTTTTGTTCCTCAACAAGTTACTCCTCTTCCTTGCTCTTCAGCTCCTTTCCCTGGAACACAGCTCCAGCCAAGGCAGCCTGCTGTTAAACAATCCTCTCAAAGCACTTCAAAAGTACTTCCAGTACAAAATGCCATGAGAAGCTGCCCACTGCTAGCACTGGTTATTGGTGGTCGTGAAGGGGCAGCTCGTAAAAGAGCCAGAAGCCAAACAGCTCAGAGATGTGATGTGCTGGCACCAGACCAAGGCACAGCAGGACTTCCTCTGGTCAGAGATGACCTGAGTCCACAACCAGAGTAACCTCTGTGCTTCACTCCTGGTTGATAGCTATGCCAGTGCCATTAACAAGGTGTCATTCAGGTGGCATGGGCTAGTGGCAGAAGGAAAGCCTGATGGCATTTCATGGATTCTCTTGCAATAGCTTCCTCCTCCTAATTATGCTGAACAGTACAGGAAAAAGGAGCAGTATCCTGAGGAGAACATAGGGCAGAGGGGCTGGCTGGTAGTCACCTTAGTAGGTGACTGGGGGAAATGTAAGCCCAGAGAGCTCCCAAGGCCTCCAGTATATAGGCTCAGAGATCGAGATGGATGCAATGTTTGACCTAAGGCCTTGGAGAAGGCTTGGAAGTTTAGAACAGTAAAAGTAAAACAGGCATTTGTAGTTTAAATAGGAATATGTTTTAAGCAAGTAGAAATATGCCTCATATAAGCAAATAAGTATGTTAAGCAAGATAGTAGAAAATATTAAAATTTGGTAATAGAACTTGTTATAGATTTGTTAAAAGTAGAAGGTACAGCAATAGGTTTTTCTAGAGTTATATGATTAGATAACAAGAGATGCATTACAGTAGAATCATGTAAAACATAGCAAACGTAGCAATTAATGATTGGCTTATGAAGATGGTAGAGAAGTTTGTGGAAGTAGTTAATTGGATAAGAAATTTATAAAAGACATTGTAACTAGAATTAAGACCGTTTTCTGATATAGTGGTGAATGTAACAACCTAAAGATCTCACCCTTCCATGAGACTGATTTTGCAATAAATCATCCTTTAATCGCCACATCAGTCAACTCTGTCTCATCTGTATACCAAACAATTGGTGCCTCATGTAAGGAATGAACTCACAACCTTGAGATTATGAGACTGGGGCCCAGAGAGCTCCTAGGGCCTCAAGCATGCAGGTGACCTCCACATTCAAGTAGATAAGAAGCATGGGGCAGCTTCCCCACCCCACAATGAATACCTGGGGCAGCTTCTGCACCCCAGGATGAATTCCTGGCACTTAGGAGAGTCTCTGCACAGGGGGGTTATGTGTTTGATGTTGCTTTTGCCTCAATTCTCCCTCTCTTTCTATGGCAGTCCCTGGAGACCGCCCTCAAGTACTGCAACTACCTGTTCACCACTGTCTTCGTGTTTGAGGCAGTCCTCAAGCTGGTGGCATTTGGTCTGCGAAGATTCTTCAAAGACAGGTGAGCAGAGGGTTGTCAGCTGTGGCTGTGGGACAGCTAGGTTTGGGGATGGTGCCCTATCTGGACCATGAAGTGGTGGCAATGTGCTCTGACTGCCTCCCATTTCTGCACAGCATGGACCTAACCTCATCCTCCACAAGCTGCAGAGCCTAGGCAATAGCAAGAGTTGTCCAAAAATTGCCTCTTGCTTGGAGTCTGCTGGTAAGACTAGAAAGCAAAGAAGATGAGGTTAGAGAGAGACATTTTTTCCTGCCCTTGAGGCAAACTGTGAGCATGCTGAAGCAGAACATATATAGCAAAGCTGATTCATGGTAGTAAGGCCGTAAAAAGCTGAGCCCATTAGTCAAAGCGTAGCGCCATATTTACACAGCTCCATGCTTTCAAATCAGGCTGGCTTGCCTCTGGCTACTCAGGATGCGTGCAAAGTGAATCTCTGTTTCTCTAGAAAAGCCCATATAGGCTGACTCAGAGCGGGCCTTGAATTCATACATAAGGAAATGTTTAGGATGAAGTGGAGACAAGTGCCTTTCTTTATCAGGAAAATGGAAAAACTCTGTCTTTGTTTATTCTCTTCAATTTTTTTTCTAAAGGTGGAACCAGCTAGATCTGGCCATTGTGCTGCTGTCTGTCATGGGCATCACATTGGAAGAGATTGAAATCAATGCTGCTCTCCCAATCAACCCCACTATCATCCGGATCATGAGGGTGCTGCGTATTGCCCGGGGTGAGAGAGATGGTGGCCAGAGCAGGGATGTATGTGGCCATAAAGTGCAACTTGGTGCCATGACTCATTGAGCAGTGGCTGTAAAGTCATAAGCTTGCCCTGTCCCCAGCCCTGGAGGAGCCTCTGAGGTGTCCTTCATCATATCCCAGCAGGGATTCTAGGATCTAGGATACCCTAGAAGCTCAGGCTTTCTGGTTCCTTGGGAGGTGAAGCACTGGGAGGGTGGGCAGATCATGGGAGAGCTGAACTTTCTCTGTTACTCATTTTTGGGGCAACTATAGTAGTGGTGTGGGGAGCAGAGGCCACCAAGCTGGTTGAAATTTGCACAGGTAAGGTGGTGGCCAAGGTGTGCCAACATGGCATAACAGTGATGGCTGAAGGAAAAGAAAGTGATGGAAGGAAAAATCAAAGCAGAAGGACAATTAGGATCACATTCCTAGGAAAGCACATGTGGCTAGAGTGTCTGGGTGAAGCAGAAGCAGCCCAATAGACATGAGTAGCAGAAACAAAATATTTAGTAAAAAGGATATGAACTTGAGGAGAAGGAACAACTGTGGTTGTACCATCAAAAGTGAGAAGAGGAACGAGGGGGAAGTCCAGTTTTTCTAGGGCAAGGAGAGACAGGACATCTGTCTTGTGCTACTGTCATTAGTAAGTCACACAAAGGATGCCTCTGAGCTCAGTCTGAATGACACTTCTCTTGTGCTTGTTGTGGCAGTCCTAAAGCTACTGAAGATGGCCACAGGAATGCGAGCGCTGCTGGATACTGTTGTTCAAGCCCTGCCACAGGTAAAACATCTTCCCAAAAGACTCTCCTCTTCCGTCCCTTTTTTCCAAAGGGTTTGTTCTTGTGGGGTCTCAGAGGTGGTGTTTACTGTGGTGTGCAGGCAACTGCCTGAAGGTCATGACCAAATTCTCATGCCATTAATTGGGTTACAGCTCACCTCGCATCTCACTTCTCCAGCATGTGAAAGAAATGAGGCTTGACCCCTGGATAAGGGTAGATTTCTTCCCATCATGTCTAGCTAATGTCTAACTGTTTGCAACTAGTCCTTGGCTCCTTTCTTCCCACTCAATAAGAAGGGAAGAGTGATTGGAAGCCATTTCAGGAGGAAGGGGCATCTTTCTGTCACTGCAGAAAGGTCTCACCCTTCCCTGAATGTGCCCCCTTTTCCCTCCTTCTCTTTCATTCGCACTCCTTTTCTCAGCCAGTGCTTCCCCCTTCCTACTTTTTCTCCTTTCCCCCTCCTGGATCCCTTTGTGTTTGAGTGTCTCATGTATGAGAAGCAGTGACACACTCTGTTGTGGCTCACACAGCCGGCAGTTAAGTGTCTGCTGCAAGACATCGAGACAGAAGGATCTCATGAGCTGTGAGTGGCAGCTGCTCCCAAACGAGATGCTGACACGGTGCTTTACACAGGCTTCAAGCCCACTGTGAGCATCCTCCGTGATGGATGAGCAGTCAGGGAGTCTAGTCCCCTTCCTTTTGGATTGTTGAGGGAGAATTGTTAAACAAGGAGTAATGGCACCAAGTGGCTCTGCAGATCATGCATCAGACCCTTGGCAGGCCCTGAGAAGGCAACTCTACTGCGTGATATCAAAATGCACAGACATTTGTCAGTTGATTTATCAGCTAATGTGCCAGTGCTGGTGAGTGATGATGAGCTGGGAATCAATCTGAAAACAGCATGAGTAGTTACCCAGGGAATTTACTTCTGGTGTCAGTAGCAATAAATGTCAATCTGAATTAGAGGAATATGATGGCACAAAAGTGGAAAGGAAACTGCCATCTTTTGTGGATCCTGAGCTCTGTCTGATCTCCCATGCTTTTTATTAAGCAATAATTATTTGTGGTTTATTATAATAATAGTAGTAGTAACAACAATATTAATAATGCATGTGTAGGATATACAACATTATTCAGGATAGTTGTGAGCTGACAATAGAAGGAAGGGGAGATGAAGGATGTTCATAGTGCAGGCAGATCTGGAATGTAAATTTTTATTAGTTTTGGCTCTGCTGCCACAGACTGACTCAGTGCAGCTTCTTTGCACCTTGCTCTTTTCCATTCCAGGAGCCCAACAGATGATTTTTTTCAGGCAAGGATCTGGGACAGAGCAGGTCTTCAAATCCACAGTCTCCATGTCTGTAGCATGTTTATTCTGAAACCCAGATAAATGCACACAGATATTGAGAGCTGGATGAAATAGTATCAGAAACTGTTGCTAAGAGGACTCTGCAATATATTTGCACCTAAATTATGAGATTTAACTTCTACCCCCAAAATATACATAATAAATAAGAGAGGAGGAAATATTAACATCCCTGTCATGTATACAGAGAAACTGAGTCATCAGACAGTTAAGTGTTTTGCTCAAGATGGCAAAGAGCACAGCTGTGACCTATGGGTCTCTGTTTCTGGTCCTAGCCACAAGTATATTATTCCACACTTTCTCATTTCTCATTTTTCTGTCTCTCATTTGCCTATGGCTCCTTTGCTAACCAAGTTTGTGGGCCAGGTCTTTTGGAGGTCAGTAATACATGCCTCAGAGCAAGAAGATGTCTGAAAGTTTGGTCTCTTGGTATTCCCTGGAAGATAATAGCAAGCAGTACTTAATCCCTCCAGGAGCAATACCTATGACTTCCTATTGACTGGCTTTTGCTACCTCCTATAACAAGTTGGCTTTGTTTAATAAAGTTGTGTAGCAGTGATAAAAAAAATCCCTCCATACTTGTAGTTGGGTAAAAATCTGAACTTAAAGGTCTAAATTCCACCAGTTTCAGCGTTAAAAGAATGAATCTATTCTCCGTATTTTACACACCAGGTCTTTGGGGGACAATTGAATTATCTGTAACATTATTCTCCAAGATTTATTGGCTTTGCCAAAAGAAGTAGTTTAAAATAAGCTGTCCTTTCCCTTGCACTTTATCCTCTTCCTGACCTTTCTCTTTTTGTTCCTAGAGCACAGACTCAAATCAGGGATTTCGGCATTAATGGCATACAAGGCATCTCCAGTTGTCCTGTTTCGATTCCCTTCCTGTCTTTGTTACACTGCAGCAATTCTTAATAGTGAATAGAGCTTTAATTTTAAAGAGCCTTTTGGAAATATAGTCCTTAGCTAAGTTTTATTAACTTCCTTTTCTTAACGCCCTGTAGACACAGACCCAGCACTGTGTTTTCACAGCATTTACTATGGTGTCTAATTTAGTCATCAGAAATAATTCCTTCCAGTGAGTATGTAGGGAGCCAGGATGTGGCAGTCCAGGGGAGTGGGTGGGCTGAATCATTTATTTCTCTCCTGAATTTGGATGGCACAGCAGTTGCAATGACTAAATTAGATTCCTGAAGTGATGATCCTAACGTAGGCCCAGTGACCACATGCATTCAGACCAGAAACTGTTTAGTGTTTCAAAAACCCCATTAAGTCCTTAATTTTTCCATGCCTTCTCTTTCCACTTGCCTGCTCCTCCCCTAGGCCTGATGGCAACTGGAGCCATCACTGAACATTTTTGGTTGCATTTCTACGCTGGTATTTCACTGCTGTTCTCTTTAGACTTGGAAATGCAGAAACACTTTCTGTACAGATGAAATAGGCTTTGGGATAGGCTGACAGTGCCATTTGCTTTCAGGTGGGAAACCTTGGACTCCTTTTCATGCTCCTCTTTTTCATCTACGCTGCTCTAGGAGTGGAGCTCTTTGGAAAACTGGGTAAGTCTCAAGCTGACCATGCTTCAATGTGAGCTACAGACATGCTGCTTGGGGTTTCTCAAAATCAGAACTCTTCAACAAAAAGACTGAGTTATTTGATGGACTTTATTGTCCCTTATGCATAATTGAGGTGAGAGGAATTTCCCTCTAAATTGTTGTTGTCTTAACAGCCTAACAATATAAAAGCAGTCTCTGTCTTCTCTTACATTCTTAAACATTTGCTTTTCCTGCACTCTGTCTCTGACATTGCCTTCAAGATTACAAGAAAAAGTTGATGAAAGTTTATTTACATCTCTTGCCATGGAATATTGATCAAGACGAATGACAGTCCAATGACATGCTGGGAGGATCCCCTGAGCAACAGAGTTACACTGCCTGATATCCTGGGGCTGGGCCATCAGAGATTTTTCCATATTTATGGCCAACAGCCAACTGTTGGGCAGGGTGCTGATACCATTCATTACCTGACGTCTTCAGGTTGTGGGCTCACGTTGTTGGTCTCAGGGCTGGTAGTGTGTCCTCCCCTGAGTGTTGCATTCCCCTTGTTTTTCAGTGTGCAATGATGAGAACCCCTGTGAGGGCATGAGCCGCCACGCCACTTTCGAGAACTTCGGGATGGCCTTCCTCACACTTTTCCAGGTGTCCACAGGTGACAACTGGAATGGGATCATGAAGGTAACCAGGACTTGGAGGCAAGGATCTCCTACTTGTGGGGAAAGAGAAATTCTGATGTGTGGTCTCTTCAGCAGACCTTGGGCTAGCAAAGGGAAGGGGAACAGAACACAGAAGCTGGGTTGCTAGATAAGGTCCCTGCTTGGTCCAGAGTCTCTCTCCCCACCATGGTAACTCACACCTTGGGCTCATCTAGTCCTAGAGACATCTGATTGAGAAAAGTGCCAATTTTCCTTAGGAGGAACAAGAAAATCATTTAGGCTAAGAGGGAATATCCACTCTAGTCAGGACTGTTATCAAAGCTGAGCCCAGGACATGTGTGTTGGACATGGCACTCATTTGCAGAGATACCAGGAAAATATAAAATAAATATTTCCTTTGGAGGACATGGAGAAAGGAAAGTTCTTTCATCACATATGGTGCTTTTGAGAATAGATGGGAGAAGGCAGTACCAGCCTGCTCATTTTTGGTCTTGTTCACATGTGTGGGGCTACGGTGGCAGCAACGTGTCATGGTCTGAAAGTTTGCTTCATATGCCTTTGGATGGTTTTGCTTTGAAGTAAACAGCATATGAACAGAGAGTGTCCCAGATTCATTGGGGACCTCATTATGCCAAAAGTTATGGGGTGATAGAAGTGTTTGCCTTGTTCTTTCCATTGGCATCAGTGCTTTATGACAGAGAGAACAGCTGAGCTTCTGTTCTTACTTTAGTCTTTCCTTCCTTCCATCATTCCCTCTCAATCCCAACTTCCCCTCAAGGATACCTTGCGTGACTGCAGCCACGATGACCGGAGCTGTCTCAGCAACCTGCAGTTCATCTCCCCACTGTACTTTGTCAGCTTTGTGCTCACAGCCCAGTTTGTCCTCATCAATGTGGTGGTAGCCGTGCTCATGAAACATCTTGACGACAGCAACAAGGAGGCCCAGGAGGATGCAGAGATGGATGCTGAGCTTGAGATGGAAATTACTCATGGGCTGTGCTCCCACAAGTCAGGCTCTCCAAATTCAGGACAGGGAAAAGGAGCAGGAACAGGAGGAGGTGGTGGTAGAACAGATCCTGAAGGACATCTGTGCATGAGATGTTATTCTCCAGCCCAGGTGAGTACACCTTTGAACGTACTAACCAGACTGCAGCAAGAAGCTGTGGGCGTTAGCTGGGCAGCTCAGATGATTGAGGGCTTAGCAGTAGCAGAGTCTTCCACCTCAGGGTGAAAGGTTTGCTTTCAGCAGGGACACGTAGGGACGAGGCTATGACAGCAGTGTGTCCTGTTCATTGTCATCATGGTATAGGAACCTGAGGGCCAGCAGAGGAGGGATGGAGCAGATCAGCTAAAGGTGTGACAGGAGCAAATTTGAGAGGGGAGCTCAGGAGAAGAGTGCAGGAGAAATGGCAGATCGAGAGTGAGTGACTCCAGCAGAGCTGGAAGGGAGACGTGAGCACTGAAAGTGAGTGAAGACTGTCCCTCCTTTTTTATTTTTATTTTTTTTCATTGAACTCTGGCACCTTTACACACCCTGTGGAGCAAATGTTCTCCCCAGTGACCCTGTGCAAGTACCTGCAGAACAAGATGCTGCTCCAGATGAGTCAGGGTGGAGAACCCAGCCCCAAATTCACATGAAACTTTAAAGCAAAAGACTCGACATTCTTAAAATGATCTCTCCCATCCTCCCCCCTTTCTTGTCCCCTAGGAGAACTTATGGCTGGACAGTGTCTCTTTAATTATTAAGGACTCCTTCGACGGGGAGTTAATGATCATCGATAACCTATCGGGCTCCGTCTTCCATCATTACTCCTCGCCGGCCATGTGCGAGAAGTGTAACCATGACAAGCAAGAGGTAACCTGCGTACGAGGATGTGTGAGGGGACTCTTCCCCCCAGACCTGCACACCCGCACCCACGTGCCCGCAGGTCATCCCATGTGTGCTCCTCACTGTAGATTGTATAGACAGTAGAGCTTGTTGACCTGTGTTTGTTTTCTGTTGTGAAGTGCTGGTACTGCCTCTAGTACAGGCCTGCTCTCCTCAGCCACACATGGATGTTTGAGGTGGTGGAAAAGTGAGACATGATAGGACACAGGTCAGGAGGGACTGAATGACCTGTAGAGTAATGACTACGAAGGCATCCTGGCAGCTCTTGTTGTGTTCAATTCTGCAAGAAGTCTAGGTTCAACCTGATGTTGGAGAGACAACTCTAAGGATCTCACCACAATGAGACCACTCAGGAGCAATTCAATGGGAGATTGAAGCTTGTGTTTTGTCCTCATTTTAAGCGTGTGCTTTCTTATTCCCTATTGAGGTCGATCAATTAAGCACATGTTTAAATGCCTTGTTGAATAGTCATGTCTGTGAGCAAGGATTGGTTTGCGGTGAAAACCAGTTAATTAGTTTTAGCAAAATCTAAACAATGGGCCCACTGAGAAAGTTTGTTAGCTGACAAATGGGTTGTTGCTAAGAGCAGGACCAAATGGCTTAGACCTGAGCTACTGAAGTTGGTAGATGCTTTGGAAAACTTCTTCCTAAGCAATTGGTCTTTTCAGGTTGTGAAATTTGAGGAGCGAAACAGTCTGGGAAGGGTTAGGTGAGTAGCAGAACTAATTTAGTTCTGAAATAATTCTATTGTATGTAAGTGCTCTGATTTTGTGTGGCCAGACTTGCAGCAATAGAGTGTCTCTTCTGACAGTAAATTGGTACATCGGTGGCAAACTTTACCCTCTTCTTCCCCATAATGGACTTGATATGTTATAGCTTATAAAGAAACAAGGAAACCTGGGGAAAGACCTCTTATTGGCAGATCATTCTATTCATGTTTGAAGAAAGCAATACTTTGTTTGGTCCCAGATACCTAGTTCTGATGCTTTGATATTTTTTCAGCTTCTCAGCTGTCTGCTTTTCCCCATTGCTTCCTTTTGAAAGTATCAAAACGCAAACATTGCTGTAGCTTATCGTTATTGAGACACTTCACAAATGAATTCTGCATTAATGCAACCAAATAACTAGTTTTCAATTAACTGCAATTTCCATTACTTTACTTAAGTCTTTATGTTCAGCAATTGGTGCTCAGCTTTCTCAGCAAATGAGATCTCTCTCCTAAGGCATTCCAGAATTATTGCCCCCAAGTAGAGTCATTTGCAGCTTGTTTGCCACATCATTTGAAAACCTCTCAGATAGTCTTCAGTATCCCGCCTACACCTAGGAATGAACACAACAACCCATTTTCTTACCTTTCCAGCAAAGAAACTAGACAGCAAAATCTTCAAATGCAACCCACAGCCAGAGCAAAGAAATTTATGTAATTATCACAGCTGAAGAATTATTCTTAGATCATACTTTCTAATGGCTGTTTTAGAGCCATGAATTACTTTCAAAATTGGTATTTCAATACATGTAAAATGTGGAAATTAAAGGAAATTATCTATGCAAGAATGAGTTTAGTAATAAAATACAGATGTTTTATTTTTGATCATGAGTCAAAACTATACCTTAGGATTTTAAGCCGGGATTGATCATGACCTTCTCTTTGTATTTCAAAGTAGAAAAAAAAAAAGAGGAAATTTCCATAGGAAGTCACTATATAGAGCCATCGCTAACATCAGCAATGCACACAGCCATAAAATTAGAGTGTGCTCTGCTACATCAACACATCCAAATGAGTATTATACACAGTCTGAATTGTATAGTCTCAAAAGGAACTGACAGCAAGTTACACAGGCAAAACTGTTTATCTAGTCCTCTTAAGTGTATGTGTGTTAGAAAAGAACAGTATGCTTGCTGTCCACCCTATCAGCCTTAAACTGCCCTTCTGAAAAAAATCACATATTAGGCAAAAATCTCCACTCCAATTTCATTGGTAGTTTAATTCAACAAGATGCTGAGTACAGTGGATGGACACAACATTTAGATGTATGCTCAAACTTGTTAATGTTTGAAATGCTAAACTTTTTGTGGCATTGAGCAGAAGCGCTCAGTGCCTTTCCCAATTACACTCCTGATATTTTATTTTCAAACCAATTGTTTGGACAATTAAGGATTTTTGTCTAAATGGTGAGTCTATTTTTAAAGCTATATCTGCAAGTATTTGTTTTCTAAGGGATAAGTGTGCATGGTTCAGTATCTCAGGCTGATGTTCCTGGCAGGTTTCATGGATTGGGATCTAGTGAACAGCTCCTTCTCCTCCACTGCAATTTAAAATATTTTTTTGTTCCTCATCTTTAGTCAGCAGATTTTAAAATATTCTACCATAAAGGAAGCAAAAAGAACAAAACCTCCTTTTTCATGTTGCTAAACTCTTCTTTTGTCATTTCTATCCTTTCACTCTTGGGGATGGTGGACAGACTTCTGGATATGGATGACTGCATTGTGTTTAGCCATGGTAGGAGTTTGTCAGTGAGCACCAGTGAAAAGTTTCTGACACCTGCAGTTTTAGTCATTACTTTGTTGATTGTGGGTTTTGTGTAGATTCCAGGGTGCTCAGAATTTTCAAGCAAGTGGTTCAATGACAGACTGTTCTGGCTTTTGTTGAAATCCTTTTTTATCGATGGCAAAGGTAGTCACGGATGTTACCACATCATGCTTGCGTCTCTACAAGCACAGCTGTAAGGCTGTTTTGGTGTAGCAGGCTCTTGGGAGAGTAATAGATGAGTACACACATTAAATGGGACTGAATGAAGACTGTGCTTCTCTACTGGAGTTGTTGCTGACTGGTGGTCGAGTAGCATCCCTGGCATAAGTTCATTGCGGATTCTCTGTGCGTTCGTGCTCTGAGGAGCAGTTGTTGGTTTTGGGCTTTCTCCATGGTTGAACAGCATCATGTTCCTCTGTCAGAATAATATCTCAAATAAGGATGTAATTTGTGCACTTTAGTTAAATCCAGCTCCGGTTTTCCATTCTGTTTGTTTAAAGTGCATTACCCCTCAGATGGAGGCCTCTTCCAGTCTCTGACAATGGCACAAGCCACTAAACTTCCATCTCAAAAGTCATCTCTCCAAATGTTTCACCTGCTGTCATGGCACAAGAGCTGTACCTGCCTCTTGCAAACACAAACACATGGCCAGAAGCTGTGCCGACTGAGACAACCCAGAACACAGCTCACAGGAGTTAGCTGCTGGTGGTGCAAACTTCTGGCACTCTAGAGACTAGTGATGGAAATCCAAGCACAGGAGGGACAGAGTAACCACTTAGGCTGGTAGAACAAAATGTTTTTCAGGCATTGTGAGAAAGAGTTGTCAGGCAGAGGGGATTTAAAAGCTTGGAGGAAAGAGGATGGGAGAGGGGCACATGTGGTATGAAATAGGCCAAAAAGATGAAGCAAGGTCAGGTATGGGACTGGAGCAGAGCTGAAGCACAAGAATGAGAGAGATGCAGCGGTCAGACTTGCTTCCAAAAAGCAAGAGAGCTCAAGTGTAGATGTGTGGGAGGGCTGAGTTTAGAGATGGAGAACAGAATGGTAGACAGAGTTAGGTAAGATCTTGGGTAGGTTAGAGGAGAGGGGAAAGGCAAGATGCAGGACAGCTGGAGAGAAACAGGGTTTCAGTAATGAAGGTAAGAGATTATGAAAAGCATGATACTTGGCATGGACTGCAAAAGGCATGACTTTCCCTGGAATGAAAGCACCTTCATGTTTAAGCAGGGCTGTCTGTGGTGCCTTCAGAAAGAGGGGTCCACTCCTCATCCCTCAGCAGAGCCGGCTGCCCTGTCACCAGCCTGAGGGATCCCTCTGCCTGCCTGGCTTTACTTGCAGGGCCTTGGGCCAGCTGTATCGCTGTGAGAGATACAGGACTCGTTCCTCCAATTCTGGCACTAGAGAAGCATGGACTGGTTGCAGCCTGCTTGCAGATCCTATATCAAACCTTTCTTAAAAAGTGAATTCTTCTGCCTAGCCCGGGTCTGGGTTAGGCAGTTCCTGATATATCCAAGGAATATAACCTAAAATTGATCTTGGGTCTACAGGCTCTCACTTATCCACCATCAACAGTGTGACTGCTTGAAATGTAGATTCCAGGCATGACCTGTAATAGCTCCTTTCCCTTCTTGCAGGTCCAGCTGGCTGAAATGGAAGCGTTATCCCTCAACTCAGACAAGTCCTCTTCCATCCTTCTAGGAGATGAGTCAGACAATCGAAATGCAGCTCAGCTGACTCCTAAGGAGATCAAGGTTAGCCTCAGACAGCCATGGGCATCTTACACCATGCGCTGTACTTATGCTCCTGCTCATTTCAGGTGCTCTGTATTCATCCAGGTGTCCCTGTGGAGGAATATAATTCTGGTCATTTTTCATTTTTCAAGAGCTTCTCGATAGAGACATACTATGGAGTAGGATTTGAGGAGAACAAAAGAATACATGTATTTAAAAGTTCTCTTCTCCACTGTTGGTAACTTCCTCTGAATTAGTCAAAAGGTGATTTGGGCTGGAAAACTGAGCATCTCCTAGCTAGCTTGAAGTCATTATCAGAATGAGTTCTTCTTGAGACTTTGAAAAGTCTGCTTTACCATCTACCATTAAATTTCACAAGGCTTTGTCCTCACTTATTTTCTCCAGCAGGATGGCCAGGACAACCCTGACGCCACTGGGGCAGACAGTCTGGGGGAATGCCTGCTTCCAGCATCCAGTGAGGATGGCTCTACAAACCCAGACAGTTACCTGTGTGAAATGGAAAATACTCCTTTCAACTCAGTTCAGTCTTGGCTAAAGCATGAAAGTACCAAAGGTGAGCAGGGCTCTCATTCTCCAGGTCTGCTGAAACTGTGGGTTGGTTCAGCTCTGTTTTTTCCCTGCTTTCCCTCTGCCAGGCGGAGAGTTAATGTGGCTTGGGGTTATACTGACCAAGAATTAGCTTTCAGTTTGCTTCAGGAATGGGGGGAGGAGCAGTTCCTTCATTTTTGTTGCTAGTTTTTATATCTTCCCTCAGGCATGACTTGAAATATTGTGAAAGTTCTGATCCCTATTTGCAGTAGTGCACCTGTGCTTTGTCAGAAGAGTAGGTACAGAGTCTCCTGACATGCCAGCTGGATGAACTGTGCTCACTCAGCACAGTTCAGAAAAACAATGCTGCCCCCTGAGACCAAGAAAAGGTTCAGGGAACATGTAACACATGTCTGCCCTTGGTGGAAGTGCTCCAGTTCTACTCTGGAGCATGCCCTGGTCTCTGGTGGTGCCCAGCTTTCCCAAACCACCACTTAATTTATCTCCCTTCATCCCTTGCCTTGCACGATCTGGGATGAATGTCCTCTGGCAGTGGTATATACTTGAATCAAGGCATTATAGCTCAGCATTTCTCTGTGGGAGCAACAGCAGAGCTGGCCTTTCACCTTATGGCTCTGAGCTGTATTAGGTCTTCCTGGTCTGGTGCAGGTTTTTGTGCAAAAAGTGGGATCCTCGGTCTGAACACCAGGCTGAGGCTTCTTGGCCAGGAGTGCATGTTCCTGAATATCCTTTGTTCACTGGACCTGAGATTTTGCTCAGTGTAACAGCAGCAAACGCACAAAATAAAATTAGAGGACTGTTCAACTTTTCTTTTTTTCTATTTCTGTTCTCCTCCCCTTTCTTTTGATGCTCTGTCAGTCCCTCCCAGCCCCTTCTCTCCAGGTGCATCTTCCCCTCTGTTACCTGTACCAACAGAATTTTTCCACCCAGCCATCTCTGCCACCCAAACAGGGCCTGAGGAAGTCTCGTGTCCACATAACCTTCCTAAGATCTCTCTGCAAGGCTCATGGGCATCACTGAGATCTCCAGGTGTGAACTGCTCACTTCTCCATCAGGTGAGGAACCCCGCTTCTGTCTGCTAGGAAAACTCAATTTTCACATCCCACCCAAACAGAGGGGGCTGAACGAGAAGGAGGGCAGAGGAGAGAGGCAGCTGTGGTCACGGGCTGGGTAACCTGGATCTGTAGGAGGATCACAGTGGACTGCAGAATGCAGGAGGGTAGGGGAGGAGAGAGGGTTGTCTAACAAAGTGGTGTTGAATAGCTCTCACCCCATGGAGTCAGTCATTCTTCTGCTTTGGATCAACAAAGAGTTTGACAGCTGCAGTGGGCTCCACACGAAGATGAAATCACATCAGTCCGTAGCTCCCCCTGGGTCCCTGGCACTGGGTGTGCTGCAGATATCTGCATGCACAGCAGCCATGGTGTGGGCCAAGGAGGTGACAGCTGCACAGCCCCCTCAGGTCCTCTCAACACTGTGACTCCAAATCATGCGCCTTCTTGGGTGGAACAGACTTCTTCCCACCTGCATCCTCCACATCCCTTAGTGCCCCATTCACACACTGGGTCCCTAAGCCCAGTGTTTTGCCCTGCCCACTGAACTCCCGCATTCCAGAAAGGTGCCATCTCTTTCTGAAAAAGCAGCTATTTCTCACTAACAAAAGAGAAGAATAAAAGCATGGGGGGAGATCAGGTGTCTCTGAAGTGCAGAAGACAGAGATGGAAGCCCATTAGAGATCTCTGCTATTGTTCTTGGAAGATACTCCATGAACAGGGGCACTCTAATCCAGACAAACTGAAAAAAGAAAATCAGATGTTATCCAGCTATATATGACAGACACTGTTGGCACAATACGAATGTGTATTAATTCACCAAGGATAAATTTAGCCTTGGTCTGAGACTGAGTTGTTGCAGTGCTGAAACTTCTGTTTTAAGTTAAGACACAAAAAAGTAGAGCCCTGGAGCTGGCACACCACTGGGACAAAAATACTGAATTGTTGTAAAGGAGAAATTGGTAAACTTCTGATTATTTGACACAGACTGTGTTGAGTAACTATGGAGACTGCTTCAGGAGACTGCTTCCAGTCCTCCAGGCATCATTCCCAGTGCAGTGTCCCAGTGATGATCGCATAGTGCAGACCAATTTCCTAGAGACAACTAAAAGGCAGCTTAACTAGATAAGCCCTGATACAAGGAAATTAAAGATGTTTCCTCTTCCTACTGGAAGGGGACCCCACCTTTCTACCCTAAATGAAAGGGTAGTTGCTGCTAGTGCTGGTCAAGAGAACCATGGGGCCTCTTTTCTCTCCCCAGATATTGCTGATTTTTTTAATGAGAGGAGGTCTGTACAGAAGTCCCTTGATTCCTGTCCAGCTGATAGATGCATCCACAGTCTGTGTGGCAGGTTTATAGGAAAGCCATGAGTGAGGACCCACAGGGAATCTTTGCTCTGCTGCCTCCTGAACCAGCAGTGCTCAGGCAGAGCCTAGTGCTGGGTGCTGCAGGGCTCACTGACCCAACATCCCTTCCTTTGGTGGGGCACTTCACGCGGGAGGGATAGATTCATCCTGGAGCAGAAAGAAATTAGCTCAAAATATCGAAACCTTTCCTCCTCCTTACCCAGAAGGAAATCCCCGTGGCAGGCTGCATGGCTGGTGCTTTTAACATTGGTTGGTTTATGGCTCCCTTCTCCAGCAGAATGAGAGAGGAATGAAATTTTCCCCCTTTCTGTAATGATGGCTTATTTTCACCCCAAAGTACCCCCAAAACCAATAAGGCAAAGTCTCTTGCCCACTGCCCATCTCCTTGCTGAGAGCCATGTTTTCGTGCTCCCGCTCCCCAGCCCCCCGAGAGCGACACGTCGCTGGACAGCCAGAGCAGCAGCTCGGCCGGCAGCCTGCAGACCATGCTGGAGGACAACAGCCTCAACCTCAGCGACTCTCCGCAGTGCACCCTGGACCTGCCGGTGGCTCTGTGCCCCGTGCCGGCGGCGGGCAGCCAAAGACCGCTGGCAGCCCCTCTGTCCCCCGCCTCCCGCCGCCGGAGCCTGCGGGGCCGGGGGCTCTTCAACCTGCGGAGCCTGTGCCGCCACCAGCGCAGCCACAGCAGCGGCGGCAGCACCAGCCCCGGCTGCACCCACCACGACTCCATGGACCCTTCGGATGAGGAGGGGGCGGGCAGCAGCCTGCGCGGGGGCGGCAACAACAGCGAGCCCTCGGAGACGCTCAGCAGCCTCTCGCTGACCTCGCTCTTCTCGCCGCCCGCCCCGGGGCTGACCCTGGTGAAGAAGTGCAGCAGCACCAGCAGCCTCCAGNNNCCCCTCGCCCCGCCGCCCCGCCGCCCACCACGCCAAGCCCTTCTACACCGATGACCCTCGGGGCTTCCTCTCGATGCCGTCCTGGGTGACGGACTTCTGCAAGGACAGCCCCTCGCCCAGGGAAGGAGAGGAGCCAGATGGCCCCGGCAGACTGGGGGCAGGGGACCGCAGCTCTCCGCTCCCTTCCGAGCTGGAGCTGGGCGACGGAGTCAGCAAGAGGAACAGATGAGGGTCCCTGAGGTGCAGGGAGGGAGCATTCGGCCGCTGGCATGGGGAGCATGTTTCATAGCTTCTCCCTGGCAGCAATTCCAAAGGATTTGCAAGAAAAAGAAAACAGGCAAACAAAAATTTATAAATATATATATATATATACGTAAATATATATATATATATACATATATATATATATAATAAATATTCTGGTACCGTACCTCAGAGGTGTGGGAGAGTGCAAGCAATACGGGAACAGTCCTGCCTGAGGGCAAGACCTGGACCATCACCCCAGAGTCTATAGTGACCAGAAAAGGCCATGGGGCTGGCAGGGACAGGACTCTCCAGCCAGCTGACTGCTATGTGGCAGCTGTTTAGTTATATACATATACATATATAGAGAGATCGATTTATTTATTTTTTTTACAGAGAGTTTATGAATTTCAGAAAGTGCTAAGGAGGAACAAGAGAATGGAGGGCCTGAAGGAGCTGCTACACCAAACCATCAGGGTGGGATGAAGGGAAGGGGAAGCAGGGTGAGCAGCAAGGGAAGAGCATCTGGGGCTTGCCTTGTGTGTTTCTGGGAATTTCTTTATTGCCCATGGTTCCATTTCCAAGGTTAAAAATTGTGTGCCAGATCTTCAGGGTGAGCATAAATTGGCAAAACATGCTATTGGTGTAAAGCAGCAGAGTTCTGGCTTGAGGTGAATTCATGCTGATTTACAGCAGGTGAAAATCTGGCCCAGCAAAAGAGAAAAGCAAATAGCCATGGACCACAGAGAAACGTTTTGAGGTGAAAAGCCTTGCTTTGAAGGGAATGTGTGAACACAGCGGGCACGCTCATGGAAGGAGGGATTGAGGCTACATGGCTTATTTTTGTTGTTGTTTTGTTGAGTTTGGTCATTTCATTTTCCAAAGAAAGAATACTACAAAGGGAAAAAAATTACAAGGCTCATGGGGATATTTGGAGTAGGAGAGACAAGGTGGAAAGGAAGGGAGAGGTAAAAAGGGGAGAGTAAATTGAACTTTTCCCCCTTTTATTTGCAGTAATTGTGATATTTTATTTTAGAAGCCCAAAGGTGCAAAAATTATCCCTAGAGAAACCTATCTGTTATTTTTGTATCTATAGTTATATATATTAGAAGAATACAAAACCTAGAATATTAAAAAAGGCATAAAAGCAAAGGGGGCTTCAAACACACAAAATGCAGTCAGTCCCTTGGCTGAGGGCTAACCCTGTTCCAAGTTCCAGTGGGAAGAGCCTGCAACCATCCTCTGCTCGGTGGTGGTTCTGTCTCCTCCGTAGCATCATTCTCTGGCATTTTCCTGGTTTGCATTAGTGTAGCTGGGACCAAAGTCTTAATCAGTGCCAACCATGGGCATAGAGAGCAGTGAATATTGATTGGAGAGTGTGTGTGTGTGTGTTTGTGTGTGCATGCCATTGTAAAGATGGTGTGTTGTGTCCAGGCCAACTGGCTCACCAGCTGGAGAGAGGGGTGAGAGGGACAGGGAGAACTGCAGCTCTCCTTGTCTCTGCCTTGCAGGGCAGTGGGAGTGGGGAGGATTGCGGAGGGTGAGGACAGAATGACCCCTCAAACCATGACCTGCCTCGGGATCCAGGATTCTGTCCAGCGTGATCCTCTCCCAACGTGGTTGCAACAAGGCTTCCAGAGGCTGCATCCCTCCTTGCTTTTCCAGTGGTACAACTGCACAAGCCTCCTTCCTGAGAGGCCAGCCTGGATCTCCTCCTGCAGCAACTCCAAGCTTTTGTACCCTCCCAACATTTGCAAGTGGGTAGGAAAACCAGCCACCTGAGGGGAACGAAGAATATTTCATGTCATGTACCACCCCAGGGATGCTCCACTCAGGTGTGTCAGACTGGGAAGGGCAGCAAGGAGATGATAGCAGCCAAATGGAGACAGGAATGTTTAGAGCACTGAGGAGAAGGAGCAGAGGTACCTGTCCCATTTTTTTCATCAGACCAAGAGGACCTTTGCAGCCCTCACAGAGGTCTCCCAGCTGGTGTACAAAGCATTGCGAAGAGGGCAGCACAAAAGATGTTCTGATTTGATTGTGACCTGTCTGACTTTAAAGCAGCTGCTGCGTCTTACAAACCAGGGTTGTAAACAGCGAGCACATTGCTTGGGATGAGCAGCCAGGAAAAGGATAATTACTGTGTGGACTTAATTCATTTGCTCTGTTGCAAGTGTGCATGCTGACTGTAGGGAGGTCAGACCTGTGAGTAGAGGACAGGAGAGACTGGATTCTTGTCCTTGAAGAAAGGATGCAAGTACAGATTTATTAAAGCAATAATAAGGATCTTTAAATGCTTTTTTTGCACTGGTGGTTCTTTGGGTGAGTTGCTTCTGTTTGCTGTCCCATGGTTTCACATCCTCAGGGAAGGAAGTCAGTCCATAAATGGCTGAACAATGAACTTGGGTCGCACAGGGCTTTGACCCAGAGCTGCTTTGAAGCCAGAGGCAGGGCTTACCAAAAAACCCAAAGGGTTGAAATCCATCCAAATCCCAGACACTTCAGTGCACGGAGTGCTCCTTGGAAGTTTGCCATAAAAGAACACGGAGGTGGGACTCCAAACTGTCCTGACAGTTGTATGGGCTGTGAAATGTTTCAACTGAGCAATGGGAGAAACATCAGAGATTGGTGGAGTGCCAGTAACAGATCATGAGAGAAGTATGGCCTGCACTTGGATAGCTGGGAGGGAAGAAGGGTAAAAGGATGGTGATGGTGACCTCATGGGGTGACTACAGCCCCTTGGATGGATGTCTTTAGGCTTATTCCTGGTTGTCCCTGGAAGTGACATCTTTGTTTCTCCCGTGGTTTATAGCAGTCCTGCTCTGCAGGATGTCTCCCCTTCACCTCCCAGCAGGGTCATGCCATCTTGCCCACCTCCTTGCAAAAGGGCTTTCACCCTGTGCTGTATGACTGGAGCAAAAGGCTTCTGGCTTAGGAAGGAGGTTGCCATGGAAACAGAAGACTAGATTATCCTTAAAGAATATTTTGTCTCTTTTAATTATTTACTAACTGTTTCAAAAAGAAGCAGGAAACATCTATTCTTCCCAAAGAGCAGGCAGAACATTAAACCCAGCAAGACCTTTGTGGTTTTGCTGGGGATTTCTGCAGTGCTTCACGTTGTGCAGTTTCTTCTGGCAAGAGATGCCTTTCCCAGCTATGCCTGGCTGTTGGCACATGGAAAAACCTGTCATCACCCACCCACCTCCCAGACAACACCTGAGGGCAGCTTAGGATTTGCCCAGGCATCTATTCAGCCTCTAATACTCCCCACTTCCCACAAGGGGCTGTACCACAGGCAGTTCCTGCCAGGGTGCCTCTGCTGTCGTTAGCCCGATATTGCTCTCCTTTGTCCTGCTGCCGCACTGCCCTTGTGCCCAGCTCTCCCCCACGTCTGCCACTGAAATCAGTCCCTCTCCCTGCTCCACGCTGAGTCCCTCCCCGAGCTCACACCTCGCTGCCGTGTCCTGCTCTCGCTGCTGCTCTGACAAGCAAGGCGTATATAACTCCTTTCACCTTGGCTCACCAGGTGGTTCCTCTTCCTCTTTTAAACGTTTTTCTAGTCTTTTTTTTCTTTCTAAGGCCTCCCTGTAAATTTTCCTCTCTCGCTATGAAATGTGAGCCTATTGGTGTTGTTCATTGCAGCTGCAGAGCAGAGCCCATCCCTTGTGCTTCCCACCTTCTCTTGAATGTGGAATCCTCAACTGTTCCAATTTGCCCATGGAAAACACACCTGTATTTAGTATTTTTTCTGAACCCAGAGACTCTGTCTCAGCACAGCCAAATGAGTGATGCATACCCCTAGGTGTACTTTTCATGGCTTCTACATCTTCATCTGTCTTCCTTACTAGTACCAAGAGTTCCCCATGAAATAAGGTATTTAGGAGTCAGTTGCCAATGTGACCACTGTTTTCTTTCAAGGAAAAATGGCAAGGTGGTTCATTTGGGCTTTCGGGGGTGTTTTTGTTTTGTTTTGGAGGTTTTTGTGAGGCCCGTGTAAAGGACTGCACGTTACCAGTCACCAGCCCTCTGTGAAATTCTTATGAGCATAGCAGGACTTGGTGGGAGGGGAGGAACTGAAAACATTATTGGGTAAGAAAATAATTTTCCCAATAGAAGAAACATAAAGCAGAAAGCCTTGAAGTGTTTCAAGGAATTTTGTATTTTTCCCACCTAAATGGCTCTCACATTCAAAATGCTTCCAAAGGGCATCACAGAGGTATTGTGGCCTGGTTGGCCTCTGGTGACTGAATCCTCAAGACCCCAGGCCAGTTGTCCACCTGATGGGGCACTGAAGATGGGTCCCAAGGCAGTGAGGTGCCTGCAGGAAATATGGCCTGCACACCCACAGTACAATGAGAGCAAAAGTAGTCCTAACACTGGATCAGAAGCAGAGATTTATTTTTAGCTAATGTAACTAAAAACTCAACATTTATTATGGAAGATATGGAGGTAAGTGGCTTTGGTTCACTTGAGTTCATCACAATAATTCCACAGAGAAGAAAAAAATAAACCCTGTGAATTTATTAACTAGCTATGATACAAAACACAGTGCAAAGCCAGGCACCTGGATGTCTGCCACCCAGTTCAGTTTATCTATATATGACCTGACTTTCCAAGTATCCCCCTTCCCTGCTGTTCACAAATACTTTATGAGATGTGCCTTGCTTCTCCTTTTTTCCATGTTATTTTTGTTCATTGCTAGGGACTGGTTTCCAGTAGGAACTCACTATCTCTAGATCTTTGAGTTATCACTTATTTCTTCCATCTCATTTAGATATATATTTTTTTTTTCTTCTCTAGCACTTTTTCCTTCTTCTGCATATTTCCAAGTCCCTGTTTACATTTACTAAGCTCCTGTCACACAGGAGCTGGAGCTGGCAATCTGCTATTCAATATTTATGCCTCCCGGCCACTTCTAGAGCAGATGTGCTCAGTTTACAAGGAAGAAGCTCTCCTCTCCACCACAACTAGCACCCCAGACTCTGGTTTGCAGCACACCTCTGCTTTTGCTCCATGATCAGCTGCAGCAGTAAGCAATAACAATCTGCACTTCCCCTTTTGCCAGCAGTGGGATTGCAAAGATAAGCCATACGGTGGGGTTCGTTCTCAGCCCCGCTTTGCGTGGCAGCAGCGCTGCTGAGCATCTTTCCTGCCCATGACATCAGTAAGAGCAGGGAGGACTCCACACCTCGCGCAGTTGCTCCCATGAGCAGCTGGGCTGTTGCCATGAAAAGCACAGCAGGCTCCAGCTCACACTCCCCCTTTGCTGTGCAGTGCTGTGGACACACAGGAATACAAATCTTTTTCCTTAGTGGTTTTGTTTGTAGTCACCAAAGTCGATAGATACAGCTCTCCCTTTGTCTCATGGTCCACAGAGCAGAATGATAGCAGAGGGAGAGGCACTGTTTTTCCAAGGACATTTCCAGAGACCAGAGCACTTTAACCTTCTATCTAATGCTGCTTTAACTATCTGTATTATTTTGGAGAACTTTGAAAGATGCTGCAGCTGTGTTTTGTTGTTTTGTTCTGTTGTGCTTCTGGTTGCTGTAGCACTGTCGGTGCACATAGTGCATCACGCAAACAAAGCAGCTCTTCCTGCAGCTCTTCCCCTTTCTTTCCTCCAGCTGACTCATCCTGGATGAAATTTTTGAACTGTAAATTACCTGTTTATGCTGACCACAGTGAGGTGGGATTTTCCATAATTCTGCTGCCACGACTTTCTTTCTGTTCTTCTATTTCTTATGCTGCTAAGGGAATAGCACTTTTCCTTCACAGAGTCTGGCAGAGTATGTTCAAAAAGCAACCACCCAGCAAAAGCAGGCAGGGCAGCCACCCTTCCTTCACTCAGAAACACTCAGAGGGGCTAAGATGCTGCTTCAAAACAAATGATCAGTGTTACCATGGGCTCTGTGGATGGCAATCTATTTTTTAGTGAAACATCTTTAATCCAAGATTTGCTCTTAAATTGAAAAGTGCCTATTAAGGAGAGAGCCACCCACACACAAGGAGGAGAAGTATCATGCAAGAACTCAAGGTACGTGGTCCATGTACAGGCAAGCATTTTTATTACACCACAAGTGCTTGGTAAAAGGCTTGCTTTTGAGCTATCACAGCTTTGGAGATGAAGTACTAGGTGGACGTTCCTTTAAAACTACCACTGTCATCCTTAGCTGCGTCTAATAATCGCTGGGATAGCAGTGAAAGTGGGTGATCGCATTTCTCCTTTCAATTACTCCACCAACACAGTTAATTTACTTTTTCACTTACACACTTTTCTCACCTCCTTATCTGAATCATATAAGGGGTTCATTTCAAGATGATCTACACATAGAAGTACTACACACTTTCTAGTTAATAATAGATATTTCTAAGAAGAAAAGCTGAGTGCAGTGTAAATGGGGTGGTGTGGATGAAAGATCTGCTTTTGTGTGTATAATTCCTCTACATATGTACAACTGCTCCATCCTCCCTGTTTAATTTTAACATTAATATTTCTTGGCACAGATTTTTGAAATTACCTTACCTTCAATGTAGAGTTAATAACACATGAGAGACTGTAAATAATCATTGGCCACTGATTAGTTTCTGCTGCTATTGTAAGCCCAGGCATAGGAAATAAATCAGGAAGGTAAAAATAAAAAAAAGCAGCCAACAACTAACAACATGGCACTGAATAAAAAAACCACAGAGAGGCTATTCTGAAAATCCCTAAGTGTCTGCTCAATATTTATTCGTATGCTTCCATAGTCACTGCTGCTTTGTGTATGTGCGTGGGTGTAGGCATATACTTGTTTCAGGATGGTTGTAGCTTATAAACAGATCTCCCACTGGTCTCTTTTTTCAAGGATGTATTAAAGCTGTAATCAGCCCAAACTGCTGACTCGGGACACTGCTCACCAGCAGTGCCCCCAGCACTGAGACAGACAATGTCTGGGCAGCACTGTCTGTAACGAGTTGCAAAGGTCTCTGCTTTCCCTGTGGCACTGACCCCCGTCCAGCCACGTACCACGGCCTGGAACAAGGGACAACCTCAAAGCGTGGCAGCCTGAGGGGCTGGGCACCGCTGGGCTGCAGCCTGTGCCAGTCCAACCTGCCTCTGTGGGCAGGGGAGGGAAGGCCATGGGGTAGGCAGGGAGCTGTGGCAGGTCACATGGAGGGGCATGAGGGGACCTGGGGCTGTGGGACCCACCACGTGTGTGTGTGTGTGTGTGTGCACTTGCAGTGTTGGGGACCCTTTTCATGCCAAGTAAGTTGCTACTCCATCTGCTAATCAGAACAGAAGATCTGCCACTTCAGCATCATCGATTTGCTCAGGAACCCAAGAGGTCACAGATCTATGTCAAAGCATTGAAATACTCTCCCTTTTGGGTGGGGATGTTCAGGCACCTACATGTGGGAGGCCAGGGAAATGGCAGCTCTCCCTGCAGCAGAAACCACCAGTGTGCAGAGCCCTGGCTGGGGTGGGAAAGCATGGCAGTCACCCTTGCACTGCTCACAGATTTGGAAGGTTAGTTATCGTCTACCAGATAATGGCTCCATTCCAGCCTGACTGATAAAAATTCAGCTTTTCCATTTAAGCTTCTGTGGACACAGCATTTTAATGTCTATTTGTGTCCAAGCAGGCTAGGTAACAAAGAGGTGAGAGTGCCTGAGGGGAATTTCCAGTAATGGTAGAGAGAGCTAAGGGTCTGCAGGAGAAGGTCTGACTCCTGGCTTCATATGGATCATCGACCTTGAGGGACAGGACACACCAGGGATGCAGGCTTCTTCCCTCCAGCCTCACCCCTGCTTACTGCTGCATTCTTCTGCTCTGTAAATACCACAGGAATCAATGCAGCAGCTAATGTGGCATTTTGACATCTGAGGGAAGATTATTTCAGCAGGAGTGTATAAACCTGCTTCATCAAAAGCTCAGTGTCAGCAAGCAGATGCCACCTTTCAGCCCCTGCCTGTCTCCTGATGGCAGCCTCTGAGGGACAGGCCCCACGTATGTGGAAAGCAATGGGGTTGTTGCATCACTGGATGAGTCCAAGCATGCAGATAAGGAGGGGAAGAGGCAGCCTGGCTGGTTGTGTTGTTTGCTTTGCACTGGTGATGATGCAGTGGTATCATTTTCATGCTAAATGCTAATTTTCTGCTTTGCTGGCCTCAGAATAACCTACATTCGTATCCTTCATTGCAGCAATTAAAGGGCTGGATGCTCAAGCTGAGGCACTTGTGATGAGCATGATTTTAATCAGTGTGCATGAGAGAGAAGGAGGAATGTGATTGCCTTGCTGCTGCTGTGGGAACACATGACAGCCCATGAGGGGTAGGAGAGCCCCTATGAGCATGCATCAACTTCAACTCAGCACTGGACTGGGAAGTGCAGGTTTGCCACATCTTCCATTTCTCTGGTCAGGTCTGGTCAGGAATTGCTGTTTGCCTTCAGCAAAACATTGGAACAAATCACCTGCTCCCCTGCCTCATGTTTACACCCCATGATACCATCCTCCAAGGTGCCATGCATGGCACAGAGATCCCCAACCACTACAAGATAGGCTGAACATCACTTGCCTGCCTCCTCCGGTGTGGAGGCAGGGCAGAAGGAGAGGGCCACAGAGCACAAGCAAGATTTCCAGGTGTGCCTATAGGCAGAAGGATAGAATTCCATAGGTCCCTGCCGTGAGATGGCATGTGACACTGCTCTGCACAGCTGGGCAGGAGACTCTATTTGTGAGAGCGCCAGGAAAGGTATTAGGTGTAAGTACATAAGCATTTACACTGTTTGCCTAAATCATAAAGCTCACCCTGCTGGATATGCTCACACATCTCCCCTGCCTTGTCAGCTGTCTTAAATGTCCCTCCAAAGGGGAACAGGGACTGTGTCCCTTGAATCCTTACTGCTTTGCTTTTCCTCAGTGTGGCTCAGTGACTATGTTTGCAGGGAGGGGACTACTCTGCTGGGTTTGCCAACAGGGCTGTGCCTCTCCCTGCTGCTGCCACAGCACTGTGGAGTCACAGCAGGTAAAGTGGGTAAAAAACCCTCAGAGGTGGAGTGGGGAGGGACACTGGGGCTTGGTTTCCCTTGTCAAGGGATTTGTATGTGCAGGGATATCTGCAGGAAAGGAACATCCAAGGAGGGACCAAACTTGTTTCAAAACTGCAGGAACCACTGGGAGGAAAGCAGGGGATAACAATATTTCTGGGACTCTATAAGTGCCCAAGGTCATATTTCAGCTCCTCCTTGAATGTATTCCAGTTCCTTCCTACATAGGCAGGGATACCTTCCACTTAGACCAGGTTGCTCAGAGCCTGTCCAGTCTGGCCTTTAATAATTCCAGGGATGGAGCAAGTCCCTGTCTGTTTCATTTCCCCATCCTAGGGCCTACCTACTATTATTGGCAGCCAGAGGTGGTAATTGCAGACAACGTGAAAATCATTGGAGTGGCTGGTTTTGTTCTCTCCACCAGTTCAGAGAAGATTTTGAATCTCTTCTCTGGATTAGCCACCATATCTCAATGCCTGTCCTGCTCCCACAGGTAAACTTTATCACAGACATTTGAACACTTAGCTTGTTTTTCTGGAGGTTTTAACACTGCCACTGCTCTCTGGTCAGGCAGAAGCCTGGGAAGCCTTTGTTGTCAGTGGCAATCCTGAACAAACAGCCCAGACTCACCTACAGCTCAGCTTGACAGAGAGAAGGTAGGTCCTTTCCTCCACTGAGCTCACAGCTCATGCCTAGCAGGACCTTCTGCCAGGCCCCATCTGACCTCTCTAAAAAGCTCCTCTTCTGTCTAGGCTGGCATCAAGAGAGGAGGACAGACATAGTAGGTGGAAGTGTGTCAGAGGTGTATGTTCTGGTTTTGACCAGCAGCATCTGAAGCAAGCTGCTATTTCTCTTTTCATTGTGGATAGGTGGGTGACCAGAGCTCAGGTACCTCCAGGACAGGGGCAGGAGATGCTCACAGTGTGGAGTGAAAGGGCCACATTTGGACATGCTGCACATCCCAAAAGTCCTTGTCAGGGAGGGCTCCCTACTGCAGAGGAAAGGACAAGCAGGACCTTGGCCAGGGCAGACACAGACTTGGACAGATAGACAGTGAGTTCCCTCTCCCTCCTTCAGAAGCTTGGTTGAGAAGGGAGATTTCTCCCTCACATTGGCTGTGCTTTGACCTCTGTACTAGTGACAACACAAGGAGGAGAGGAACTAGAGGTTGACAGCCATGAGAGATTTTTGTTGCTGTTTAGGACAGACCTCTCTCCTTCTCTCCTTCCATCTTTCCATTTATTCTGCACCTCCTCCTTTTTCCTTCCTCCAAACCCTTTCCTCAAGCCCAGCCCTCCTCTTCCCTTTGTCCTGGTTCTCCTTGCCTTTTCAGTAAGTGAGGAATTAAATAAGCCTCTGTGGAGACAAAACCAAATAGTAGATTCTCCCTTGCCTCTCTGGCTAGGATACTGATAAAGTTAGAGAAGAGACACCTCCTTAGGATGCTGCTTTTATTTTATTATTTAGTCTAGCATGCACCAGGTCAGGACTTTGGGAGCATCCTTAGGGCCACGTGCATGCTTGCAATAAATGAGCTCACTGTGAAGTCCCAGAGCACCCACAAATGCAGGCACCTGCCTCCTGAAGTGACAATACCCACTCCCCAGGCACTGCCCCACACACAGAAAAGGTGGGGTCTGACCAGCACCAAGGGCTTCCCATCACTCAGAAGAGGCCCACCTGGAAAGAGTAATAGAGAGGAGTGTAAGGTACCAGCCTCAGGGTGTTTGCATTTAGTAGGTAATGAAGGAACCTGAGGAGCAGACTAAAGAAGGAAAGATGGAAAGGAAAGGTTTCTCTGCTTTACAGTGTGCTTGGCTGGGGCTGTCCCTTGGTGCTGCTATCTTGTATCTGTGCCATCAGAGTAAATAAGCCTTTTCTTGTAAATGATGACCTCAAGCTGTGTAGTAAATTCTGGTGCCAGCCAAACCTGTGTTCAGCAGCAGTGCATTCTTCTCAGTATGATGCTGCTGCATTGCTTTCACCACAAGCACCAAAGGATGTGAGATGCTTTCCTCTGGGACTCAATTCCAGATACAGCGCAGCATCTGGCCAAATTTTTTTATTGGTTGTTCTCACTCCTCACATTTCAAAAGCAGCAAAGTTTGCTATTATGTGTTTTGTCATGTTTTTCCTTCAGAGCCGACTTAATCTTTGTGTTTTCCTTTCTCTGTTACTCTCAGGATTAAGGAAAAGCTGTGAAAGTATGATTTGAGCTTTTAGAAATATTTTCTGCTTTAAAAAAAAAAAAAAAAGAAAGAAAGAAATTACCCTGCAACAACCGATCCTTTTTATTTAGAATTGAATTAATGAATTCCCACTGAAGATGGGCATGTTGGGCATTAATATATGTATAATTATGCAAAACCACTGTTATGCCTCTAATGAAAATTAGATTCTACCACTGAGGCTGTGTTTGGTGATAGTGTATATCTTCATTTGTGCTATATTTATTCTTTTTTCCTAGCTACATGACCTAGGATTACAGTTGCTATGGTGATAAGACAGTTAGTGAAGGAAGGAGTGAAAGGTAAGTTTGTGTGTCTGCCTGTGCTGCGGGGGTGGCTGGCAATCTCCATCCCCTGGTGCTGTGTCTGCCTCCTGCTACTGCTGGCACTGAAAAGCTCTGTAGCACAAGTGATGGTCATTTCTCAATAACTCAGGGATGAATGCTCAAGCAGGAGAGCAAATCGGGTTGGGTTTTTTTCCCAGTAGTGTATGTGCATAACCAGGCCATGGGACTGCTGTGCTGGGACTGTTTTAGTGGGGTGGGGGAGCTGATCCTTTGTGTGCATCTTTGCCCTTGGAGGGCTTTAGAGGTGGATTCTGGGGCTACTGGTGGGCAGAGTAAGACTGTCCAACTACCCATCTGTATTTGCTGAGCTGCATTTGTGATCGTGTGTGCCCTGGGCTTGGGGCTGGAGGTGCTGAGCAGATTTAAAAGATGTGTAGCTGTGGTGAATTTGGCAATTCTGGGTCAGCAGCTGACCCCAATGATCTTAAAGGTCTTTTCCAACCTAAGTGACTCTTTGGTTCTATGAGTGGCAGTTTTGACTCCTTTCAGCTGAGTTACATTACCAGCCCTTGTGCTGGGGTTTGCTTTGTGGTGCTTGCTGCAGGAGATGCAATATTCCCCAAAACCCTTCCAGAGCCAGTGCCACCTCCAGACCTGAACTACAGGCTCAGGAGTGCAGGGGTTCTTTCAATATGTGGTTAATAGTGGAGGAGAGTCTGTCCTTGATGCAGCTTTCCCTGTTGACAAGGAACATGTTTTCCTGAGCACAGCTGCCCAACCCTGTGTGTCTCTTTCAGCCTTAGCTTGCCCTGTATGTGTGGGAAGTGCTTCCCCAGCTTCCTGCCTGCCTCTCCCACCCTACTCTCTCTGTCTTTCTCTGCACCTCTCCATCAAAACTGCCATCACTATTTGCTTTAAGGTCCTGGAATGGAATGCTTATCATGGAGACTCAGGCTGAACAGCCTTGGTGATTGCAAGACTGATTTAGGCAGATTTTTTTTTTTCTTTCAATTGTCTATTTCAAAATAGCTGGACAGCTTCTTCTTGTCTTTTTTCCTGAATGAACAATAGGTGCTATCACCAACAATTTGAGAACTTTCCACCTGATCCTCCCAGAAGCAGTGCCTTAGACACTCTGTGCAGCTCTAGGTCATGTTCTTCTCTCAGAAACATTGTGAATTAACATATTAAGGGCAAGTGAGTAAGTCTCAGGCTCCCACCAATTGGTTTCTGTAGCCTTGACTATTGCCTTGGACTTGCTAAACTTTTAATTAGGAATAGATTTCCGCCCAGGGGTCTTATAATTTTGTTTAACAAAAGACAGAAGTGTTTTTAAAGTCTTTCCTCTCCTGCCCTGCCGTGCTTTGCATTTTTTCCCAAGTGAACTCTGCCTGTTGGCAAATTACCAGCATTCCAGCCGCCTTAATGCAGGCAGACAGTGCTCTCTCACTCTCTTGGACAGGGGTAAGGAAAATGAGCTGTCTGACAGGGACAATCCTGTGCTTGTACTAGTCTGTCCCCTTGAGGAAAACTCTTCCAAGCCACTGAACTTTGCTGGTGTTCTCTTCATGCACAGTCACCTTCTCATCCACAGCAATCAGCATCCATCAGTGCTGCATAAAATGCCTGTGCTTACAGAGGACTCCACAGCTGGGAGAGAAAGTGGAAAAACCCCATGTCAATGCTCATTGGTGATTAGAGAGCAGGGGGAGTTCTTGTCAACCTTAAGGTAATGGTGGGAGCTTGAAGGATCTGTATTTTAGCCTGTCAGAGAGCTGTTGCCACCCTCTCATGGGGGAGACGATATCCTTGGGGCTGGCACTTTTCTAGCTCAAAAGCTGGGGAGGAGCTGATACCTCTGCTCCTCCAGCAAAGTCTGTCTTACTTCCAAACCCCAAACATCATGGGGCTGAGGGCAGAACAAACCCTGGGACTGCTTAGCAAAGTAAACTTGCTTGCATCTGCTCCAAACCACGGGGTTCAGCTGAGCAGGTGCTCAGCTTTCCCCTTGAGGACTGCTGTAGAGTGATGTTAAATGTAGCCTGGAGATCAGGAACATGATTCCCTGTGCACGGCCTGGAAAAGCAAGGAAGAATAGAGAGCTGTACAAGGAGATGTGAAGCTCAAATGAGAATGAGCAAAACAAGCTCTCTCACATTTTTGACTCCCCTTCCTGAGATGAAGAAACAAGATTCTCTTGGGAATCCATCCTGGCTAAGTCCTGTTTCAGCTGTGCTGTATCTCAAGATGCCCTTGGGCAATAGGTACAAGGCTCAGCAAGAGGAGCCAAGCAATAACGGGGGATGATGGTTCATCTAGTTTGGAGGTGTCAGTGAGGTTAAATCAGCCTCCACCCTGCATCAAAACTGCTTCTCAATGAAAGGCTTGGTCATTCTCATGGGACTCTCCCTTCTGAGGGAACAAAATCATAAAAGACCCCATATGCAGACTGGACATATTTACATGTACAATTTGTACTTCTTAGGGAAGTATGCTGCCTTCCTGGGGCCCTGGTTAATGATGTGAAGAGAAAACTTCCTACCCTAATGGATTTTCTTCCATTATTGATATTTCAGGTCGGCAACAATTAAGTTACAAGCCCAGGGGCATTCAAGAGAGACACTGGGGCCTTGGGATGACTGGTTAAGGGATCAGGAGCACAAGTATTGTTCTCATCTGTCCTTTCAATTGCAGGGAGTGATAAGGGGAGAAATGGGAAAAGCCAGAAGATAAATACAAGGCTGCTGTCACTGGCAGAATTTTGGGATTTTGATCATGGATCAATTTACATAACACCAGGCCTGCTGGTGATAGATACAGTACACCTGATTCAAAAGGGGGGAAGGATTTTTGCACAGGAATTAATCAGATTTGTGGAAAGAGATTTAAAGTACCTTAATGAGGGTGACAATAGGGTTGGATGTTTATGGATCAGAATCAAGGGGAAGGCCAAGAAGCCAAATAACTGCTGCCTGTGCCTTGGGTGGGTGTTCGCTTTGCTGGATGACCAACCCCAAAGCATTCTGGTGATGGCCACTCGCCAGTGGTGCTCCACAGGCTCACTACTGGGGGCAGTCTGTTTAAAATCTTCACCAGTGCTCTGGACAAGGGGATTAAGTGCTCCCCCCGTCACCTTGCAGACAACACCAAGCTGGGCTTGATCTGCTTGAGGGAAGAAAGCACTAGGGTGGGATCTGAGCAGGCTGGAGAAAATGAGGCTCAGGAGACATCTTGTTGCTTTCAACAATTACCTGAAAGGAGGTCATAGCAAGTTGGAGGTTGGTCTCCCAAGTGACAAGAGGAAAGAGCCTCAAGTGGGCCAGGGAAGGGATAGGTATGAAATTAGGAAAAGTTTCTTCACCAGAAGGATTCTGAAGCACTGGAACAGGCTGCCCAGGGAAGTGGCTGAGTCACCATCCCTGGAGGTATTTAAGAAACATGTAGATGTGGCACTTGGGTATATGTTTTAGTGGTGGACTAGGCAGTGCTCCATTAACAGTTGGACTTGATGATCTTAGAGGTCTTTTCCAACCTAATTGATTCTGTGATGTCAGCTATGAGATGAAGCTTGCCAAGCCATGATTCTCTTGCAGCCAATGTCTGAGGTGAAGGTGAATGCCCAGGAAAGGCAGAGATTTATTGCATGACCCCTGGAGTTTCTGGTTAATGCATCAGGTTGCCTTTTAGTAGGGAAGTGTCAGATGATAAGTCCTTCGAGAGGTGGCATTAAGCCTCTCAGGCTTACTTGTGCTGTGGGTCCAGCCCAGGTCAGCAATATAACAAGTCATCAACATTGGGCTGAGATTTGGAAATGGTCTAACAGCTTTGAGCTTCAGTTAGATCTGTCAGTGCCAGGTCAGAAAAATCAATAGAGTATTAAGCAGTGTCTTCATCAGCCTCTGACTTTTGTACCTCCTCCCCTAGCCTTCTGCAGGGCAGTATTGAGGTGGGTAAGATGTGTGTATACACACAAACTGGCAGTGCCTCAGCCAGCTGGGTGTAAATAGAGGGCTGGAGACAGTCTAGGTGCTTTCAAGCTTGCCTCTTCTCTGGAAGAAAACCTGCTAGAAAAAAAATCCCAAACGGTAATTTCATTATTTCTCCTCCTCTTCTTCTGTATATATTCAAAATAAGCATTTAAAAGGGAGCAGCTGCAGTGGATGAATCCTGAGTTGTCATTGTCCTTTCAGGACAGCCTAGTCAGCACTCCAACATCCTTCCCCTCTCTCCAGCCCCCTGCCACGTCTGTGTGCTGTATCCTCATGCTGCCAGGGTTCCATAAAGAGCTTACAGACTGAGGTACAGCAAATATATGCTGTGCCTGTACTCCCAAATTAACTAGTCAGGTGCTTAAGGACAGAAACTGTTACCAGCAGGAGAAGTTAGACTGATGCAAGGTGCTGATGGGGAGGGATTGCCTTGCCCTCACAAGTTTGGTCTCTTGAAGGGAGGAATGGGCAATCAGGTCAGAAGAGGTTGCCTGACTTTTACATCTTCAGGCATCAATGCAGCAGCATGGCTTCATCACAGTCCTCGTGTTCGGTTCACACGAGTGCCATCAAATGCCCACAGGTCACTTTGAGGGCCAACAGGTAGCCAGGAGCTGTGGATGCAGTTGTGAGGGTCCTGTGTGCTTGTCAGAGAGATGAAAGAGCTGTCTAATTGTCCTCTACTTCAGGACAAAATGAAATAGCAGCACATGGGAGGATGCAGCTGGCTGATGAATTGCCCACCTGCTTCATAACTCCAGTGTTTGCAGGCAGGTTAGCAGCCACAGAACACATCAAAGAGGTGGCAGCTTGCGGCCTGGAGGTGTTTTGGCAGTTTTGTTCTGTTTTTTTCAAGAGCCATGAGATGTTGCGATGTCCCTTTGCACCATGTTACAGATGCCTGTACTCGGAGGTTGTCCCACATCATCAAGTTCCTTCCTAGGCTCAGTTCTGGGCCAGCAGGGATATGATGTCTCCTTATCTTTGTGGGATGATGGAGGGATATGTTGTTTGAGAGCTGCAGTGAGTTGTCAGGAAGGACAGGCTGATAACTTGTGTACTTGCTTTTGCATTCCTATTCCTTCTTAGTTGGCAGGAAAGAAGTAGCTGAAACATCTTAACCTGTTGATTTTTGTAGTGCATCCTTTTTCCTTATCATGTGGAGAGATGGGAAGAAGAAAGGGATGCAGGAGGGACAGATGGAAAATCACTGCAGTCAACTTTAGTCCTCTTTAAATATCAGTTTACCAATGAGGGCAGCTCCTGTGGCTCTATAATGTCTCATGAATTTGTGATTTGAAGCACATAGATCACTTTGAGTGCTGCTTTGTTTTTTAAAATTGGAGTTAAATCCATGTGAAAGATGGAAAGCCTTTCTTAACTCCCAAAATCAAGGGAGAGAGTTCAGAACAGCCTACCCTGCAATGTAGTGATGTACTTTGTAACCCTTGTACTCACTGCTAGTAAAAGGGTTCCACACCCTGAGACTCCTGCTGAAATCAAATAATTGGTGCTTGCGCATTGATGGCTCTTAGGAGCACTTGGTATGTTTTTTCCTGTATCCTTTTAAAGCTCCTATTGTCTTTGCTCTTTGGCTCTTATGTCTCAGGATAAATTCTAGTGGTGAGCTTTTCCAAAAGTGAGAGAGAAGCAGCACTTCAGCTCTCCCTATATCAGCCTCTTTGGCATGCCTAAAATACAGCACCTTATTCAGAGGACATCTGATTAAATTAAAATATAGCAAGCTTGGAACCAAGCTCCAGATCATTGCTAAGTAAAAGCATGCAGTAAAACTAACTCCCTGTTCCAGCACACCACTGAAAGCAAGACCTCTGCAAGATCCATTTGTGCTGGATGTGTGAGAGCTGACTGAGAAAATCCAGATATTTCAGAATATGCAGAATTTACTGATATTACGCTAAACTCTACGCCTCAGATCTTGGGCAATTCCTATTTACAAGAAGCCTGATAAGACTAACACAGGAGATCGATGCTTTTGCATCATTTAGCCTCTCTGTAGCATCAGGTAGTGGTCACAGGAAGACCAAACTGTGTGAAGGGCTTGACCTGGGACAGTAGAGCCATGCTTTGCCAGGGAGCTGCATGTCTTCTTCCCTTTCTCCCACCTTCCTTGTCCTCTGTGAACAGAGATGTTCACAGGAAGATGAACTGAACTGGAGGTTGGCTGATCCATGACAAGGGTTGGAGCTTCCTGTTACAGATGAGTGAGCAGCTGACAGAGTAAATGGAGATTACAAGGTTGCAACCAGGACCTCGGGTGGGATAATTTGTACATCTTCCCTTCAGGGGCAGGTAGGGGCACCTGGAAAGGTGGGGAGGAACCGTTTTCGGAGGTGGAACCTTTTTTTTTTTACTGTCTCTCAGCAGCTTCCTGGGAGCCAGAAGCAGCTTCCATGCTGGGGTACCAGGGGCATTTGCAAGACAAGCTAAATCCCACCAGCTCAAAAAGCAAACCAAATAGCCTATGCATTGGGATAGCAGCAATTCAGGAGGGAAGACTGAAATAATTGAGTACCAACAGCTCCATTTGTGGGTCCTGAAAGGTGGCTGTAATGATGTCCCACTAGTGAGGACAGTGCAAGGTAGGGAAGGGAGATTTAGGGTGGTGAGAACAGATATAACCTGGAGTAATGATGTTGGAAACAGAGCCTGTGGATCAGCAAGGGATTACTGCTTTATTAGCCTCTGGATTAGTGTCCCAGGGCCAGAGAGTGCAGAATAGACTGTATTGAATTATTCCTTATCAGTAGGTGCTGACTGACTTGTGTCTGTCCCAGTAAGCTCCCTGGTTGAGGAGGTATTTTCTGTGTCCAGGATGGTGTGCCATAGTAAATAACTTGGAAAGGGATGGCTTTTAGGAACAAGAAAACTGGCATGGAAATGAGAAATTTTGAGAGGACTTGGAGGTGAAAGAGTCACACAGCAGTTGTTCTTCCTTGAATTGGAAGGGCTCTCTTATTTCCAGATAAAGTCTCTCAAGACATAGCTGGAGATCTCTAGTCTTTGATTGCAATAGCTTTTATTCCAGCACCTTTCCATGTTCCCATTTATTCTTCAAAGGTGAATTTAGACTAATCAAATCTACTTCGACTACAGGTTTAGAATGTCTGGGGATATAATTTTAACCACAGAAAACAGTCACCTTATTGATATATCTGTGAATGAGGAAGAGAAACAGACTGTGTAAAGGAAAGAGGACAAACATACCTGCAGCTGTTCTGTGATGGTGCTGTGAGGCTGGAGGAGGCAAGGACAGAGATGAAAGTGGCAGAAAGTGATATTTCTTCAGCAGGGCCTGCACCTCACTGTGAGCCACTTCCTCAACAGACAGGAGTGTTGTGAGGAAACACCAGCCCAGGTATCCCATTTGTTTCTTGCCACTAGCGATGCAACATTCTCCAGGAAAAGGACATGCAAAGTGGCTTGCCTGGGCAACCTCTGGCTGGGAGAAAGGATGAATAATACTTTGTATTTCTACTGTCTTATGTTTCTGCAATCTTCTGATCCTGCTGAAAGTGTAAAGAGGCAAGAGGCTACCTGTAAGAGGAGTTGTGGCTTTGGTGCTGTGATAGGCCATTAGAAGTGCAGTGTATTGTAAGATAAAGGAAATTCCCAATGCAGGGCTATTACCCTTGCTCTGTGAAATAGATTTAGGTTCTGCTGTATCACAGGTGGTGTTACACTAATGTTTTAAGCCTTTATTTGCAGAGAAAAAGCTCTACATGGGAACCACTTATAACTCAATGCACATTGAGGCTTGAAACGGTAAATCACCAGAATTAGGGCTTTTCAGCAGAGCTGACTCTCCCAGACATCCATCATCAAAGGTTTCTGAATAAAATGCTGGTCACTTGAATAAGTGAAATTTGTTATGATGCAAATAATCAAGAGCTGGGCACTTGAAGGCAGTGAGGAAAATGAAGAGCCACCTAAGAGCATGGCTCCTTGCCTTTAACATGTGCTTTGTGATGGAGAATGCAACAGAAAATTTCTATACGAATAACACCAATTACCATCGTTTTTTTGGATGAGTGTAGTGGCCTATCAGCAACCTTTGTGCAGATCTCCAAGCTCCAGAAGCTAGAGGGGGTCACGCACCTTAACTAGCTAATGTGATCCACAGCTGGAAGCACATCCTGTAGCCCGACTGGCCTCTCTCTGAAACTCTGCTGAGTGCTCCTGGCTGAACAGAAGTGTTAGAACCAGTTTTGTGCTTGGGCTATGTTCAGTTGACTCTTGAGAATGATTAATCTTAACCAGGCTAAGCTTAGAGGAGTCTTTTGAGGAAATGCAGGTGATTCAGAAAGGAATGTTGATCATTCACTGGGTATCACCTGGGCCTTCTCTAATGCCAGTAGAGACATTTTGCTGCCAGAGGTACTATATTTTCATTTAGAGGAAAACTCAAAGGCTGGGTCATTAGTGATGTCACAATACCTTCCCCACAAGTTTGAATGCAGTCCTCAATGTTCCTCTAAATTTCACCTAGTGAGAGTGTGTTCTGCTGACTTGGCATTGGTTCTGTAATCTAACTAGAACAGTTGCTTTTCATTTTCCTCTCTCTGACTTTGCCATATAGTTTTATTGTCTGCAGTTATACAACTTAGTTCTGAAGTGAAGCCAGCTATATTTCAGCTAGATGAATGATCCCTATATCTATAAGCATGTATGGTTGCAAAGCACTTTGGATAAAAGGTGCTAAAAACCACAAGTTATTATTTTGCCTTTTCCTGGGTTTTGCTTTGTCACGTGTTGTTTAATAGCTTTGCTGAGGTTCTATCTCAATGCATTGCTGAATGAAGTGTTCTGAACACTTTGGGGACTGCTGGTGCGTTTTATTAATTGCCTTTTACAGGTTGTTTTTCCGTCTGTTTTTAAACTCCTTGTTTCACAAGCCATAATGAAAAGCAAAAGTTTTAAGCTAAAGTTTTAGCTGCCAAGGCAGGGAGGGAAAGAAAGCTCAGCAAAATATTTGGCCAATCTTAAGCTCAGTGATGGGGATGATGTCATACCAGAGACTCCTCACAGTGGAGGTTTTAGGGTACAGGAATAAAAATAACTGAAAAGGAGCACAATGCACGGTGTTCCAGGAAGGACAGAATAAGCCAGTAACCCATCTGGGTCTCTGACAACTTCTCAAAGAAGGGTTTTGTACACTGAGATTTGTTCTGACAGCAGTGTTTTGAAAATGTTTAGGACCCTTGCCATCACATTTCTTTTCAGTCTGATTGCCTTATGTGACACATTCTCAGCTGCTGAAAATTGCTCCCACTTCATCACTCCATTGACATCTTGTCGGTGCACATGGGCAGAGGATTAGCCTTCTACTTCCAGACATGTTGCCTTGGGTTGGGATCTCACCACAAGTCATTATGAGCCTGATGAGAGTGTGCTGAAGGGAAGACACAGGTTATGATAGGTTGTGGTGAGGACTGACCCAGTAAGTGGAACTCATTTATTTTGGATTTATTACTAATTCCAATTTCTCTGTATGATTTTTGTCTCAGCACACATTATCTTCTGAGACAGAAAATCTTGTAGCTATTGAGACCTCTGTGCCACCCTTTGTAAGAATTGGGATGATATTGGTTCTGATGTACTGGCCAGAACCATTGTGAGAAACTGCACTCATCCTTCTGGAATTCCCTCTGTAGCTATTTAATACTCATCTCTGCTGCTTGTCATAAGGTTGCTCTGCAATACTTATGTGCTGCAGTGTTTTATCATAACTCAGGTATAAGACTTTCTCTGTGAAAGACCTTTTGAAACGTCCTTTGGTATCCATTAGTGTGAAATGTGCCATAGAAATGTAAATCATGTCACTGGCTGCCAAGGAGCACTGGCCTCCAAAGCGTGTCCTGCTGCACTACTGAGCAGAGGGGAGAGGAGGCCAGCAGGACAAGGCAAAGGAGAAACTGCATTTTTCTTTTCACTTAGAGAACTCTTACTGGCAGAATGGCATTTAATGCACCCCTGGGATGGGACAATCTGAAAGCAAGGGCCATAGTGCTGCTCAGCCAGTGGATGTGGAGAATGAACTGTTGCTTTGCTCCTGCGACACAGCACAGGCAGCACTCTGTCACATGGTAGGCAGCTTGTTCTCCCTGTGGATAATGATTCCCACAAGTTCAGAAGTGTTTCACTCTCTTGACTTACAGGCACTGTCTTACGGTTTTAGAATCTGAACTGGAAAGGCACTGGTAGCACCAGGGAGTGCAGTGCTGAGGCTCCCAGGCTGGCTTGGTAGGAGTGGGCTCAGGCGCACGCTCACTAATCATGGTGGAGTTTTTCTTTGTTATTCCAGCCCAGACTGAGCTCATCTGATTGCACACAAGAGTATCAGTGTGCCTCCCAGTGTGCAAGGTAATATTTCCTTCTGTGTCATCAGCTGACCTGCCCAGGTAGGTCAGGTATAAACCTCTAATACACCTTACAGTGCCCCTCTCCAAGCCAGTGATGAGCCAACATGTCTGCTGTGATGATCCAAGGGCAGCTCACCACTAGATGGTTGGTGTTATGAAACAACATAACAGACAGCTAGAGTTTGCGGGATTTTATGATTCAGTTTTTGATGCAGTTTAGTCAATTGCCAGGTTGCAAAGTTCAGACTGGGGCATCCCATAACCCGTGCCAGAATGCTATGAGTCATCTCTGTAATAAGTTTTAAAAAGACATTTGAATTTTTTGTAAATTTTATATTATCTTCATCCAGTCTGAACTCCAACTTATGATATTCACTCAAGAAATGTTATTACTGCATGAGCCTTTGTGTTGACAAGCTGCATCTTTCTGTGAATGGCATCCTATTCACATCCTTTCACCAGATTTTAATTTTTGGCTGGCTTTAGGTCGGGTGGGTAAATTTGCTTCTTAGTGCTTCAAGAATCCCAGTGCAGATATTAATTCTATTAATATGAAGTGCTACAGTCTACAGCAAGTCTGGCCATCACAAGGATCATGAGGATATTTGGTATGTGGTCCCAGAAAATAAATCCTAATCTTCTAGGGTAGACACAGGCTTCAGGCTGTCCTTAGGCTAAAGGAAATATGTTCAAGTCTTGCTAAATGGAGCATTTCCCAGTGACATTGGGAAAGCAAAGAGTGAACTACTTTTCCTTTATATCATATATGTCTTCAGCCTACCAATGCATGCACATCAAATAGGAAATGTGCAAGTCTTTAGGTAATAATTCTGATTAATTCAGCCCTGAAAATATCTCCCTAATGGAGTTTGCTTGAAGCCATATGACCTTGAAAGTGGGAGCTCCTAAAAACCTACAGCCTAATGTCTAACAGTTAAACTAATATAGATGGGGACAAGTGCAGACTATGCTATGAACAAGGATTGTTCACCCTGTGAAAACTCAAGCTTATCAGAGAAGGAGTCTTTTCCCTTGGCAAAAGTGTTTTCCAGCAATATTAGGCATATCCATCTTACAAGAAGATGTCACAGCTGAGAGGGGATTTGAAAATACTATTCTTGCTTGCATATGTGAAGCGTATCGTATAAAGATTTTGGTGCATCTGCAGTGTTTGCTCATTGATAAAGCTACACAGATTATTTAGAAAAGACTGTTACACTCTTGCTAATACTGTGTGTGCTTCTAATATGTCAAGTGCTATTAAACAACTCTGGTGTTGTCAGAGACCAATTTTTATGAGAGCTGCAAGGAGATACTCCCAATCACGTATAGTATAATCCCTCCTTGTCAGGAGAACATATTGTGCCTCTGAAGTAAACATTCCTGCAAAAGTGGAATACTGTCTTATACTTTCTCTCAGCCAGCTGGCCCTTATGACTGCACAACTGCAAGCGTACATGTGCTTGCAGCGTGGAGAATTGTCGACGCCTATGTGGTAATGATTTTAACTAGCTTTGCATCCAATTTTGAAGCCTTCTAAATCCCCTCAGTAACAAAGTCCATTCTCTTGACTTTTTGTTTGTGTGATATGTGGCCAATAAACCATATTTCTGGCAATTGAAAGCTGTTTTGATGAAAGGAAACCCTAGTATCAACTGTGCTGTTTGCTTTTTGCAAATGCTTCTTTCTCAGGCTCTGTCTGAAAAGCGACTTGGCCTAGTTTAGTTTTGCAAGAATCCTTGATATGCTGACATGAAGTGTGACTTCAGATCAACTTAGGAAAGGGGTATTTTTAAGCATTTGCCAAGGTCGCCTCAAATTTTTGCAATACTGACTGCAGACCTTAAAGGTAGAATTTTTCAGAGTATCTGTCACTTATCTGACTTTTCTCAGCCTCACGTGCTTGACTTTCCACAGAGCAAACTCTGGACAACAGCAAAGCCTCCTTCAAGATCTTGTCCAAAAATTGTTCCTTAGGCTGGTAGTGCTGGGCTGTGGAAGAGAGAGTGATGTTCCCAAACCATATTAGCCCTGCCTCTTGGTTTTTAGAGCTGGCAGTTGTTCAAGCTGCACTCTTGCAGACAGATAATGTCAAATTCCAGTAGCTGAACACTTGGGTCCAAACTGATTTTGTGTTCTCCCAGCACTGCCTGGGAATCTGGTCAGCTTTTGCTGAGCCCTTCCCCCTTGACAGGGAACTGCTGCACTCTGCCCAAGAAGTAGTGGAGTTTGTAAACAACCTTAGTCCAGCTTTACATTCAATGGAAAAATTATTGTCTAATTGCAGATTTCTCTAGATCTCTAAACTAATTTCCTGCACATAATATTTCTGCAAAGTGGATTCAGGAAAATATTCCCTTTGCTTTAACAATCTCAGAAATAGCTTGAGATTTCAAAAATTCTTCAACAACTGTACAATGGAACAAGGATCAGCACAAGGGTCTGAAACGGCATGAAAAGAATGTTTTTTCCTATGTGTGGTGTTAACAGTGTACCTTGTTGATGTTGCTAGATCAAAAAAGTAATGTTATTTTTTAAAAGGTAGCTATACTGCAGGGAGAAAAAACCTCTCCTTTTCCTCTCATGCATCAGCTTCTAGCCAGGAATATATTGACTAAACTGGAGAAAGAGTGTAGAGTAAGAGAAAGTATGAGGATGTACAGATTGTATTCTGTATCTCTTGTGCCTCAGATGTTGCCCTTCACAGCATTGCTTTGTGTCCCCTGCAGCTGTGCTCTAAGCTGAATCAGAAGCTGCTGAAAGCAGCCTGGAGTATTCTTTCTCTTAATAAGTGTTGTAGCATATCCAGCCTGCTTTTCTCTTGCTTTCCCTGCTTCTCCTTCCAGCAGAAGAGAAAACATGAAATTGAATGGGTCTTCCCTGCATAATGCCCTGCAGCCTTCCTTGGATCCTGCTGCTTAGCCCACTCACACCAATACTATAGTTTAGATGCAGGAACAGTTTTGTGGTGTCACATATGAGCCAAAGCAAAGGACTGCAGATGTCCCCACATCAAGAAACAAGAGGACATCCCTGCTGCAGTGTCTGCGTTCCGCTCCTTGCCCATGCAGCGTTCCTGGTGGGCTATGGTCTGTCAGTCACTGGTGACTCCAGCCTGGCCACCTCACACGGCGTCAGTGTGCCCACTGTAACACAGCTGAGATTTCTCTAGGCAGTGGCAGAAGCCCAGCTGCAGCCCATGGAGGCGTGCCCCGGGTAGGTGACACCCCAGACAGGGAGTGTCTGTGACGAGAACACGGAGAAGAACGCAGAGGCACAGGTGTCTCCTCCGTGGAAGCCAGGCCTGCATGGGCGGCCATCGCATCCCGGCTGCAGGCCCAGGGGAACAGGGAGCTGAGCAGCCCTGTGCCCCATCTGCAGATAGCAGTGAAAACAGTGTCCACTGGGCCCAAGGCAGGGAGGCTTTGCTCCCGTCTGTACTGCTGCTGTCCCCTCCTCTGGGGATGGCATCGTCACTGCCATTGTCAGGGCTGGCTGATTGCTGACGGCTCTTCGCAGCAGTCAGTGTGTGTGGCACGTGCAACACAAGCCTTGGAGGCCAGGCATTGGCAAAGAGGGCTCGTAAGGGAAAGTCATCGTTGGCACAGCTAGGGCTGAAAAAATGTCAGTGGGAGAAGTGGCTGAAACATGGTGGAAAAAAAAATAAATTTTTCTGCAGTTCTTTGCCAGGAGATGGTGTGATTCTTCTAGTGTGGGTTGCCCTTTAAGAGAGAGTGACATCAGAGGCCTGAAGATTTAGACATGGCTCTCCTCTTTGTCAAAGGAAACCCAGCTGTATTGTTCTTGGACCTATTCTTCAGCTCCACTCATCTCCGGGATGTACAAAAAAACCCAACCAAACAAAAAACAAACAAACAAAAAAACCCAAAAAACTTCCTACTTGGAAGTGTTTTGTCAGGCAAAATTCAGTGATGCCAGTGATGGCCCAGAGGTGAGGGAGGGCATGAAAAGAATGTGGTTGATTCACCAAAATTCGTGTAGCACAGGGGAATTTGAGGGAAAATCACCCTATTGCACTTCTCTCTCTGGCCGGAATTAATTCAGATGGGTACGTTATGACATAATTGTGTGTATAAATATATATATATATATATATGTCTTTGTATGTATATTTATCATTTATTTCAACAATGTGGAAAGATGAACAATGTAGCTGGATATATCTAGCATATAAAACTATAAGTTTCTGTCCTTTTTGCGAAGTAAGGACGTTGGATTTTTTTTTTCTTCCCCAGAACGTATCTAGTGGTGATCTTCCTCTTGTCATCTAATCACAAAGAAATCTTCTGTTTTGCTTAGTAATTAAAATTGGCATTTTTGCTTTTGCTGCTCACAGGCACTGCACCGCAGGAATCAATATTTTATCTGACAGTAACAATTGATTTGCAAGCAGTGGCACCCACACTGAGGATTTCAGGCCTCAGGGATCAAACACCTTGAGAGAGGAGTAAAGTCACTTTAAACTGAAAATTACCACAAGTGTAACTCAATTATACTGTAACTTTTGCACCATCCCAGAAGCACCTTGAGTGCTCCCATGCTTGTTGCTTTGGTACTGACAGCTGAGGAGCATAACCCAGGCACATTCTCAGTGTACACATGCACAATGTAGGCACGTCTTGGTTTGAATGACAGGTGTCTGCTAAGGAAGGCAGGAGCCTCCCTTGGAATAAAGGATGTAAACCTCATCCCTCCGAATGATTATAATTTTGAAATTAAGGGGGCTCTCAGGCAAAGATATAGGAATAGGAATAACAGTTCTTTATTAGGAGAACTAAAATAAAACAAGCATGCAGTATTACAAAGCAAACAAACCCACTGACAGAGTCAGGATACAACCTGACACCCTGTTGGTCAGGGTGTTGGTGGCAGTCCCGTTAAATGGTGGCTGCAGCCCTCCTGGAGTGGCAGAGGTGGCTCTGTTGAAGCAGTGATGCTGTAGAGAGGTGCTGCCCTCCACTGAAGGTCCAGTTGAGAGAGAGATGGGCCTGGACTTCTTCTGGGAGTCCAGTGGAAAAGGCTGCCTTGGTGTCCCAAATCTCAGGTTTTTATCCAGGTAGGGATGCTTGGCTCCTCCCCCTGGATGGAGCATTTCCCAATGGGATGATGGAATTTTATCAGTAAGACTTAATGGCCCATTAGCAGAAGATGTCTCCCTGGAGGGAGGATGGGTCATGGAAGAGATAAAGAAACTGCTCTCACTGGTTTCTTATCAGCTGGCCTATTGATGGAAGATTACACCACCACCCCCCACCCCAATTCCAACAGATGGTGATGGAATACACACTTTTTGGTTACATTTTGCACTGCAACCCATGACAAGGCAGCAGCTGGCTGGTGGTGAACCCGAGCTCAGTGCTGGGCAGCACTTTTTCTCAAGGAGTTGTACCTGGGTGAGCTGGCAGGGACAGAACAGTCCAGCCTCTGAAGAAAGACTGAAAAGGGTTAAGATAAAGTTTCTTCAGTTGTCTCCGTTTACTGAAACCATACATGAAGGTCCATCAGCACTATGATCCTTTACTCTTATTAATGAATGAATGTCAGTGGCAAGGTCATTAGATTTACAGATGCTAGTTCCTTCCTCCTTTGGCTTGGTGGCAGCAGCTTTCTCTGATGAAATGTGAAATGGCTGTTCATTAAATTTCTGTTTGTATTCTCAATTGGTTTGCAGAGGATCACAGCATTTGGTGGTATACTCCAGGCTTCTTTAAACTGGCAGAGAGGAGTCATGGATAAATGAAAGGTGCAAAGAGCACAAAATGCTACCATAGATTTATAGATTAAAACAAGTAATGCTTCTCCTGTTTTCAGCACTTCCAATCTGAGATATTCCCAGCATGCTGTTCTTTAGCATATATTGGTACTATGCAACATGGCCTCTTCAGATGAAGAAGCAGGGATTAATGAGCCGCATGGAAACACTAATTTGTCTGGGTTAGAGGAGATTAGTTTTGCTTAGACCATTAACATAATTAATCTTGAGACTAGAAGTGTTTATCTGGTATTGCAGACTCACTGGGGTTTTTTTCAGAAGTTGTAGCCCAACACTATTAAATGAGAATTTCAAAATATGTTATATTTCAAAATGTGATCTCTGTTCTTTGAAAGCATTTAGAAGTTATGTATGTTGTGCAGTTATGTAGAAAAAAAGATATGCCATTGCTCTAATAATTTGTCCCACTATTGTGGGGACAAAATTAAGGGACCCCAAATTGGTCCGTTCCTCTGAGAGCTTCAAATCAAGGGCTGCATATGAAGTTTACTATGGTAATGACAGAAGGGAAGAAAAACCCCCAAGTAACTTGCAGAGCTGTAATACTTGGTTGGTGCAGTGCCCTTCTGTCCCATCATACTGTTTGGGGAAACATTTCTGTCTTTTAACATTTTCTCTTTTCCCCATTACTAAGTCTTTTATCCCTCATAATAAAAAGGAGCTTATAGTGGGTCCCACTTTTAATACTTGCCCTGGAACCGGTATCAAGCCTCGGTACGGCCCCATCTGCTATGCAGAGTCAGCCAACCCAGTGGGTCCCAGCATGGCACCATGGCAGGTGTATAGTGACGATGTTGGTGAAGCAGAGGAGGTCTCTGACTGAGGTAGCAGCAAGAGTTTATTGAAGGAGCCCTAAGGGACCTCACCTCAAAACTCCTGCCCAGGCAGAGCCCAGACGAGCTCAGTACAGCAGCTTTTAAGGGGAGGTGGGGAAAGGGGAAGGGACCAGGGGTTGACCAATTGGGGTAACTCAGGGGGTGACCTGGCTGTTGAATGATACTTTTAACAGCCAACCATCCCGGTAGAGAGGGGAATTCCCTGGGTCAGGACCTATCACCTGGCACCCTCCAGAGAACTTTCCAGGACCTGGGAAGGGCTCCACAGTAACAGGCCTGCCACCAGAGGAGGGGAGAATGGGGTACAACTAAATACAAAACTTGTGGAGTACGTGGAACAAACCATTAGTACATAATATGATAGAAGGCACACCGCTACAGGAGCTGATGTCAGACCATGGGAATCATTTGCAGGTATCAGAAGGGGACCGCTATAGATCTCAGAAAGAGCTCATGGTGACAAAACTGCTGCCCGTAAGGGACGAAGAGTTACGTTATGTCAACTTCTTGTCCCGTTGGGGAAAGACATTTTCCTTGCATTTTTTGGAGCAATAACTGGCTTGGAGGAAAACTAGAAAAAGAAAAAAATGGGGCTGATGGGAGAGGATCCATCTCTACCCTTTTGAGACTCCTAAGAATGAGTATGAACTTACACCTGTTTCTGTAGTTTTGCACCTCCAACCATGAAATAGTTTTCTTTCCTTACCCTTCTTGAGGTTTGGGATTAATGCAATACAGTTAGTTCAGCTTGCAACCAGCTTGTCTTTAAAAATTCTGTTTCAAGAATTCTAGGGTCACAAATCTATCTGAAAAGGTATAAAATATTAAGGCACTGGTGTTAAAATGGGTGTAGAGACTGAGGCTGCTATGGGAAAAAGCATTTACAAAAATGATATTGGGATAGAGCTTGTGTTGGTCTTTGATTTAGCTTGAGGGAATTCAGAAACTCTTCTGGAAACATTTTTTAATGTGGAGCTAAGTAAACTTATTCTAGCAATTTTCCAAAATGGACAGTTGTGCTTTATAACCTTAGAAATAGGATTTTATTTCCAGCTCTTTGAGAGGAATGGGAGGAGCAGCTTTCCTTCTGACATTTACTTTAATTCATAAAAATTACAGGCATCTGCCAAAATATCCTAAATTGTGGAGGAGGTAGAAATTGGGTCATGGAGAAAGATTAATGTTGAGCAAAAATATTTGCCAGTAGTTTTATATGAGAAGGGGAAAACTGTGTGTGCTGCAGAAGAACTGTCTGGCTGTAGCGTTTTTGGGTTTTTTTTGCACAACTACATCTGGCTTGTTGCTTTAATAGAGAATGAAGAGAGGGGGCTAGAATCAGGATAATTATCTTTGTGCTTGTTTGCTCTTCATCTTTTATGTATCATTAGATCCTCATGTCCTGTCCTGTCCTGTAAATGAGCATTACTTGGATTTATTTTGGGCATCTTTTTGTTCAGGGAGAGGAGAGGCCAAATCCTCATCAGACATACCTTCAACTGGGGTCAAATCTCATAAATGCAAAAAACTTTAAGCAACACACTAGCAGCGGCCTCAGCAGAAACCTTGGAGCTGTTCCTCTCGGTGGAAGGAGGGAGCTCTCACAGGCTCCTTCAGACGGAGTTTTGTAATCCGAAGGGCGGAGTGTGCGATTTGACAGAGGTGGAGCTGCTCCACCAACTGGTGACAGCTGTGGGATTGAGGGCTTGTCACTGGAGAGCAATGAAACATTAATCTCTTAAGGGTAGCCTGAGGGTATCAGAATAGGGGAAGGAGGGTTGAGAGTTAAATGGGAGCTGCTGTCAGCAAAAGAGCCTAGAGATTTAATGAGGATTTGGTTTCTGTTTCCCAGAGCAGCCATCTGCCTACAGAAAAAAAAAAAAATCCTCAAAAAGTCTAGGCACAATAGTCTCACTTGTCACAGTGCGCCACATTGACCTTGGCACAGTCTCAGACTTGGTGTTTGCCTCACCTGTGTCCCAGAAAGTGCTTACCCAGACCACAGCATACTAAACAGTAGCATATCGAGGTGCAGATTTACAGGCAGAGCAGCTGCTGGCTTCAGGAGTCACGTTTGATTTCCTCTCCCTCTCCACCTGGGAGTTTTATCTCCTACACCACTCCTGTGAGCACTGCCTTGCAACCCAATGACAAGATTACACTGAGGACTAACTGCAAGTGGGAACATCACCTTTATATCCTTCCTCTACCTCCTAGAGCCAACTGGGGATATGTTCAGCCTCTTAGCTAATTAATTATACTGACTTGAAATAACTCTCCAGTCATTTATTACTGTTTGGACTATTTCTTCTTTGGGATGCAGGAGCATGTCTGAAACAGGTGTAATTCTTTGCCTGTGAAGAAATGCAATGATGTCTCATTTAGAAAAGTTTTATGACTCCTTTTCACTAGGAGACATGACAGAGTCCTTGTGGGCAGTGATCTCCCCTTGTCACGCTGTGTCGTGCTAATGCGAGATACCCGTGAGTTACAGGGCACCGGCCTGACTCTCAGGAGAAAGCAGATCAGATACAATCGTTTTGTGAGATTATGCTAAGTATTTTTATTATTATATTATGCCTATGAAAATAGTATTCATACTTTAAATAGAAATCCATTTCTTAATTTCAAAAATATTTCAGATAGATGCAGATTTAAACTGTTACATTGGGCTTTACCAGCAAGCAATATTGGCTTTTTGACTGTGTGCTACCAAGTGCCAGTAATGATACAGAATGCTTTTTTCCTTTTTTTAAACAGTCTATTGGAGACAAAAGCTTCTCTTTACTTCTATGCTAATGGCTTCTCTTTTATTATGGGTGTGTACAGAATTTTCTTGCTGGCTGTAATGTCTAGAGAGACAGACTTCCCAGAATAAAGTGCATCTTTCAGCATCTTTAGAGTGGCCACTCTCCCTAGGATGCTCTGAAACGATTTTCTGCATGCTGCAGAACAGCCATGTAGAGGATATGAAAATTTATCTGGCAGATGCTCCAAGTGCCACTGCCATTCCCCAGTAGTGAATGATGCTGTAGTGTGGCAAGGAGAAAGCAAGAGGCGGTTCCTGAGCTCACCTAACAAAACAAAGGCATTTTTTGTTTTCATGTCAATCTAAGAACATCTCTCTCACTTTGCCAAGTTAAAAACTATCATTTTGAACACTTTTAATCTTCAATGTCTAGAAATAACTGTAAGGTTTGAATTCCCTCAAGGACAGAGGGATCTGGGGCAAGGAAGGTCTTGTTGTGTCCCCGATGAAGCTGCTTGTGTAGTATCAGTAACTGAAGAGGGTTTGCGTTTGTGATTGGTAAGCCAGAGCCTCTACACAGAGTTAAAACCATCTAAGTGAATGCACACAAATGCGTGGCCTGATTTTGAAATGCTCTGTTAAAGATTATTGTTACTCATTTTCATTATTAGATTTTAGCCTTTACTAAAAAGACCTACTGTTGAAAAATGAGGATTTAAATTATAATGATTACTTAAACCCTGGACAGCCTGAACTGCCTTGAAGCAACTTAGCATATTCAATATTGTACTCACCTGGGGAGACAGTAAGAATTGCCTACAGCACAAAAGGTGGTGCTGATAACAGACACTAAACTGTGAAGGGCTAATGTTCTTAGCTGAGCTAGCAGAGAATTCCCATCCAGCAAGCCCAAGGAAGTAGACAGTAAGTGGACAGATTTAAGAAATCCATGCAGCATTGACTGTGTAAACTCCCCGTGCCCTGGAGAAGGATAGAGAGATTTGCCAGATGCCTGCACACTGTCTCAAGAGGAAGGAGCTGGCTTCAGAATTGCTGTGCTCACTATAGCGTTTCCAAAGATTGAGAGGCATTGAATGAAATAAGCTAGATGGTCTTCACAGAAGCTCTGCTACTGTGTGGAAAAAGATCCCTGACTTTGGGTTTTGATGGAAGTTGTGACATCTTTTGGCACTGGCAATCAGGAATCAAGTGAGATAGACTGTGCATCTCTTTTGCTTGCTAACAAACTGTTTCTTGGAAGGAGGATTCAGGGTGACATAGGAAGCTGGGTTTGAGGCAATATTATCTCCTTTGCTGTTTAAACCCCCTCCTTGAGAAGTAATTTTGTTTGTCTCTGAAGGGCAGGAAGTGGCACCTGCAAGGCAGCAAATGAAAATAATGTCACAGAAAAGGGAATGTGTTAGAGATGGGGTGTGGGGGATGTTTTAAATCATGTGGGTCAGAGTGTGTCTCAACATAAAAATGATCATGTAGTTTGATGTAATCTGCAAAAGGGATTGTGGCAGAATTAGCCCCATTACTGCTCAGGGACTTTCTCAGACAGAGGTGGTGCTTTTAGATATGCTGATACTGATTAGATTGTTTCTCACACACGTGTTCAGTCACTTTTTGCATCTAGGTAAACTTCTGGTGTTCATAACATCCTTTGGCAAGGAGTTCCCCAGGTCATCTGTGCCTTACTGAAAGGGCTACGGTTTGGTTTTTTTTTTAATGTTACTCTTGTTTGCTTTTGTATTCAAGTCATTCCTTACTTACTATTTTACCTGTGGGGTCTGATGCCTCTCTCTAGGTTTCATAGTTCTGTTACATGACTCTGGGGATAGTTTGGGGTGGGGAGAATGACACATCAGAAGATGATGCAATATGCAAAATGTGGGCACACCATAAATGTGTGCAGGTGCATAATGATGATCCCCTTTGGTCTCTATTCCTTTCCTAATTGGTCATGCCACTAAATTTGCTTACTGGCCTCTGATGAGCAACGAACTGATGTTTCCACAGTTCTCTTATTATGCTAAACCCTTGCTTTGAAGGGGTGATTTTCAAAACTACTCATAATGTGTGTGAATTTGTTAGTTTTCCTCATGCAGGGTGCTTTACCTACACTGTACCTCCTCTGCCTTTTTATAACGCTTCTGTTCAGTATTTTGGCAGCTCTTTGTGGTCAATCTTTTTCTTTAATAATCTGATTAATTTATGCTTCTCAGAAAAGTCTGTCATTACATGACATGGTTTTTTCCTAGATCATTTCTGTATATGATGAGTGGGACACATCCCAGTGCAGATTCCAAAAGGACTTTTTTGGTGACCCCTTTCTATGTCAAACAGCTTTTTTCCCTTCTCTTTTGCTTGTTACGTGGTCTATTTGAGGACTATAACATGCTATAGCATGTTACTCATTTAAAGAATCTTAGCTGAAGATCTTGTTGAATTCCTTTGTATTTCTGGAGGAGGAAGATTCGATATTCCCACAGGGAGTGCCTGCTCCAGCTGTGCCATGCCACAACTGGAGAAAAACTGACTGCCATCAAGTAGTTCTTTAGAATAATTTAAGGAAAACTGAAATGAATAGCAAATTGCAATCACTATAGCAAATTGTACATAAGTATAACTTGCCAAATCTGGGTTTATTTTCCATTAATAGAACATCAAGAATCAAAAATAATTTCTGTTTTGTTATTCTGGTGCTGGATTACCTAAGAAAAATGAGATTTAATATTGCAATTCACAGGAAAATCCTCCTGTTGTACTTAAATGGGGAGAGAAGGTGTCTCATCTGTAAATACTCACTGCTGAACTATCTTAAGTAATCAGGATATGGAGTTTACAGGGCTATAATCTTAAGCTTATGCTTATTCTATGCATTCAGAATGAGTTCTGAATTCTAAGATATTAAACTCAGAATCTTGTTTCCTCACTGATATGATCTGTCTGAAATTTTAAAAAAATGTTGTTGAATCATGACCGGGGTGATGAGAGGATAAAGCCTGACCTGCTGATAAACCATATGGTACTGCATTATATTATAATGATGTCACTCCCTTCCCCCTACACACAGTCCTTAAGAGTGACTGTTAAGGACTCATTTCTGAATACTAAGTGAACCCAGATGGGCTCGTGAGTGACCCAAGTCTCTTCTTTGGTCTTCTCCAATGATGCATGTTAAGGTCACTTAGATGTCTGCCTGATGTGAAATGTGCAACTGGAATAGAACTGCGTGACAGGCTTCTAGCCAGAGAGACACTGACCCCAGGAGGAAAGCAAAATAAGCCCAATGAGATGAAACTGAATCATTGCTCCTCATATATTATTGACTTATTCCAACTCCAGTCCTACCAATAGAGAATTTTGTGCAACTTTATGAAAAAGAGAGGTGAATGAATACTATTGACTGACATCAGAAAGGGTTTTTGCAGTAAGCCTCTACACGTTCAGAAATTTACGAAGGGTAATTTTCTAGTTCAGCTAGATAAATTACTTGAAGGCCATCTCCTTGCCTAATGCATGAAATTATGTAAGTTTTGTCAGTTATGGTACAGTTCAACAAATTGGAAAGGCTTGAAATGTATTCAGACTGCTGTGTAGTCTAAAGAGCCCTGTTGTCAAAAAGTTGCCTACAAGTAGTAATATTGATAAAACAGGTAAGCAAAAGAAAAAAAAAATTTCTATAGTGCAGCAGTGGGACCCATCACTCTCCAACATGCCTTGACAATCTGTAACAATACAGGAAAGGAAACGTGTTCGGGTAATTGTTGCAGTTTCTCAAGATAAATCAATTTGGAAAAATTAAATGTGGGGTGACATAAAGGCAATAGCAGTTTATCACCAGCACTCTTGGTTCTTTCTGAAACAAGGCAGTACAGCTAAAAAGGCTCTTTTTAGTGAATTCCGACAAGGATGAGACTGATTTAGCACTTCCTGGGATTTTCTTTTTAAAAAATACGATAAAACAGCTGTATTTAAGATAGCTAAATAGCCATGGATTAGACTGTCTTATTCTCCTGCTAAATGGTCTATGTTTACAGAGTATGGAGGCTTTTCTTCTTGTAACTTAGTTAAAGCCAGGAAGACCCTGATGGCTTCATTACATTTGAGCCAGGACAGAACTGTGCAAAATTTATGTCCAGGAGGACAGTGAGGGTTTCTTTGTCATGGGAAAATTGTAAATACAGTTTAGAGGATAAGAAGCTCTTAGCAATTTTATTTAACTCTCACTAGCTCATGGAAAATGGTAAGAAATAAACATATCTATGAAAAAAGAGTGGTAAAATACTCCTGAAAATCGTTTGGTTTTTTTTTAATATAATTTGAATGCTTTTAAAAAATTCTTTGTATCTTTTGAAGCTGACTTTTATTATTCAGTATCAGTATGCCACTGTCAAGATAAGGAAAATTTTATCCATTCACAGTGGATTAAGATGTTCTCAGACAATCATTTTTAATAGGATCAGAGGATCGTTTGGTGCTAATAGCTCCTGACCAGCAAAACCATGAGAATACTTTCTTGACGTGTTATTTGGGTAAAAAAAAAAAAAAAGTAAAACTTTAACCTAATTTATCAACAAAATAGATGCTTTCCACAGGGCTACAATCCAGTATCTGTATAACAACTCTTTATAAATTTTTCATTAGTATTGCCATTATATTGTTCCAATGCAGTGGCTGATTTGCTGAAAAAGGTTTTCCTTGTGTATTTCAGAGTGAGAAAAATAAGTACTTGCATAGTGTCACTACTGTGGGGTTTTATGATCAACACTCTAGGAAGTGAGCTGAAGTGATCAAATTATTGCAAATTAATCTGCAGCTTCTGAACATAAGCCTCTCATCTCTTCATGATTCATCATCCTGTGATCTTTTGAAACAAACGGGTCTGCTAGTCTTGGTTAGACAACAGGGATAACAGCTGATTCAATTCTTTTTTATATCAGAAAGAGAGCAATAAACCTTTCCAAAAACTTCGGAAAAATAACTCTCTTATAAAGTTTAGTGACATTTATGCCATGTGTTAGTAACTGGCTTAAAGACATTAGGTGAACTGAATCCCAGGAGAAGATGAAAGTCATTCAGAGCTGGTTTTTCCTGGTGAAAGCATTCATTGTAGGATTTTTATGCACCCATGGGATCACAGAACATGCTTTATTATTATTTCCTGAAGAAAATATATTCTGCTGCTCCTCTAGACAATAGCCTTGAAACCTTTTTTGGAGAAACATTTCAATGTTAAGGAAGACCTCATGCCTCACAGGTTTGTTCTGTCCTTTGAGAAGGTAATTCCAAGGCCCTCACTGAAAGCATTTGTAAAATGGTACATTTCTTTGTCCACCCACAGTTAGCCCTGAACACTGGCTGCCTTGAATATGTGAAGGGACCTGTCATTGCTGGAAGGGTAAAATATATTTTTTGCTAATTAATGTAATGCACTGTGGAGTGACACAGGAACTTTTGTTTAGTTACGTAACTCCTTTTAATTCCAACTATCAAATTGTAAATGCTTCACTCCATCACAATACTAGTGATTTACAGAAACATTTGGCATGAAAACAAACACCCATCATAGTTTAGAAATAATAAACTAAAATCAACCAGTAACATTGATTTTGCTCAGCCTCTTACAAAAGAAGTCTTTCTGATTATTCTGTCGTGATTCTTAACAGAGCAATTCCCATCGACACACTAAGTTCCAGCCAGAGTACAGAGTATTATGCATTAGCAATGAAGTAAAATGGCAGGATTCAGGCTCCTGTTTGTTTATAAACTAAGCCACAAACATCAAAGCTTGACATCAAAGAATATGTGTGTGTCTGTGTGTTTCTTTGTGTGTGTATGTATAAGAAATGTCCTAATCAGTTGACAGTACCACAGATGCATAGAATGTAGTTGAAGTGTGTATGCTGTGAAATCTAATGAGCAATCTTGCTGTTGCTGATGAAGGTCTTGTCAAGACTGAACAATTTATTCATCATCACTGTGTCCGTACCAGTGAAAGCACAACTGTTAAAACCACCAGATTAGTTCTATTTTCCTCTAAAAAGTAAAACAGTAGAAAACATTCCACCCACTCATCCCACATTGATACGGCACACTCACTGAGCAGCCCTGGAAGTTAGCTGCTGGCACCAAATGGTCTTAAATGTGATCAGAAGGAAACTCACAGCCATGTGCAGAAGGAAAGGTAGCAGAGATTTTCAGCCTGCACAGAAAACTCTCCCAGAGCAAGAATCATTGGAAGCTGCTTGCACAAAAAGACTAAAGAGCAGTATATGAATCCAGAGGCTGCCCCACAGCATTGTGCTGTCTCACCATGACAGAGAATAAATGTGCAGCTGTAGGTAAGCAGGGCTAGTGTGGGAAATTAAAAAGAGGAATAAACATACCTTCTCCTACTTGGCATGTAGGGGATGTGTGCAAATTTTGTAGGACCTGTATAAAAATTGAGTAAAAGCCTTTTTTTTTTTTCAACTGTGCAACAGAAGGTACCATCTGCAGAAATCCAAACGCCATATAGCATATGGTAGTATTTTTTCCTCCTTTCATTTAAATGGTAGGAAGTCTGTTGATATGGCTTCTCTCCCTTAGTAGGTTCTCTCAGTTATTATTTCTCAACTCAGAGAACACAGGTATTACAAGAGGTACAGGCTTGTCATGACTGATGTGCAGAAGACCCCAATGCAAAGAGTCTCAGATCTTTCTCAGCATCTCCAAACCCAGAATATCTCCTGTCATTTTATGCATCACTGCAACAGCAAAGCTGCATCTTCTGTGGCACAGTTTGGTGGTGTTCATGGAGTGCTCTGGCTACAGAAGTACCAAGCATGAATTTACATGTGACTTTGAGCTTGTATTCAAATCAAGGCCTCTTGAGAATGATGAGAAACAGTCCTGTATGGGGAGACAGCTCAATTTGTCATGCAGGAGATGACAAGTGAGCCTGTGGAGTTTCTTCTAACAGCTGCAATGTAATTCTGGGCAGCACAAGCTGATGCCATGTGAGCCCCTGCACCTGTGGTTTGGACAGACCTGAACTGCCATTTCCTCTTGATTGCTGATTTACTTTCATTACAGGCACATGCCGTGTTGTTCTTCACGCGCTGCTAACCGGAGCTTGCTTTCAGAAAGCTAGATTTTTTCAGAGATTGTCTCTGTAAGCGATTTCCCCAGTAGCCTGATATGCCATATCCCATTAACGATTAAAAAGCAGATCCAGCAAGGATGACTAGGGATTTAAAAAAAAAAAAAAAAAAAAGAAAGTTTATCTCTTGATTTGAAAATGTGCAAGTGAAGAAAATCTTGCTTTCAATAATTACATTGCTGAAAGAAATAGGGCTCAGAGATAATAGAAAGGCCAGTGTAGTAATTGGTTGTAGTACTAAACAGTTAATACAGTGGGGAATTTAAATTTCTTAATGAACTGACTTAAAGGTAGAGATATTATGTCCTTTAACAGTAACTGCGAATGTCCTACCAGACATCTTATTTGAGACAGGATTTTACTTCTCTCTTTTCTCTATCTTCCGCCTCGTACACAAAGATGAGGCAATGATAACTTTCTAGTAATGGAAAGATATAAAATAACTGTACAAATCTACATGTTTTGAAAAATCTTTAAGCATCTTGAATTTGGGTAGATGTTTTCACTCTGGACCTGCACACTCTAGCTTCAGCAGAAAACACATCCAAAGATCTTCAGTTAGGTAACAATACATATAAGCCAGCTGATGCCTTCTGGCTTTCTTGCATGGAGTGAACCTGGTGTGAAGTGGATGAGTACAACCTCTTTAGGGTTCTGTCTGAAAAATGTCATCGGTGTTGATCCTTTTCTTCTCTTGTAGTTCTTCACTGCACTGTAGTGCTCATGCTAGTATATTGTAGTATATCTACAGGCCTACCCACCCAAAACTTTCCTACAGAACATCTGGTATCAGGAAAGGCATCTTTGATTATTCACCTTCATTTAATATGTCTCCTTCCTTTCTCCTCCTCTATCTTCATCCTTCTCTCTCCCACCAAACATTTATTTCCTTTGATATTAGAGAAAAGCAAAGACAGTTAAGCAGGCAAATGTGCTATCAGACAAGCTTCTGCAATTCTGTGAAGCTCTATAAACCTCCAGAAAAAAAAAAGCAGATTGTGTGCGAAAGGCTGGCCACAGCTTCTGTGGAGTTCAGTCCTGAACTTTGTCCTCAAGGGGAGGTGGCAGCTGTCACCTTCTGCAAGCAGGGAAGCAGGCCTACTGGGAAAATCAAGGTTATTAAAGAGCAAATGCTTGGAAGTTGGGGTGCTAAGTCCTTCTGCGGATTTTCAAGACACTCTTTGGCTTTCAAGAGCACTGGCAGTGCTTGAACTCAGTATTTCTGTTAAAGCTGGGACAGGTGGGCTCAACAGCACAGTTTGCCCTGCTTTGTGTGCCCAGACCCCTGCCAAGCTGCATGTTTAGATGGGAATGTGTATTTGGTCCTTTTTATATGCCCAGGCAGGAAGGAGCCAGGGTGTGCTGTGATCTCAATATCCAAGGGATGAGATTGTGCAGGACACTTCAGGTTGTACCAGCCCCTGCTCTGGGAGACAGCCTGAGACCTGCACTGCAGAGCTGCTCATGGCATTCACCCTGCACCAGGGCAAGCCAATGACTGCCACACACTCTTGAAAAGTCATGGTCCATTTATTCCTGCTTTTGTATAAATACTTGGGCATCTAGTTTTAGGCTCCCATGGTGGGATTGCAGGGGGAAGGGGCACATAGAGGAGTTTAACTACCACTCATTTTGTTTTTCTGCAAATCTTCTCAAGAAGAACAAAAGGTGTGTTTTAATCAGTGCACAAAACTTCAAGTATTAGGGCTCGGCGCCTTTGTTTTGGTTGACTCAAATGTGGACAGGAGAGGGGGTATGGCAGAGTATTCTGCCATTCTTTCTACTCCCTTCTAGCCCTGAAATTTTTACTGAATTAAGAAGCTCTGGCCCAGCCACCTGAAACAATTAGGTCACTTTTCTTGTGCAGCAGCTCAGGATATGCAATTCTAATTAGAGACTCAGTGAAGCAGATCTGCATTAGATGTCAAATGACAGCTGAGTGACAATAGTACTAGGAGTTAAGTGAAATTTTAAAATTCCCCAAATGGAAAAATGGCACCATTAAAAGTCTCATCTGAGAGGATTATTCTTTTTTTGCCTAGAATTATGGAAGGCAGTTGGAAAGAATTTAAAGGGAACTTTGTTGCTGCAAGCAATGGATGCCAGAAACGGAAGGCAATCAGAATAGATCTTTATTCTCTGACAACAGCTAGGTTTGAAGCACTAGATGTATTAAATAGTTCCAACTCAAACAGTAAAACTCAGTTATGAAACCATGTACGAGAAATCTGAAAGGTATTACATCTGCACAAAGATGGAAAGTCAAGGAAATCTGAGGGTGTGTTGCAAATGGTTTGAGGAGGCAGTCCATATTTTTGTCTACCTCTTGATGACCTTAATGAAAAATCAGGCAGCAGGAAAGTTTCAAGGCCAAGAAAAAGACATCAGAGAACTAAAGCTAATGGTTAAAAAGAGAAGTTTGGTGGCCCATACAGCAGCTTATGGATTGTGTCCTTGAGATGTTGATTTTATTTGGGTTGAGAGAGAGACCTAGACAGGTTCAAATGTACATCTATCGAGAAAAAACTGCTCTGCTGCACTTTTTGTGTGCAACAGGTAGTTATAAATCAGTGTCTTATTGCTAAGAAAAGGTTGGGCATTCTCTCAAGAAAGTTCAAAGTGCTCAAAGAAAAGATACTGGAGAAAATGGAAAAGGCAGAGTCCACACAAAAAGACCTCCCCATGTAAAACTATTTATGTAATGAAAAACAAACAAAAAAGCCAAGACAATCCCTTGCCTTTAGAAAAATAGCTGTGGTTCTTACAGATTCTGTTGTTTGGCAGGAATTTAATTTTGCCAGTGTGTATTCAGCATAAACTAAAAACACAAGAAGTGTTATTATCTCTTGGGGACTTGGTGGACAGTGCTGCAGTGTAAGATTAGTGGGCTATCAAACTGAAATGTGTTCAGTTTCAGTTAAAAGCAGGAGCACAAGCCAGCAAAGTGGGACATTGGAAAGCAATTATAGGCTGTAAAAGCAAAGCAAAAAAAGAGGTATTTATAGAAGTGAGCATGTACCCTTTTTAACAGAATGTGTGGTATATAACCAGGCAGGAGAGAGGTGTATCTTGTGGTATCAGGGGAAAAAAAATATCGAATTACTTGAAGATATTCAAGCAATATCCTCTTCTTGGAACACAAAGCAAATAACAGAGAGAATTTGAAGTTGTTTCAAGGGATGCAGGAGCTCCCACTGAAAAAGCATCCTTTGTCTCTCTCATTAGTAAAGGTCTCTTAAGCCAGAGGCATCAGGAGGAACTGGGTAAGACCTGCCACTCTGTGACCAGGAGGGGTTCACAGCCTTGCCCACAGCTCACAGCAGGCTTAGGGACAGCTGCTCTCAGCCTCTCCCTGCACGTGAAGCCTCAGATGCTCTTTTCAAGTACATTCACATGCTCCTCACTTTTGAGAAGCACAGGTTTTTTTGTCTATCACAAACCAGGAGTGTGAAAGTGTTGTAAACAACACTCTGCCATCTTGCCCACGCAGGGCCCTCCCTTCTCTGGGCAAAGACCACCCAGTGTTGCCTCCTTCCCTCGAACTGCTATGTTGCCATCACCCCCTGCTTAAGTGCTGCTCCCACGTGGGCCCCAAAGGCAGGCCCCAGGCTCAAACAGCCCTTGCAGTTATTGCAGGTGCTATGAGACTTCAGCGAAGTCTCCTGGCAGCTTCTGAAGTGTCCAGAGTTGCCAGCTTTGGGCTGAAAAAATGAAATGCAAACCCTCTGCACTGGAATAGAGTGAAGTTCTTCAGTGACACGTGATGTGTCAAAAATGTCGAAGTAATTGCCAAGTCACAGACAAGGGTGGAGGGCAAGGCTCCCTGGATTGCTCAAGTAGCTTCCTGCTCAAATTACCCTCTGAGTCAGCCGCCTGACCACACAAAGCTTTCTAGTAGCCAAGGCTTTAGAAACTCTAATAAAGAGGCTCCAGTTCTGAGGTAATAAGTGACAAATCAGCTGTTCACACCTCTTTGAGCTGAACAGAAGCACAGTCTTCATAACAGTGTGGTTAACACTGGAGGTTGGTGTTGTGCATATCACGGGTGCTAAGAAAAAATGTACATCCATGTGTTCAAATAAAGCAGAAGTCAGTGACCATGATCTACAGGGGTAAGAAAGGGTCTTACGCTGACCTGAGAGAGGAGCAATAGCTGAAACCAACCACAAGGTGTAGAGGGTATTGTGGTGGACAGGAGAAGCCTACCACAATTGACTTATCCATGACCAGGAATAAAAATTTCTCCTTACAATAGTCTTATTATTTGAACACAAAGCTGGATGCCTGCATAAATTACTGTTTTTCCCATAGGTCATTAAATTAATCTTACTTGACAGTATACACTACAAATGTTGGTTCCTGGATATTTTTCCACTTTGGCGACATCTTTTTGTCTAGTGAGTACCAAAATAAAGGTTTGGTGATTTTCTGTTCAGTAATTCATTTTATCTTTTCAAAACAACCTGAGAATTAACATTGCATTTGCTGTGCAGGGAATTTGAAGAAATTAGTATTTTCCATTTTCACCCAGGATCATCCAAGAAAAGAAAATTCCTTTTCTTACCCAAGAAGACCTACCAAACCCACAAGGGAATTCTAGATGTGAGGGAGAGGCTCTATGAGACTAGCACACAAGTACGCTTCAGAAATTTTCTGGTTTGACTTTTCTACTTTGCATGGGACAATTGAAATATTCACTGAGCCAAAAACTGGGAGTGAATTGCCTGGCGTGAATCTGGGAAGTGGGATAACTGTAGTTATATCGTGAACTGTGTTTTAGTCGTGAGCGCTTAAACGAACAATTTTGTTAAGGTTCATAGTCGCTTCCTTCCTTTGCTTTAATTTTGGTTAAGGACACCCAGAAGAAAGAAAAAATTGGTTTCCATTGAACTTTTAATTTTTTAAATTTTTTTTTTAAGAAACTTGGTTTGGATCAAAGGAAAGTACTTTTGTTCTGCATGCAGAAGCAGCTGGGGGAAATTGTTCATACAACCCTAGTACCAGCCTTTTTTCACTGGGAGTGACAAAAAGAGAGAACAGGATTTATCTGTGTTCAGTGATCTTTCAGTGACGGCAAGTTCTTTAGTGGTGACTTGCCATAATCCATGATGTCAAATATATTTTAGGAGTCAGGTCTGTTCCAGTGGCCAGTTATTTGTGTAGCAAGAATTCAGTAAGCAAGGACAGAGATTGCAGAGACAAATCTCACGTTTGGATTTTATGCACTGCTGTAATTGCTTCCTCATGCCTGGCTCGCAGCCAGAATTGACAGGGCTGTGCGTAGGGGGTGGCATGGAAAGAGCAGGGCTCTTTAGCCCTGAGTCAGCCATCTGTGGATCTGGCACTGCTGCCTCTGCATCCTCATGAACGAGCTTGTCTGCACAGCGCCAGGTTGGGATTGGTGAACTCGCCCTGCCCCAGCAGCAGCTGAGGGCACCCTGCATTGCACCCTGCATTGCACCCTGCTGCAGATCCCCAAACACCCACAGAAAGTCAGCAGGCTTGTTAAACGCTCTTTGCATTTAACAGACCAAATCTCTGCATTTACCAGACCCGTTAAAATTAAAGGAAAGCTTGTCTCTGTCTTTAGCTGTTAAGGGTTGCTTAACAGTCATTTCAGACCTTCTTTTTTATATTATGAACAAAAAGGTGTAAGTGAGGAGAGTCTCAGAGAAGCACAGTGCTGGGGATGTGATCTGAAAATGCATCTTTAGTCCCAACACTGATGATGGAAGTATTTGTCTGTTTAGACAGTTATTTTCAGTTCTGTCTCTCAAAGGTACCTGGAAATTATTTTAAATGGTTCACAGTACAAGTTGCAGAGCAGCTCACTGCACTTACACTGTCAGGGAGTTAAAAAACACTTATTTTTTGTTTTCTTTACTTCAGAAGAAATATATTCTGTTTTATCTAAACAGAAATAGATCTGACTACTTTGCTTGCAAAAGCTGCCTATAATGTAGCTGAAGAGTTTGCTACTCATCTTTTTGCATTTTCAAAATGAAATAAAGAACACTTAATTGCTCAGCTGCTACTCTGACATCAAGGAAAACTAACTCAGAAATTAATGTGACAGAGCTTAGAAATGGGCTGGGTGCCAGCAAGGAGATATAGGAACTAAAAGCAGTATAATTTTGCTTTATGCAGTTCTTTTTTTGCTGCACTACGGCTGTAGAGCATTCTAGTTAGGACCTGAGTGTCTCAAAGTTGTTTTTTCCTGCTGTGAGAAGGCTGTGAGAAGCTTTGGAGCATCTTAGACAAGGGTCAATGAATTTGATGCTTATCATCTTCAAGCATCCTTCATGTCTCATGGGCCCAGAAAATAAAATAGGAAAAAATTGCATCCTCAAATCTCATTGATGTCCCAATAAAGCCAAAATTTTCAACAAGTCCATAGCAACTTTTAAAAGAAAAGAATCTCAGTGTATAACTAGGTCAAGGAGAACGGTAGGACAGTGGGTTTATTCAGACTACAAGTTTCAATAGCTGAATCTGGTTTAACGCAGAGAAAAGTCAAGTTTCTCTGGACATTTTGAAGATAAAAGAAATCCTACTGTCACTGCCCACCTTGACAAAAGCAGCACTTGTAGCATCAAACTTGTCTATTCTAGGAGAAAGCTTGGAAGACCAGGCCAGTGATCTGACTACCATAATTCACCTGTGTTGAGTCTGAGCAGAATATTACAGGAAGGGCTGCAGGTCTGATTTGCCCCAACATGCAGTGGGCAGAAATCTGATATTTAAACACAGAATTGCTTCTTTAGTGTAGTGGTACATGAAAAAAATTGCATCTCTAAATGCAGCTGAAGAAATGACTTCTCACTGCAGCTCTGTTCCAAGGCCCATGCTTTAGGGCTGTTCCTCCCTTCAAAGAGATGCCTACTGGCAAACTCGGGGCTGTTTTTACAGAGCAGCTACTGAAGATGCTGGGGAAAATATAGAGGCAGAGAAGTCTCCACTTTTGTCATGACTGAACAAAAAATGCCACCTCTGTATCATGTCTGGGGGCCCTTTCCAGTGCTCATGGTGGGTTTTCTTTAAGAGCAAGGCAGTTTTAAAAGAGGTAAAATTCAAGTGCTCTGTTATGGGTTATTTAGGGCAGGACAACTTGTGTTCTGGAGACTTTCTAGTGGCAGCCAGTGCCAGAGAAAGGCAAAAGTATGCTGCTAGATCTGTTTTAAAAGTTACTCCTGGGAAATATAACAGTTTCATTTATAACCCATTTTTTGTTTTGTTAAAGAGGCCAGCCTTGAATTTTACTGCAATGCACCACAGGTAGCAAACCTCCAGCATGGGAAATGTGAGCAACAAAATTAATTTCCTTTTCAAAGAACAGAAAGTTCTAGGAAACAAAATAAAGGTTACTTAGGTTTCCTATGACCATAGTCATACCTTGCTTACAGTGTATCAGGAGAATCAATTAAATCTGCAGGGTTTTTGGATGCACTCCTGATTCTCAGCCATTCTCTCTTTGAGGTTTTAACTGTGGTTTAACTGCTGTAGCTTTATCTGGAGCTAAGCAGTATGCACCAATTTCAGGTGGCTTCTGCTTATTAAAAATTGAACTATACCTTTTCTCTGTTCTTAAGGGATATAGCTGGGGTTCTGAGATCACATTTTTAAGGAAATACACATGGCAGTTACTAGACTGCACATTAAAGAGTGGCATTCGAGGCATTTGCAAAGCTAGAATGACTTTAAATGAGAGCAATGCTAGTTTTCCACAATTTTGTCAGCACGGAAAACCTGACCAAAATAGAAGTATTCTTGTTTGTACTGTTGTTTCTAGCAATGAAATTAGGTACTCACCAGTAAGCTGCAACTCAGGCAAGAACTGCTCAGGCAGCCACAGACAATTCTGCTGTTCATGAATCTAATCAAAATCGTGTCACTTGCTCCCTTCCTCTCCTCACGATTTGCCTGTTGCCTTCTCACAAAACAAAATTATGCTTTTCAAAGACTGATTTTTAAATCATGACTCACAGGAAAGTAAAGACCTCATAGAAGTCTCTAAGTGCTACCACAGTACAAGTCCTTATTAAATAAATTACTTTCCTCATCACTGGCTTTTTTCCTAGAGTTCTTGCTTTCCTACCATAATGGTAATCAGGAAAAAAAATGTACAGAAAAGAAGTTTAGTGATGATCAGGATAGAAAATCCAGACCAATAGCCTAATTTATAACAACCTGCCAAAATACAAGTTCTAACATTAAAAAATGGTAATAATTTTAAAATATTTAAAAATCTCCCTATTTCTAGTAACACAAAAACACCTTTTCACATTTCAAGCACAGATATTCATAAGTCAGATAAATTGCTTCAAAACACCATCATCTCTTTAAGCTAATGAGCTGGCTTCACACTGAAGCACGGGAAAAGTATTCATATATTTTGTTTTGCAAGGTTCAAGTGTATGGGTCATAATCTCCACCAAAAAGACAGTAACAAACTGTTTGGAGAAAATAATGCCTTGGTTTAATCGAGCTTATTGCCAAGTGAATGTGCATCTAGCTGTTAGATGCAGAGCTGTTCTCTTTCTAGATGCTGATAATATAACTGGTAGAATACGAGACTGATGATCCAGCTTGCTATTAATACCAAGTGATGGCAACATATAAAATTTGGGGAATGGGAGATATATGAGGAGATGTAATATTAATGCAGATGACTTGTTAGTGCTCTGCTTTTTTTATGAATTTGTTAGGTTATTTATGTTGAATCCCTTCCTCTGGCTAGATTCTTTTCTCTGCTTTTCTTGTGTGGTGAAGGCAGGAATCTGTATGTGATACAGTCAACAGAGATAAGCAACAATATACCAAACAGAGTGACAATTTCCTGCATTCAATTCAAGTTATTGAAGGCTTTCTAATATGATAGAAAGATTATTTCTCTCTTCAGGAAAAATGCAAGGGGACTGCAGTGCTCTGTGTAGTTAAGCTTTTCCCATTCTTTTGGTTCTTAAACCGGTTTTTACTGCAGCAGCTTTTGTGATGACTTATTGCATTAACAGGAGTAAAAATGTACCTTTTTGTCATTGCAGCACCACCACCTCCACCCACAGTTTTTTCACAGACTTTTTGGAAAGAAATTTACAGCCTGATTTATATGCACAATTAATAGTAACACATTCTCCTATGTTTTTATAGTCAGAGGAAAGGAATAAAATTCAATAGAATTTTTTTCTTCTGTATACATTTCCTGTATGCATACCTAAAACCAATTTTACAGCTAAGCTAAGCCTTCAGTTTCATATCTTCATTTTAATGTCTTCATTATGAATGTAAACAGTTACTGAAATCTCACTGAATCCACAAAAAAATTCTAAGTGCAATTCACTTTCTAATCACTGAGATTTCCTTCATCTGACTCCTCCTCAATTTTCATCTCTAAGGAAACAAGCATTCATTTTGCTATGAAAAAAGGCTCTTGATTTCTTGATAGTTGACTAGTTCCCACTACAAATACTTCTTTCACCCCACGCCTTAATTTATTGTCTAAGCCATCTACTGGTGACATCAACAGTGATGTTCCAGAGGACTTTGATAGGAGGTGCATGAGACAAGGCAGCAGGAGGCAGAGGTGGACTGTCCTCAAAGAAGATGAGTGATTTCCCAGTGAGGTAGAAGGAAGGAAAGCAGAGAACATATTGGGGAGAAGTTGAACTGCTCCTACATAAAAAGATATTTTAAGCTCATGTCAGCTGTTAGAAATACATATACAGAAAACTCAGTTTCAGGGACTGCTTCCATTATGCTAACACTATGCAAAACTGATCTTAAAAATATTATCAATAATTTATTCTCAGTACACATAAGAATTTTCCTTTCAGGCATCCTAGCCTTAAATCCTCTTTCATGTTAGTTGACTCTGATCCTAGATTCCATTTTTCTGTCCTGTGTTCCTCTCTCCTTATGACTGTCTGCTTCCAAAAAAGTTCCCCTGCTACACATCCTTCCCAAACCTGTCTTCATTATCTTTGGAAAATACCCCCTGTGGTGTACTGGACATCTCTAGAAGCTGAGTTTCATGAAAAATATTTCAGTGTATTGTTCTCTACTTTGTTATATGTCATGTAGTGATAAGCTTTTGAACACGAGAAGCTGGGAAGTGTAAAGATGCCTATGGGCCAGCAAAGAGGTCTGTTTGCTCCAGGGCCCACTGACAGCATTGTTAACTACCAGTGGCCTTTCATCTGCAGAGCTTCTGGCAAAACAGTTTGATGATATTGTGGGAGTGGAAGCGTTCTGCTCACCTTCACTGAACAGTAGGATGAGAAATAAATACAGAAATGATAAATGACACAGTGAGTGTTTATACACAGGTCACTCTGAATGTTATGAGGATATAATTTCATCCATTTTAAGTTGTGAGAGGAGGAAGAAGGGCAAGGTAGTTGTGAATTGCAACACATTTGACTGGTATCGATGTTCAATGAACCAGCTGGCCCAAGTGCCAATGTTTGTAAAACGTTTAAGACAGGAGATGATTGCCTGTGTAACCACGAGAAATTCAGCTGATGAGACGCAAGTATTACTTAACACAGACAAATGTATTGACTGTTTCTTTATCTCCTCTGCAGCAAGGGCTCAGGAGGAGTAGGATGTTCCCTCTGCAGTATGTAGTAATATCACCAGTGCTTCTTCTGCTACTATAGCTGAACCTCCCTTATGTTGTTAAAACAAGAAAACAGCACCCTTCAGTGACCACCCACAGGCTTCTCTGATCACCTTTAAAACAAAAACAGGACCTATTTAATAGACCTGATCAACTAAAGGGCATCTTTCATGTTTAAAAAAATTATTCTAAAAAGCATAGAATATTTGTAATGCTTTTCCATAGCTGTTATTAAAAAGCTAAGTTGGATCAAGTTGACAGTTTTACTGCTGTTGGTAGTGCTTCTAATTAATGCCTTGTGTTTTATCACATCCTTTTTGTTAATGCCCTTAAGAATTAAATTAAATGAGCTGCATTGCTCTATTGTGTAATAGGCTATGAAAGGCCTAGAAATATCTGGAGTGGGAGAAGACACTGTGTAATCACACCCAGAGCATCTTCAGTAGCTAAAGAAGGGAATATAGTCTTTATCAGGAAATTCATACCTGAGAAGGAAGCTTCATCACATGACAGTGAAGTCTATCTGAAGTCCCACAGAGACAGGTCTGATATCTCTTACCTCTGTCGAAATGGTAGGCCAAGTCTTCATGTGAAATGAGGGGTTATTGGCCCAGTAAAGTCAGTCAATTTGTGTCTGTTTTCACAAAGTGAAAATCTAGTTAACTGCCCCCGGAGTTGGTTTGATTTTTAAAAGTAGAAACAGAAATTGATAACAGGTTTCTCTGCTTATTTACTGGCCAATATCACACACAACTATTATCCAAGCATGTAGTACTTGGGATGTTTATCTCCATTTACAGAAAAGGCTTAAAAGCTACAGAAAGCCACCAGTTGTTTAAATAGATTGGGTTTATCAGTGCACTGCTGACAGCAGTTGAACATGGAAATAAGCCTTTTTTTTTCTATGCTACAATGAAAAGAACTTGCTTAAAAGAGGATGATGAGAAAGAAAATACAATTGAAGCAGTGGTAAATAACCCTTGAGTATGTCAGGACAAGGACCCTTCCAACCCAGACCATTGCATGACTCTATGCTGCTAACACCTGTTATTAGCAAAGGATATTTCTGTTCTACAGTCGTGACGAAAGGCATAAATTCTCAGAGTAAGTGAAAGTGATTCTGCCCTGGTAACAGATTGACAGCCACCCAAGGTAGACAGGGAGTAACTGTGATTGACATATAACTGGAAGCAGTAGAATTTTGAGTGACATAAATGTGTATGATCTTATAGGACTGCAATGTGGGTGGATTAACAGACACAGACATGTAGAAGCGGAAAGCAGTTTCTTGATGGTGCACGGGATGCAAGTTTGAACACAAAGCTCTTCAGGAAGTGCCCTGAAATTCATACTTGTCTTGTCTTTGTTTATCCTTCTTCAAGACAACATAACAACTAGAAGAAAAGCTGACAAAAGACCAAAAAAGAGTAGCCCACATCCTTGTCTGCTCCTTTTTGTCACAACAAAGAAAGAGCATTTCAGAGAAGTCCACATTCTTTCATGCTGCTCTCACACTGGCACAACTTTAAAGTCTTGGTAGTTTTATTCATGTAAGCATCTAGAAGCTTGACTGATCTCTATTTTGCTCCTTCCTCTTAGTCTTGAAAAAGTAGACCAGAATTACTGGGGGAAGAGGAGGATTTGTTGCAGCATTTCTGTGTTTTGTTTTGCACTGAAAAGAAAACAAAGAACTTTGAAATAAAAAATGAGTGGAAAACCTGACAAATCATTCTTGAGCCTCTGAAACTGTTTAGGTTTCATTCCAAATTAAGACAATGGCTTGCTATTTTGTTTTGTTTCTAAATGAGAACCAGGCTACACTTGACAGGCATATTATTCCAATGGCCATGCTCTATCCTGTCAGGATCTGCTGGAAGGAAAAAAAAAAACCAAAGGGGACTGCAATTTAAGAAATGCTAAAAAAGATAAATTAACAATGTTTGGGATTGAAATCACTTTGTATTTTAAGGTCTGTCTTAGTGCAGAGTAGTTGTAGTTAAAACAATCTAAAGAACTGATACAATTACAAAATGATAGGCAGTAGATATTTTTAGTTAATATTTTGCCCCAAGTCTAAATTTTTCATTTGCTGCATATTTGTAGCTGCTTATTCTAGATTTTAAGTCCAAGCTTCTGACTTTTCACTCTGATCTGATGGATTCTTAGAAGTTAGCAAAAGAATTCCTAGAAATTTTTAAGTATGCAGAAGCTGCAAAGCCAGCTACAAAAATAAACAAGGAAGATCAATACCAGTGATAACTCCCATGCTCAGAAAGACATCTTCCTGCAATTTCAGTTCTCCTCTCCAAAGCTGTAAAGAGCTGTGGAGTCCACTGACATCCATTAAGTAGCATTGCCTTCGTTTACACTGATGCACTGGGCAGCAATTGAACTCTTTGAGTTATCACTGTAGTTTGTTTTACTTAAACTTGTATGTGTCTGTGGAATGTCTCTTTTTTGAGTCATCTGGTCAGTTTACATTTCTTTCTCATTCTGACACTTTCCTAATATTATTTCTGTTCTTCTGATTTCTGCCTGAAGCCTTCCTATTTGTCCACTACATCTTGCCTCATCCCTAACAGGCTGGAGAAGAAAAAGTCCAAATTCAGTTTTCTGTACATACCTCTGTTCCCTCTAAATCTGGGTGGCACATCATGTGTGTTCTGAAATGCCTGCTATCCATAAAACAGCTATGAGCCTGTAAATGCTAATTCCACATTGGTGGCAAAATACCCTTCTCTTCTGCTCTAGTTCAGTTCAGTGTTGAGGCCATTTTCAGAATTCCTAAAGAGATATTTTAGAATTTACATAGAACAGTAAGGCGAATGAGAGTATTAGATTTATATGAGAAAAATTTGAGCACTGGCCATGATCAACAAAAAGACCCTCAAGCCATTTTCTTTTGTAGGCTCCAGCAAGAAAGCAAAGGCATGTTACAGTTAATAAGGAAAAGGACTCATCTGCTTCAAAATTCAGCATCTGCATGGGTGATGTTGTACGTCCAGCACTGTGTGGTTGAAATATGTCCCTTCAAAGCTTAGTTTTTAAGCTGAAATAATTGTTTTGCACGTGCTTTTTGGGGGTTTTGTGTTTTTTTTTTCTTTCTCAACTTGTCTTCTGAGACTTGCACTGATAAAGTGGGGGAAGTGGGGGATTTTATAATAAATTAATGAGCATATTTGCAATATTTAAAAATGTGTATTTCACAGCTTGGCGTTGGCTTAGTTTATAAAACATTATGATTTTGCTCACTCGTGCTCTGCATTGCTTGTATATTACTTTCCCAATAAAATATGCTTCAGACTTCTTTTCATTCATTAAGCACCAAGAAAAATTTAAACCTCATTACAGAAGTGACAACAGCTAATTAGTCACCCTATCAAGTATTTAAAGATACAGTGTTGTGTAAACAATTTGTCCAAAATGTTCTTCTTGTTACAATAATCTCTCCCCTGGACACCTTTCCTGCCATGGTTCCTTTTTCCTCTTTAATCTTGCACCTTTTCCTTTGGTCATAATATTTAGTCTAATAATAAATAGTGTTAGTCTCCAGTTGTCCACATTACGAAACATCATCTCAGTGTTGCACAGAGATGAAAAATCAAAGGGAACGTTAAAGAGTTACTAAGAAAAGAAAGGAATAGGACAGAAACCATCATCATACCACTGTACAAGTTCCAGGAGCATTTTCAACCTCAACTGTTGCAAAAAACTAGGTAGACTGCAGAGAAGGAGTGCAAGTGTGAACAGAGAAGGAGTGCAAATGTGACTTAAAGTATCAAGAGGTTTATACGCGAGGAAGTACTCAATGGTTTCATTAGCTTGGCAAAAAAAAAAGCAGATGTTATCCGGATCTATAGAAGACAAGTGGAGTGCAGAAAGTGAATAGGAAATGACTACTCATTATTTCTTGCAACACAGGAATTAAAGGACACCCAGTGAATTTATAAGCTCTAATAAATTTGCTTTAATACAAATTCAGAACAGCACCTTTCCCCACAGCAAATAATTGAAACTCAGCACCACATGGTTTTGAGGAGGCCAAGATCAGAATAGATGTCAAAACCAGCCTGAACAAATACAGAGGAATACATTTGTGGCTACTGAACATGATGCTCTACATTCACCCCTTATGTCAGTTCTTTAAAGCTATTACCTGGCTTGAAGCTGTAAGATTATTTCAGGAAAAGATCACCCAGAATTTATTCTGCTTTTTGTCGTCCTTCCTAGAATAGTACTTACGTTCTCCTACTGCTGAACAAAGGAAACTGAACTAGGGGAACCTTTGGTCTAATTTTGTGCCACTATTCTTACATTCTCTGAATGACGTCATTGTGCCAGTATGCTCAGAAACCTCTTCCTATATTGAGGTGTGGTGAGTGATTTATCTCCTGGGGATTTGGGCCTCATCTTCCTTGACATCGTTTGATCTCACCAGAGCAGACATGTTGGTCTTGAGCAATGTGAGAATCACTGGTCCAAGGAAAAGTTTTGTTTGTGTTAAGTTTCCAAAAAAATGGTTATATTTCTAAAAACTAATAAGAAAATGGAAAGAGAAGTAACCCTGGGTAATCTGTGAGATGTGTTCCTAACAGAACTTTTTAATGGTAGTTTCCTGCTGTGGTTATATTCATACATTTATTGAGCAGAGCTATTTTCCTCACTCTGGTTATGTCCTATAAAATTCCACAGTACAGAATTCTCACTCATGCTTGCCAGGGATAAAGCAAGTGATTAAAACAGTGTGCTGTAATTTAACTATAAGCAAGGTGGATTAAATAGTGGTTATGGTTTGTCTTTAATCGGCAGGTTTAGGATATGCATTTTTGTTTTGTAGAAACTTTCAAATTTCCTTTACACCTTTCTTTCCCCACTGCAGCAGTAATTGCTCATGTGCTCTTTAGTGGTCATAGGACCATGCAACTCCCCAGAGGGTTAGGCAGGGCTCTGCTAAAATAAAAGTTGTATTTAAGGCAGGAGTCAGCAAAATAAATAAGAGCCTATATTTCTGAAGGCTGATTTATGCCAATATCCTTGTACAGTGTGAACCAGCACTGTGTTAATCTCAACAGAGCTACTTTGTTTGATGGGGGTTAAAGATCTGGACTTGTGTGTGCAAGATTCTCTCCTGAAGTGGATGCAATTATCAGCACTGCACCTGGGTAAGGTTTTGCTTTAGTCTCCGCCTCTCTTTATGGCCCAGCAACCCTAAAATTGCACTGTTTATCCCATTGCTTTTCTGGAAGTTTATCCATGCTCACATGGCAAGCTGCATTTGTGGCTGCATGTCGCTGGTTGCAGAAGTTTTGATAGCACAGGCTTGGTGGCAGTAAAAGCACAGCAGCACAGGCTTTGCTGCAGCCTTACTGCTGTCACCATGTGGCACTTGTTGCTGAGACTTATGAGTTTGAAGGCTAAATTTTGGAAGAAAATATCAAGTTGACTGAAGGTAATACTTTACCTCTTTGTTATAAGAGACATGGCAGATGCCAAACCTTGCATCCGGAGGTGACTGATATGTTTTATGTCATCTGCTGAAGACACTTAATCTGCAACACTCGCATCTTTCTTTTCCTGAAATGAACCCAAGTTTTTGTGAGGGATGGTCCTGTGCCACACACTGCAGTTGGAAACTGGAATCAAATTCATGGATTGACTTCCACCTAGTTGATTCCCTGCAGGCTACCCTTTAACTGACAGGACCAAAGGCAATGGGCACAAACTGAAATACAGGAGGCTCCATCTGAGCTCCAGAAAACATTCTTTTAATATGAGCATGACCATGCTGACACACATTGCCCAGGAAGGTTGTAGAGTCTTCCCCCCTGGTGATTCAAAAGCCATCCGGGCATGATCCTGGGCAGTCAGCTCTAGGTGATCCTGCTTGAGCATAGGTTTGAACCAAATGGTCCTCCAGAGGTCACTTCCAAACTCAGCCATTTGGTGATTCTGCAGCAGAGCCCCATATAACATGAAGGCTGATATTTAGTTTACCAGCAAGTAAACAAAACAACCAGTTTGTTGCTGACAGCGTTTCATGTGTGCTCTGAGCCACACCAGGAGGGACTGTCAGGGCACATTAGAAGAGGCTGTTCTAGGCATGGCCCACAGTCATATCTGAAATGGGATCAGACTCTTCTTACAAGAAGAACTTCTGCATTTGGTTCCAGCTGGAGCTCAGGAGCCTGCAAGCAGCTTAGGCAGCTGGGGAACTTGGTGCAGAATGCAAAATTGGGAATAGAGCTACCTGATAGCATTCAAACATATCAGAACCTCTTTGTGTTGCCTTGCAGTAGTGCTCCCATCAATAAGAACTAGGCCCTCAGGAAGAGTACCAATAATGTCATTATTGTCAAAAAGTCAGCATTTCCCTGCTGCTATGATATTGTGAGAAATCACAGCAATTTCCTACATGTATAACAGAAGTGCAAAATATCAGATATTATTGTGCAGTACTGTGCCTGAACAACTGCTGTATTTTTAGGGGAGTTAGTATCTCACAGCGATATTTAATGAGACAGTGAGTTGAAACAGTAAAGTACTTTCTAAATGCTAAATATTAGTATTCCAAAGCATGAAAAATTAAAAAAAGGAAAGCCCTGCTTTCCTAAATTCCTGCAGCCATGCATGGAAATCAAGATGGACTGAAGCAGATTTTATCGCTAGCCACTTAAAAAGAGAGAAGTGGAAGCTTTGCCCGTGCTGACTGAGCAAGCATGGAGATGAGACCTTTCCAAAATCCCCTTTTGTAATCAGTCTGCACGTCTTCCTCCAGCACTACAGATCATGTACAAGTCCTTGCACAGCACGTGTGGGCGTGGCTAATAAGATTTACTCTTTATCCATGCCAAGTTTCATCATCCACTGAGAAGGCAGCTTGCTGAGCAGAGGTAAGAGTTAGATTGTGTTGGATGCTTTTGATACTAATAGGAAACTTGGCAAGAATATGGTGGAATATTGCTATAATGCAATAATGTTTTTAGAACAAACAAAAAAATTCATTACCAAACCTCTTTGAAATGCAGGAGGCACAATTTATAGGAAATTATTTGTATTCAAGAAAACAGCAAATCACTTACAGCAGGTTTTCACAAAGCCCATTGAAATGATGATCACAGGCAGGTCGGAATAATACAGAGATGAGTTTGCCCTCCATTTCCTCATAAGATGTTGTAAAATATTTGGGGGCATATTCCTACCCTCCTGAGTGCACAAAAAATTACTTGCCTTGGCTGGAGAATATGTCCTCAGTGGCATAGAGCATAGAGCTATAAACAGTTTCAGTTTGTTTAAAAAGTGCTTGTCTCAGGACAGATAAAAATCTTTCAGGTTTGAATTTTCTTCTCCTTTATTTTATTCCTCTCTTCTCTGGCTGCTCTGCAATTCAATGGCTGACAATCCCATTTACTCAACGTCTGAACTCAGATCCAGCCATGGTCTGTATTCTCTACTGTAAAAACTCTTAAGGAATGAATAGATGCTTGATAATTTCATAGATTTTTTTTTTTTCCAATTTGCTACTTTCAATATAGGTCATACCAGTGTCCTTCTCTATTTTTGGCATTGGGGGAGGAATACAAGCATATTTGCCTTACATGATGATTGTTGGTTCTTCAATGCTTTGAAGTCTTTCAGCACTCTGTTATTATGCACATACTTTGAGTAACATGGATGACATATTTATGTATAAAACATCTTCTAAACTGAACATTTTAACTAGGTGGAATATTTCTCACACATGACAGATGTAAGACACTGATAACTAGATACTAATTAACTAGTTTAAAAATAGTCTTTTGCAGAAACTAGAACGCAGACATCCAATGCAGCATGAAGGAGGTAAAGAGTTTTTCCCTAGAATAGCAATGCAATTTCATAGCTATATATCATAATGCATTCTTTCACTATTATTAAATGTAATTCTGAAAATTAGAGACCATTTTACTTTCTAGAGGGCTTCAACTCTGCTAACGGGTAACCAGATGCCAGATTAGTCAACTTGCCTAACCCTTTGTTTATGTTGCTGAGTCCAATTGTGACGTTTCATTCATATTAGGTAGCACCTGGTCAATTTAAATAGGATTACCCCTGATGTAAGACAGTACTAAACATGAGTGAGTACAGGGCACAATGCAAAATGAGTGTCTCACTGGGACCTCAGAGTACAGTTTTACAATGTGAAAGAAAATGAACTCTAGCCCAAGATATCACAATGTCTCAGTAAAACCTACACTGAAGTGTTCTGAGCAGCACATCATTCTTTGCAGTTCCAATGGAACAACAGAGGACTTGGATAAAGTGTTAATGCTCAGACTACAGAGTTTTATCTTGACCATAATTTTGAATGGTAATTTTGTACAAATTTTGTGATACATGTTTGATTGCTGTCAGTGGAAGTCAGGCAGGAAACTGCCTCGGTCCCTCATAATCAGTATCATGGTAATCACTCATGAAGATGTGCCTAGTGTTTTGTTTTTACTGCATTTATACCAGAGGGAAAAGATGACAAATGAAAGCACTACCTTCATTTCAGTTGTTTGGGTTCCACAGCTTTTCCCATGAGAAACATCCTTTTCTGAAGTATTTGACTGCTAACACCATCGGTTTGATATTTGTTAGTTAATTACTTGGAAGGTGGGGGAATAGAACAATGATTGAATAAATCTGTTAGATATCCATCAGCTCTTCCCTTCTAAGTACGTCAGTGTTACTTATAAAATAGGCCTCTGATGATTTACATTTTCAGAGAACTTGTCTGGCTTGAGCTACTGGGTCCTTTTGACTGGGTGCTGGAGAAAGCTGATTTTGATATGACAGGGATGCTGCCCCAGAAAATGTTCTGCTGATAAATATTTTTTTAATTACTGGGGGGGGAAAAGGGTGATTTTTTTTACACAGGTGTTAAATTTCCTGGAATTAATCGGGTAGAAAAATGCCTTTGAGGCATCATTCGGTCCATTAACTGCAATGCCAACAGCCAGTGGCTGGAGTTGAATACTAACAGATTTTATAGCTCTTTACAGTAATAGACAAAGCCAGACAGATTCACAACTCAGCCTGGCCTTCCTGTTCTTACCTGCTGCCTTCTGTGTTTATATCCCTAGTGTCTTCAACCTGCTTCCTTTTTGAACAGGGAGACATGAATATTAGAAGCTGGGTTGGTTTGCTCATTTGTGTAAAAATTATACACTCAGCAAACCAGGATCAGGCCCTCCACCTCCACTTCTAGGTACAATTTTAAAATTAATGCTATTGCAGCATTATGTCAAACACATGTGCTTCATAATACATGGAGCAAAACAGGAGAGTAGGGAACAGCTGAAAAACTAATTATAAGGATGAAATTTCCTGAGAAACCTTTATTCATAAGACAAATGTGAAAAAAAATACCAAAGGAAAATGAAAGGATTTTGGTGTTATTTAGTGTATGCATGTTCTTTTGTTGGCTACATGAAAGCTTTTAATAATTTTTTTTCCATACAGAATACAGACAATGCTCTAAATCATAGTGTCTTTCCTAGGGAAGGCAGGAAGTCCTTGTATACTTCTGCATTGCAGAACTGAGTTCTGCAGAGAGGTGTGTAGCAGTGGGGATATAGACTCACATAGGCTGTATGTGCACCTATTTTGGATCCTTATCTCCACATTTCACTTAGGCTATTAGGACCATGCCTTCCTTGTTAGTTCTAAACCAGGAGTCTCCAAGCCAAACTTTGCTGTAATGGGTTGTGATAAATTAGAATGCAGACCACTTCTCTTTCTACTACACCAACGTTCATAGAAGATGCTGACCTTGGAATTAACTATGGATGAGATGTAAACCCCAAAATACTTAATACTTTGAGTGGCTAATAATCCCAAAATAAACTTGAAAGAATAAGTGATTAACTTCAGGACCCTGATAATATTACATTATACACAATTAAAAGTTCCTCCCTCTAGTTTCTATAGAATTTATGCTATTTCTTCTCCAAGACTTCCCATGGTGAGTGCTCAGATATGGTAATGAAGGGAGCAGATAGCTAATTATTTAATAGCTTATTTATTTGTTTGCTATGTGGTATCCCTGCAGCAGTCTTATTTGTTTGAAGTCTTTTATACACATGCATTTATAAGGCACTTGGGAATGTGAGGAGAAAAATAAGCAAATAAATATGTTTGGAAAACATATGTTGTACTAAGTCAGCAAAGGGTAAGGAGCTCCAAAAAGGAGAAGGGAAGAAACTGGGCTCCAGCTTGGGAAAGTAATGTGAGAGATGCTGAGTGAAAAAAGAACAGTCATCCAGCTGGGATTTATTAAGTGGAAAGCTTTGGGTTTTTTTTTTAACAAAAGCTGTGGAAGACCAGAAATCAAAGATCACTGTATATTTACCAGCTTTTTTGAAGTATCTCTTCACTAATATCAGAGTATCTCACAAAGACTAATCAACTGATCATCAGAATATCCTTATGAGTTTGAGAGATTTAAGCCTTGTTTTATCATTGGCAGAATAAAAAGATTATTTATCTAAGACTACACAGGAAATCCTTGTGATAGAAATAATAAAGCAGGCCTGCATTCAGTGCAGTGACACAACCATAACACCAGCCAATCTTCTTTCAGGTTTACAAGTCACTAAGGGAGGGCTGTTGGTATAATTCATAGTCAAGGGATAGAGAGAAGCTGATGAGAGGCTGTCCCCAAGTATAGATGGGGAGAGGGTTATATCGTTCTGATTGTTGGGGAAAATCTGCCTTTTTTCTTGTGTTTTGATTAAAGGCAATGCCGTAAATGGATTTTCAGCTAACTCTTGCTGGGCATCTCTGATGGTAGCCAGTCCAGTCTTAAAAAGCCAAGACCCTCGTTATGAAATCTGACTGTTTTGAGCTTTGTCTTCATGTGGTCATTTTATGAAAAGTGAGAAAACTTGTATGCAGTGAAGATGATAACACCCATGTTATAGGAAGTTAAAGCCCTTTAGACTGATAAACTAGAGATATAGCTAACACACAAAAAGGGAAAAAAATCCTATTCCTTGTTCCAATGGGAGTTCAAAGCAGAATTATTAATACTTGAAAATAGGACAACAATAATGTTATTTAGAAAATTTTTTCCCTTTTTGTATTTTCCTTCAGCTTTTAACCCTACATTACTAAGGTTGTATACAAGCATTATATCTGTTAAAACTTTCAGTCATTGGGATTGCTGGGTGAGCTGACCGCATTTAATGCGTAGCTCTGAAGGAGACAGTTGTCATGCACTCTGATCTGAGCATATGTCATTATTTATGTTGCTTCCAGTGAGAATGACTTTGTAACCACATTCAATGTGGTTAAGTGAGATTTTTATGAAGGACTTGCACATCCATATTGAAACTGCTGTAGAACATTGAAGAAGATTGATGCAACTTTTATTGGCCCTGTTAACTCACTCTAGTAAGGGATCTTTCATCCATATTTTCAAGGTGCATCTACCAATTGTATCATCTGCTCCTAAGGGATCTGAGAGCTCACAAAAAATAAGACAACCACTGTCATGGAGGTATCATACTTTTTCTGGGCAGAAGACTGCAACTTAACTGTGCAATCGTTAGGACTCCACTGATCAAAAAAAGTTTAAATTCATCAACTTCTAGGACTTCTGAGTCCTGGAATAGAACTGGTACTATCCAGCACATTTTCCATGGAGACAGTTGCTCAGAGGAAGATCTGGATAACTGAAATCAACAGTGCATGTGTTTGGTCTCCTAATTTGCGCTGTTTTTTACACAGGTATGGCATGTAGACTGCATGCAAAAGCAATGCCATTTACAAACACTTTAAAGTGTCTTGTCAATGCCAGAGCTGTGCAAAAGGGTGCACTTAGCACTGCAGTGCATTTAGCACAACAGCTAAATGCACTCAATGTTATAATGTTGTTGAAGGGGACAATCTCACAACTTCCCTTCTCCTCTCCTCTTCCCCAACCATGGATTCCTGTTCAGCTTTCCCTAGAATTTCAACCATGAGACTGACCCCATTGGAAAAAAACCCAATTCATTATTTTAAAGGTTATTAGGTTCTCCACTGGCATTACATTACTACAATCTCCTGCACAGGTACATAGCTGGAGCTGAGAGGGAGGAATGGGATGATTCCCTTCAGAAATTTGAATATATTTGAATTATTCCACATAGTCATAGGAAACACAAGGCGAAAAAAAGGAAACCTTTCTTTACTGTATTGAGAAGAACATAGAGGTATCTTTCAGCATCAATTTGCTTTGGAGAGAAAAATGTCACAGGGATATGAGTGAGATATGCATATTCTGTAAGGCATTTGGAGCACACACTGGATGCTCACTGATTCTTCGGTTTCTTAGTTTTGGTTTTTCCACAGTTAACTGCAAACAGAATTCAGTGTGGGCAAAAAAATCTAATAATTTCTAAGATTATGGTGATTACCAGGCAAGTGTGTTTGAAGTTAACATTAGAATATGGAACTATTGAAATGCAACAACAACAACAAAAATAAAAGATGTCATGTGTTTGGAATTTCTTTTATATCAGGTTTATTTACTGTCCCATAGAAAATACATTTCTGAAGTTTCTTCCATCAGGAGCTGCACAGTGTTCCCAATATTTGAGAAATAGATCAGCTGAAATTCCTTATGTGAAATGTTTCTTTCTGGAAGAAGAAGGTTGTAGCTCATGTCTGGTGAGAAGAAGAAAGCAACTTGGGGAGGCAGAATGTGGAAAAGGTGCAGATTATAGTGGTTTTCTCTGCCTTGGTTAAAAAAAAAGAAAAAAAGAAAGAAAAAAAATTACTAATAATGAATAGCATTTTGAGTGTTAGCTAGTTTTTCATCAGCCAACAAATAAATTATGCTGAAACATTAGATTCTACTCCCATGGTGATTAGATATTACAGTACATATGTTATGGAAACATTAAGTGGTGTTTGAAGACCTCACAATGCCTAAACACAGCATGCTGGCCAACTGGTGACCAAACACTGCATCCGACACAAACATGGAGCTGCCTCCTGCTTTCCTGCACCTGGATTTGCCACACAGACAAATCTCAGATGTTACTGCAGAGCAAGGCCCAGCAAGGACTTCATATACTTCTGTTAGCAATAGATACGGCATGTACACCATACACACCAATAAAAACAGATATAATCTTCTGTTTGAAATGAGTTTGTCACACCACAAAAGATTTGTTTTCACCCTGTCCAAAAATTGCAGCACTTCTGTTTTTCTCTTGATGAAACTAGACAACCTTTCTGTTATACTAACTGCATCTAAAATACAGAAATATTTAGGACTGATGGGTAAGGCTCAAAAGTGCAGCAACAGACTAAATGCTGTACACAGTGACTTTGGTTGCTTTGGACGGTATGTCAACTTGAATAGTCATGTCCTGTAACTTTGAATTCAATATCTGGCATTTCAGTCTTAGAAAATCAAGGCAAAAATTCTGAGTAATTTTTTTCTGATATTAAAGACTGGATTGTTTCGTGAAGTTTCCTACCGCAACTTCAGCTCAAGTGAAATTTACAGCATCTTAGAAGATTATCCAAACAAAACTAATTCCTGCTGATACTAAGTATTCACAAGCTTCTCCTTCTTCTGTTCCACAGTTTAAATGCTATGTAGAATTACTTACTCATTAGTAAATAGCCTTGATGGTTTTTAGACTTCTGTTGTATCCAATACATGCAAAAGCCACACAAAAATAACTGAAAATATGCTACAAGTGGGTAATTTCCCTTTGTTTTGTGCCTTAGAGCCATACTGATATAGCTAGCACTAGCATCCTATCATCACAGACATCCTATTCTCATGTTATTCCACAGTGAATTTTATCTGACATTTTTTTCTGAAAGTGCTGGCCTACCTGGAAAGTGGATGACTCTTTTTGAATCCTGCCTAGAACCCAAAGAATTAATTTCTCCTTTTAGCTATATATGCTGTATAGTTTGTGTGAACACCACTAGTCTCAATTATGTAAGACATCTGTAGCTGGAATAAAGCATAAAGAAAGCTGTGTTACAAATGTGCTGTAACCACTCTATTGATCTTTAACAACCTTTTCAGAGCATTTAATATCATTTCTACAGCATGCCTGTTCTTCTAATGCTTTTCAGTCCCAGTGCTATTGCGCAGTTAGAACAAGAGTCCATTAAATTGACTACTTGTTATTCCCTACTGATACTCTCTTGCTACTTCTACACAGGCATCATGGTCTTGACCCAAAGCAAGACTATGTCTTCCTGGTTGTGGGGTCCCAGAGGATTCTCAGTCAAGCTATTTTAAGAGTAACCATCAATAGGCCCTGCTATTCCAGTTTTTAACTAAATATTTTGGTCAAACCAACCTTTATCAAATAGTGACTAAGACAGAGAAATGTTTGCTAGATTTAAACACACACAATACAACCTTATTTGACAAAACAGTACTATAACAGACCCATTACTTTATTCCTAAAGACTTCCATTTTCCCCTTTTTCTAAAGCCATTGACCTACCATTTTTACTTTTTACATTATGTGGATTTTTAACCTTTATTTTAACAAATACCACTTTTCTTAGCATGGAAAGCTTTTTAATTCTAAAATAACTAAAAATTTTAGCAAACATAGGTTCAAAATATAAGCTTGAGTTCTTTAGGCCGAAGTTTGTAGAAAGAAAGTCTGGTAGGAGTAAAAAGAAATTGAATGTTGGTGAGCAGCCTTTGATAGGAGATATCCTGGGGGACAGCATAATATGAGATACAACATCTAATTATGTTTTAGTTATCTTGATGCCTGTTTGTCATAGTACTACTTCTGATACTGTCAGAAACCACTGGAAAGGGAAGATAAGGGAGATTTTTTCTGGGTTTCACTTGCTGAGCAAAGACATTAACATATGCTATAAAATGCCTCAAGAGATGGGTTGTAGACACTGTAAGACCTCTGGTTCCTTCCTCTCTTGGAACTGTAAACCTGAAAATTCAGTACTAAGATCTCCTTCTCTGTGTAACTTTATTTTTCCTCTTTCATTCCTGGTTGCTGTTGTTAAGTTTTACAAGCCCTGAATCTGACAACCTCACACTAATTAAGTCTGGGGTGAGCTAAATACAGTGACACGATGGACAAATATAATGAGTTTGTAGGTGGTAATTCAGGTGATTATTTCTGTCACTGGTGAGTACAGGGCTTTCAAATTCCCTTTCAGAGGGATTTTGAAGTTAGGATATTTTAGTTCACAAATAAGATGGAGTAAGACTGCATGTATTGTCAGTTAACAAAACTTAGGTGGAGGGCAATAGGAATTTCAGACAGCGACAGCATCTTAGAACTGAGCGACCAAACATAAATTGTTTTTTTCTGATTTGTTCTGAAATGATATTAAACCACATACTACTTTCAAGTTTAGCAGTGGAGTTGGAAGCACGTGCCTTCTTTTGCTGAGAGAGGGGGAAAAAAGGCATTGAAATGCAAATTCTTATGGAAGAGTTAGAGTTTTCCTTAATCTCATCGCACCCAGATTTTTATACAGTCACTAAACAGTCTTGAATTTATCTCCTCAGTATAAACCCAAGAAAATCATTATGCGCAGCTGCTCTGTAGAAGCATCTCAATGCAATCATTTCATTGCACAGAGCAGATGCATGCTGCTGGCGTGTCAGAGCCAATAGGAGCTGCATGGAGTTTGTATCAGCAGGAATTCACTTTCACATACATCACTTGAGGACAGGAATGTGCAATGTGACAGGCCCTTCACTACCCATAATTCATCTAATTTACTATGGCAAGGAGGATGCTTGGTTGTGTCTGAAAGTCAACAGGTCAGTGGCTTCATGTAGCAGCTCATGCTGTTCCCAGCAGTGCTATGTTCTTACTAATAATTTAATTTTGTATTTGAAGTTCGGTTCCTATGGCTTACCTCCTCCTTCTCATTTTCTTTCACTTCCGCTTAAAAATATAATGTTCCATTTCAGCAAAATTAACTGCAATTTCATGGCTCACTACAGCAGGAATAAATTTTATACATAATACTGTAATCCATCTATTTGTTCTCCAGAATAAAAATTGGCTTGATAAGCAATTCCATGTCCTATGTAAATAACTCTACTTCTAATTGAGAGTGCTGTATTTTCAGTGCAGATGGGGAAGGGAAAAGAAGATTGTCTCTGGCTTTGACTTTCTGATAGTTGTTGCAGGATATTTTGTTTACATTTTTAAAAATCTATCATAGAGAAAATATAGGCAACAGCTTTTTTAACAAAAGTTCTGGTGGTCTACTGATGCTGCATTCTCCCTTTTTTTTAGAAAAAATTTCTTTAGAAAAAGTTTTCAAGGTCTGGTTCTGATATAGTATGCCAGATGGCAATATCTGAAATGCACAATTCCTCTTGCTAGTAGATACCAATTATCATAGAAGTGAGAATAGAACATGACTTATTCTTCTGGCAGCGTGCAAACATAATGGGTAAGATGAAACACTACACTAGGATGAACAACAGGAAGTTTCCTTTCCATGGCCTCTTTTAGGTTCAGATTCTCTATGGAATAGAGAATTTCCAGCAGCTGGAATAATTGGTATGAACTGGATATTTTTTTGAAGTGTGGATACTTGTTTTGGTAGTGTGGATACTTTTCTTCCATTAATTGATTGGTATTTCCATTTCTTTTCTCTGTAAAGATATTTGTAATTATCAAGAACTTCTTTCAGGTTCAGAGTTAAAGTGAGTGTGTAAATATTATATTGAAAATAAAGATAACAGCTTTTATATGTTCTTACAGATTTCCTAAACTATCAATTTTCTCAACCAATTTCTAAAATTATAAAGTAGAAGTTACTTTAATGCCAATGGTAAACATATTTGAGTGGTAAACACTAAGTATTGTCTTTAACTGTAAACTTCATTGGACTACCAGCTTGAAGTCCATTAAGCATAACCTATAATCTCTCTTCCAGGAGAAACAAACTCATCAAAATCACCAGACAGAGTTTTTAAACAAAAAGAAGGAAGTGTTCTTACATACCATGCATTAAGTAAATTGTCACATTTATTGCCACAGAATATGATGAAGGATAAAAACATAGACAAACTTACAGAAAATCAATGACTCTTTTAAATAATTGTTCTGATACAATCTCTGGCTCAACAAGTCAAGTCAGACTTGTTGCAGTGACGAATTCCTGGAAGGAATGTCAAGAAGGCTTGCTTTGTTTCCTTTCTTCCTGCTCATTTTCTGTAAATAGATCATATTGGCACTCCCAGCCAGAGGACACTGGGCCAAGTGGGCCTTTTGCCTGACTCTGTACACTGCTGTAGTGCTCTTTTGTGCATTATGGCATCTTCAGTATGATTCCTTGGCAAAATCACATGTGCTTCAAAACAGACTTGTTTCTACCTGTGGCATCTGTCAGAACTGCAGAATGAGCAAACTTGTTGGCTGAAGCTGCTTCAGCACTTGCTTCCCAGCTGTCAGACACCAGGGGTGCTGCTTAGTAACTTCACTGGGCTCTCATTGCACTGAGCAGTCACATTAATTTATCCTATTCTCATATCAGTAGCATGGAACTAGGAATTTGTATACAAAAATTCCTCCTAACTGCCTTTGGTCCAATTCCCTTTGTTAATCTAGGAAAATATTGCTATAGGAGAGTAATATAAAGACCAATCTATTTTAATATATGCTCTAGAGTCAGAAAATATTAGTTTATCTTTCTTACTTTGAAGCCACTAATTTTCAGAAATGCCAAATGGATGCTAATTTCCTTCCAATTTTCAGCTTTTCAGCTCATCTGTCTTTATATTCAAGAATACTTCCATCTATACGTAAGGCTAAAACCAATAGTGATGCCATTTTTCCTACGTTCTTACTTGTAAAGGTGTTGGTATTTTTAAGTATCTTTTTCTGAGAATAACATGGAAAAGTTGTTTATTCTTACACATTTTCTAATGTGCAGCTGTAATTCCTTGTTAATTTTCCCTTGAGTGATTAGTTTAAATAATCAATTCCAAACTTACTAATTTTAATTGACAGGTCTTCTCAATTGGAAGGACTGATTCCTTTCAGTGTTATCCATATATTGAAAATTTTGCAGTGTCTCAGTGTTGCAGAAGCCTTGTTTATATTGGTGTCTGACTTTCTCTGATTCATTATTTATAAAATAGTCCAACCATGTGAGGCATTTGAACACAAACTCCAGGTCTTTGTGCAGCCATTCATCCAGTGGCATAGCTGTGTCCATAATCCAGAAGGAGAAAGTGCACTGTCTGTTAGTTTAATGATTTCCCACATTAATGAAATTGGGAGGCCCCGAGAATTGTTGGTGGCTGCTTTTCTCACTTATACTTTTTTTAGATTTTTTTTTTTATAAAGGTTTCTGCATTTTTCTAGTTATTTTCTAGTTATATCTAGTTTTAGTCAGTAAGTGGTGCCAGACACTTCTCATGGTGCTTATTTTAATCTCCAAATCACAAAACTCAACGCACTTCTGCAAATGTAACAACTCAAATTAGGAGTTAGGGCTTCTCTCCTGAAAAAGGTGGCAGGATGAATGAACAGAGAGCTTTGATTGGAACTCAAGAAAAAAGGGAGATTTTATGATCCATGGAAAATGGGACAGTAAACTCTGGAGAATTACAAGGATATTGTGAGGTTATGCAGAAAGAAAATTAGAAGGGCAAAAGACCAATTAGAACTTAATCTGGCTGCTGCCATGAAAGACAATAATAACTGTTTGTAAGTACATCAGCAACTAAAGGAGGGCCATGAAGAATCTCCATGCTTTTTTGGATGTAGAGGGAAACATAGTGACAAAGGATGAGGAAAAGGCTGAGATACTGGATGTCTTTGTGCTCTCATCCTTTAATAACAAGACCAGTTGTTCAGAGAGAACCCAAACCCGTGAGCTGGAAGACAGGGACAGAGAGCAGGATGAAGATCCCATAATCCAAGGAGAAATGATCAGTGACCTGCTACACCACTTAGACACACACAGGTCTGTGGGGCTGTATGGGACCCACCCAAGGATACTAAGGGAGCTGGCAGGAATGCTCATGATACCTATAATACTGTGATATCATTTACTTAAAATTCTGGAGAAAGAAGCAGGCCAGAAATAATTTCATCCTCCATTTCTCATCTGCGTAAGGAAGTCAAGATCAGGATTCCATGGTAGCAAAATTAATGAACAGGAGAAGTGGATATTGCTTTCTGCAATAACCTTTTGGTCCCATTTAACTGTCTTTAACCAAAAATACAGCAACCATAACAGACCCAAGGAGAAAGCAGAGGGAATATGTCTAGCCTCTCCTTTTGGCAAGACTACAGTTACAGATACCAAACTAGAAGGAAAGTGACTTGGTTCTACTCAATAATGTATGCCACAATAATTAAGTGCTTTGACATTTACAGGTTAAAAACACAATATTCAAGTGTTTCACTATAAAAAGTCAATTAAAAGCATGGAGAACACCAACAACTAAAAAAGAAATTGATAATTTTAGTGAAGTGCCCAGTAAGTTTGTTTAAATACAGCCTAACACCTTCAACTGTTTAACCACTGCTTCAGTTGACTTACAGTGCTAATGTTGTTAGCATTTTGATCACACCTGTAACAAGATCCAAATGCAAATGTCAGAGTCAGTGAAAGTTACATTACCGCAAAAGAACAATATCTGCAACTAGGGAGAAGGGAAGAAAATGTCTCATGTCAGTCTAGTGCAACCCTTCTATTTACAGAATTGTTGAAGGGCTCTAAAAAAAGAGCAGAGAGGTGAAGGAATTAAAACAAGAACTTCCATTTGTCTTTGAATTGCTCTGCTGAATAGTAACACCAATTTTTCCAGACCAATCGGCTTGGATCCATCAGCTTTCCCAGCTCGTATACCCAATAGGAAATTCATTTTGGTGAATGCAGCAGTAGCATAAAAAGGGAATGCAGCCTCCACATGATTGAAATTAAGCTTGTGAATTTTTATTTCACAGCTTTATGAGATGTTCCTGTTCTCAAACCTTCCTTTTATTGGTTAGCATAAGGCTGGGTAGATTTCTGGGCAATTCCAGCTGAGTCACCAGAGTCACCGTTTTCATCATGTATCAATTTGATTTCAAGCTCTGACAAACACCCAGCCTCAAGAAGGGAGCCAATATGTGATATACTTTAGGAAAACAGAACGTAAAAGGGTTGAAACTCCTAATAATTTTTGTTTCCCATGTGAACCCCCTTCCCACAGTTCCCCTTATGAACATGTTTCTCCTGTGTACTACCTACCATAGTCCAGACTGAGGGATATTTTTAATGCAAGGATTGGCATGAATTTCAAGCAAAAGATCAAAATGGTACCTTTTCAGTTTTCTAAAGAACAGAGCTAATTAACCTTTTTATCAAACTACACACATTTTCAAATTACTTTAATGGGAAATATACTAGTTTAATTAAGATTTCACAGGGAGAGACAGTTGCAAACATTTAGAACAGAGAGAAAGTGGGATGTTTATGAGGAAGGTGCTGTATGCTTTACAACTCCCTGTGTCTTTTTCTTGTTTGCACTTCAAATGCAGTCCATTTTTATCTATATCCTGCTGAGAGAATCTGATTTTATCATGTGTTTCAATGAAGCTATTAAAAAACTTCAATCATTAAATTCCTTTTTCCCTTTATATGTTTCTCTCCCTTTCTCTCTCTGTCAGAGTTGCACTGTGACATTGGTTATATGTCAGGATACATTGATTTGATTTGCTTTACAAGTTGATTAGCTAATCCTCCTGCAATCAAGTCTTGCTTTACAAAATGCTTGGTACCCATGCTTTCCTTAGCTGGGTCCAGAGGTGGTTTGATTTTTGTAGGTCTTGGATTTTGATATGCATGCCACACTTCTTCCTGTTTCTTTGTTTTTAGTAAATGGTGAAAACTTCAAGAATGACAACTTGAAGGTCTATACACATACAGAAGGAACAACATGAACAATGCCAGGATACTCCTCCTCCTCACTCCAGGATCTCAGGAACATTTCAGAGGTGTAACAAGAATGCAATAAATGATACAACATTACAATATCAGTATTTTGGTGGCAATATATCAAAACAGTTGAATCATAATTAAAAGAAGTTAGTAGCCTCAAAGATCTTCCTCTGAAAATTAAAAAACAGAACAAAACTGAAAACAAGCTACCAAACAAACAAAAAACCCACCCTGAAATATAAAATTTGGTAGCTGTCTGTATTTAACTAATATTCAAATTAAGCCATGGAGACTATAAAAGCCTGAAGCTGGATGTAGCCATGCATTTACTTCCAGTCTTTTGCTTTTGTTGTCAGTTAATGTCAGGCACACCACGCCATATCAATGAAGCTGAACACTGTATAGGTCTTAGTGCTAGTAGAAAAGACATCAGCATTTGATTGTTGCATTCTGTGCCTCTGCTCTGGAGCCAGCTCCTTGTGACTAATGCTACAATGGTGCATATGTAACTGATTTTTAGTAAGTAACTGATTTGCTCATGAGATTGACATCTCTAATGCAAAACAAAAAATATTTTTGGCTAAATAGCTAAGAGTATTTTATCTTAAGCCAAATGGAAAGTTGTGCTTTGCCCAAAAGCATTTTTTATTGTTTAATGTGTTTTTACATTCAAATCAAATCAAAGTAAATTGTGAGATAGAGCACTGGTTTTAGCTGGAAAATCGGAACATTTTGTATTGGAAGTATTCAAACCATTAAAAATGGCAAGAGTAATTTAATAGCAGTTACAAAACACCTTAATTGGTCTCTGCAACTTTTTAAACATTTTGAAGATATAATTAAGAATACTTTTTTCAATACTAAATAGTTCAATATTACCAATAAAATTTTGCCCATTTCAGTTTGTAACACCTGTGCTCTTTTTGAAGAACACAGATGGAACCTCAGCAACCTGGCTGCTTGTTCTACAAAGTCAACAGTAATTAAGAGTTTGTGGGGTTTTTGTGCTGCTCTTGAGCAACAGGCTGGAAAAGGCACAGACCATTTGGTCAGGCTCTGAACTATATCCAAGGAAATGGTAAAAAGATCCCAGAGCCAAGTGGATCTCACTGGCTCAGGAGCTCAGTAATTTATGAATTTATTTCAGCTGCAGCAAATGGCTCTTTCATAGCTTACAGCTACCTGGCAGAATTTAGATTATGTTTTTAGGCTACAATTTTAAGGAGTCCTAGACTGGTGGCTGCAGGGGGAAATTTCACTTGATGTCAGCTCCTTTTTGTTTCCTTTTTGCCTCGTGTTAGTGACTGCAGGCACCACACCAGGCAGGGCCAGGGCAGGGGCTGGCATTTCCTAAGGCGAATTTCTGCTCTCCAGTAGCAATCATTTTTCCAACCACCAAAGGTCCTTCTCCCTCTGGGGCCCTGCCAACCCCTGGCAGCCTTCAGGAGGAGGGACTGGAGCTCAGAGAGCAGAGAAGAAAAGATAGGAGGGAAACTGCCGTTCAGAGGCCGCCCCAATACAATCCTGGTAGCAACCAAACTGATGCAACAACTAAATAAGCAAATGTGCCTTTTCCGTGTTCTTGTAAGGATCACAATTTTATAGCTTTTTCTCACAGCTTGAAGACAGCCCCCTGGTTCACACTTATTGCAGAATCTGGTGAAATCCTGGTTTCTCTCTCATATCAGCTCCCTCTCAGCCTGTGCCTACACAGGCACAAGATGATCCTTGCATTCACCTGCTTTTGCTTACAGACATCCAAGCTTATGGGGGCACTGTGCATAAAGACTCCTGGACTCTGTCACGTCACAGGGGATGTGTGGCAGGAGAGGTGCTCCAGGAATTCACATGCTGATAGCTTATGGCCACTGCTGTCCCCTCATAATAGAGAGGAGGTTGCATTTTAGGACACCTGTGATGGGTTTCTCTTGGGGATCACTACTAATATCTGAAGGGGCCAGTGCTTTCCAGATAGATACATTAAATAACTGCACATTGAACAAGTTGTGAGGTGCCCCAGCACAGCTGTAGCATTCAGAGAAACTGCTCTCAAGCAGTTTCCCTTGCAGCAAGAGAGTAAAACCACACTGAGCTGAGTCCCATACCCAGCTCAATAAGCTGCTGTGACTGTGAGTTCCTGGGTGGTTTGTGGTTTGCACTCTACCAGCTTGATTGGCTGTGCTTCATGAGGGAGAGGCTGAGACGTTGGGCTGAAGATTTGTGTGTGGCATGGCTCCACAGCCTTTGGTCCTTGCTAAGCATTTGTGCTGAAGACAGGTTGTTATGAGACTCGTGCCATTCCCCCAGTGTTTTGTCCCATCACAGATCCTGAAAGACCAGAGTGTAACTACCTGCCACAAAGGTACAGATCTGCTTGGGTTCTTGCTTCTTTTGCGGTGAAGTTTTAAGGGTAGATGCATTGGCTAAATTAGCATTGCATTTTCTACAGAGTTAGACAAGGAAGGGCTTATGTGCAAGGCTTGAGATTCAGTGTGTTTTCTTTTCCACTACAGGTGCATCAGGTTTTTCTCCTTGTCAGTGGGGGATCAGAACAGTGCTCAGGAGGAGTGTATTTATTGGAACAGAGCAAAGAAAATAATGAATGGGAATTTCTTTTTATATTAGTCACATGCACAACGCAAAGAAATAACCCATTTTCCCTGAAAATTTAAGGTTGCTCTAGCAGAGATCAGACTATTGTGTCTCTGAGACACCCATTGTGATCATACCAAAAGGGGTAAGATGCCTAGAAAGAAAAATGCTTCTGGCAACTGGAGATTTGGCATTGCTAACTCTCCTTTTGCTCAAAACTATGGCTCTGCTGCTCAAGTAAGCTTTTTTTTCCCTGATCTCTTATGTCTTGGGTAAAATGTGGTGGTTTCTCAAGGGGTCAGACATAAGTGTAATTTTTCCTCAATTGCTTTTTAGTGTAGTTGTAAAGCTTTTTGATGCATTGTAAGCATAATGGGCAATATTGCTAAGACACATCTTTAGACTGGAGCACTACAGAGCTGTATGGCAAGGTCTTGCATGGGTTTCATGTGTGTTTGTGTGCATAAAGTTCATAATACTTGTCTTGTAGGAGCAAAAGGATGTCAGTCTCCAAGACATGATTTAGTAGCATCCTATCAGTATAACATTTTCTTAGAAAAAACAATAATGTAAACTCTCTTCAGCAGCAGCAGGAGAGCCTGTCCCATTTATAATTGTCCTGTGAAGAAAGGTTTAATAATAATTGAGCTTTTAGTAAATGGCCATGGCAGGAGGAACTGGCCTTTGGGATGAGAAAGGGTTGCCTGCCAGTTACGTTTTGGCGTGGAAGACCGTAGGTGATACAGCCAGCAGTGCCAGTCATCCACTTGGAAGTGGAAAAGAGAGAGACTCGTGCTTTAGCCTCTGCTCCCAGGTTTCTGAATAGGACAAAACCTCTGGCTATCATGAGATGGCAAAATGAGTTGTGGAAAAGATAGGGAGGAAACCTGTTTCCTTAGCAGTGGCTCAGTGAACAAATTCATTCCTCTTGCAGTGAAGCATTTCCCTTTACTTTCCTATTTAGTGACATTTATTTGTATTTCATTCTTGCATTCAAACTTGACAATCCCACAGATAAGATTAGGCACAAACAAGCCCTGTCATTCCCATTTTTATCAGGGAAGCAGAATAACCTGGAGATGGATGGATATGCACTGTGAAATGCACACAGCTAAATTTAGCTTAGTTTTTCTGTCTAGATTTTGGATTTACGTTCATCTCTACCACACCCTTCTGCACACATCTCTTAAAATTGTTAAGACTGACGGATTTGCCTGGGCAAAACAGGCAACTTTCAGAAAAACAGGGCTCTGCTGCTCAAGTAGGCTGCTTGTTCTGATCTCTTACGCCTTCTTGCTTTATTTTGCATAAGATACAGCAGGTCTGCAAGCTTATCTGGTTTCTGTAAGTTGTAGTCATTACTCTAGTAAGAGACATCTCTTTCCTCTTCAAACTTCATCTTCCTTTACCTGGTCAGATGGAATTCCTTTTTTTTTTTTTTTCTTTGATGATTACACTTACTCTTGCAACCACACACAAAGGCCCTCGGTTTTTGCTGATTCAGGGGCCAGCAGTGCAGTGGTAATGTCCTCTGCACGACGTTACACTTTGCCTTCCCAATCAACTTGCAGCTTGACAGCAGTTCTCTTCAGCCAAAAGCAATATCTGCAAGTTTGGCAGGCAAGATGTTGCTATTAAGCCACAGATCTGGAACTACTGCTGTAGGCAGTCTCTTTTGGTTTATTTTTATCGCCTGATACAATGAAAATGATCTTCATTATCTTCCCTATGTTCCTTCCCTTAACAGTATTTTCACTTGAAATTCTCCTCTTAGTGGAGCTTTAAGATATACATGTCTGTACATATGTATATATATATATATATATAAACGTTTATATATATATATATATATACACCATAAAATACACTCCCTGGCAAGTTCAGTCTCTGGTATTAGTTAGAAGAACCTACCCACTGTGGCTGACAAAACACCACACATTTGACAAGTAGGGAAGTATTGCTACCAACAGTTGGCACACCTGGGTCTTAGGGGCTCATTTTAGTTTGCTTAGATACTATAACGCTCTGATTTCTTCTACCTTTCTTCTTCATCTCCAGAGTCTGATTTTGGTCTCAGAAGAATGTACCCATTCTGTCTTTTTTCAGTTCCTCAAATTGCTAGATGCAATCACTAAGGTTGGAGAAGCCTCCTGAAACTGAGTCTGACCATTAACCCAGCACTGCAATGTTCACTGCTAAGCCACGTCCCAAAGGGACACATGTATATTCAATACAATGATGGCAACACATTTTCTCTAAAACTCAGGGTTGACTATCAGCCATATCCCAGTCAGCACAAACGTTAAACGTTATGCATAAGTCTGTCTATATCTTTCAAAAATCTTTATTTTGTAGCTCTCTTGAAGGAGTCCTCGGCATCTTTTAAGCTTAGCTTTCCACCGTGCTTTGTGTATTTGGCCAGCAGGAAAGGAAGAATATTACCATCAGTAACTCTGTCTTTCCTGCACAAGCCTTTCATCTTAATGCCTGCACACATTTTTGCCTGTTGATGGGCCTTTTGCCCAGCCTTTAAGACAGGTAAGTGTGAATGCTCTCACTTTATACTCAGGCCCACATACATTAGTGTGATGACATTGGCATGACAGAAGCACTAAAGCTGTACCAGCCTAACTCGACAATCTGGAAAAAAAAAAAAAATACTGCCCTGAGAAGGCAATACTATGGGTTTTGGCACCCCATTCCATTGAAATATCTCCATGTGTGGCTGCACTGCACTTTTTAAATGTGTCCAACACTACAAAGAGGTGAAGTGACTTGCCCAGGAATGTGCAGAAAATCTTTAACTGAGCTGGACTTGGAAAATTGATTCTTATTCTTCTTTTCTCACCACTAAACAAGGCTGACCTGTTTCTGCATTTTATAGTGTTAATTTAATTTAAAATATTATTTTAAATGAGTGCATTTTTAAAGTGGAGGAGGGAAAAAGCCTTGCACAAACGTGAGTAGAATTGGTAGAGGCATCAGCTAGGCTAACAAATGTGTGTACTATAATTTTCATGGTTCAAGACACAAACTAATTCCCATGGTACAGCCCTTCTAGGGGGTTGATATTGTACTCAAATGCTTCTGATGTTTGATCTCTGCTGTCCCAGACATGTTGAACTTGCCTCACTGGGTAACCTGGTGGAGAGGAAGGGTGTCTTTCTTTTCTCTTGATTTTTGCCCAGAATGTTGTCTCTGAAGCACAGTTGCTGTCTATTTCTAGAAGGATTTCAGATAGATGAGAATGGGGAAAAAATTGTTTGGAAGGGTCTGAATTCTTCCTGTAGCCTTTTTTTTTTAATTGTTCTGCTAATTGGAGAACCATGCTAAAGTACCTTTTAAATAATATCTAAGCAGGAGGGACTAATCTTTGAGGAATAAGCTTGCTAAGAATGGACATGTTATCCTGGCACTAAAATCAGAGGTCAGTACTGCAAAATATGAGGTAAAAGAAAATTAGTTGAATGCCTAAATGAACATCGTGTGCTAACACATGATGAATTTTTTTTACCTCTCTTGGAACTCTAAGATCCATCCTTCCTTTCTCTACCCAACTCAGTCTTTTTTTATAAATGTTTTTCTCTTTTTGGAGCAGTGTACAGTACTAATAACATGCCATTTTCCCCCCTCAGGCACTGTATACCTTACATTCTCTAGTCTTTCTTTTCCAGTGCCCCAATTTTTTTATTTTTTTATCTCATCATGAAAAATCCACCAGTAACTCGTAGAGTACAAACTTAAATCCTTGCAACGCTGGCATTCCTTTTTTATTTTTAAAATCTAGCTACATAAATAACATCATGTTTCCAGGTCAGAGGCTCTTTGAGATACAAATGAGTTCAGGCACAGGAGAAACTCTCCATAACTTTGCAATCTAAACAGGGATTATCTTAGGATATGGACCAGCTCCTGAAATTGTCTCTGTGCATAATCGGGCTCTGGTAATTGTTTTTCATGCAAAGTGTAGAGTCTAAAGCCAGGACACTGGAGGCTTCTCTCTCCATCTGTTTGTACACAGCACTTGCTGTGCCACATCAGACTCTTTGTCAGTCACATCCACTCTAGTAGTGGTCAAAATCAAAAGTAGCATCACTCTAGTAGTGGTCAAAAATATTGACTCTGAGAAAGGTGACTGAACCCTCTATGAACCAAGCATGCAGAGCTCCACACAGGGGTAGAAGAAATGCTTTCTAATTCTGTCAGAGACATTCGTTTACAGTTTCAAGTGGTATTATCAAGTTTCAAGCTGTATTGTCATTACACTGCTTGGACTGCACTTTCTTGATAATTCTAATAGTGCAACAGATCTCTGAGATTATATCTGTCAAAACAAAAAAAAAACCCTCCCAATTTCCTCAGCTCTCAAAGAGAACTGAGTCTAGTCTGTAAATACTTTCCCATCTCAGACAGAAGATGAATCTGAATTCACTGAAGCCATCAAGTACGGCTACATTCTTAGTAGAAGGGATGGATGACAGGCAAAACTGCATTGCAAATAATTACATCAGTGGTGTCCTATTCATGGTATTGCCTTCAACAGAGGCCATGTGCACTACTTGCATCCTTTGCCTGCTGGTTTGACATAGCATATATTGCTGTGTTCTGTACCCCAAGTAATGACACCTGTACTTACGTGCCTAAATGGTTTAATGCTCTCTTCTCCTTTTGCTGTAACAAGCCCATTCAATAATGAAAACCTCTGAATGTTTGTGTTGTCAGATTGGCTTTAAATTATTTTCAAGAAAGTATTTTTCCTTTCCCACAACATGACAGCAAGGCAGTTCTCAGTGGGGCTGACGCTGCTGCTCGCAGAGAGTTTCCTCATTCCGAGCAGCAGCTGCTGCACTCTGTTTCCAGCAGAAGTGAAGCCATCTCTTCCTGTTGAAAGGTGGTGGAGGTTCTGCTGTTGACTGAGAAGCCCAGTGTGAAGTGATGAACATTTTGAAAGGACCATTCTAACTGTGGGCAGTTCAGGTGTCCTGAAAACTCCATTTGTAACATCATCTGATGGAATAAATCAAACTCCAAGGTTTTTTTGAAGGGAAATTTTTCAATAAACAATATGGTAAAGGTAAAAAAACCTTGAAAAAAATCTTCATGTAATGTCTACACAAGATTTCTGTAATCTTTAAGTAGCATAAAAATCTGGATTAATTATTCCCTTATTGTAGCTATAAAAACAAATGAAAGCTCAAGCCAAAGTGTCAAGTTTCTTAAAGAACCCATATTTAAGAATAACTTCACTTAGTAAAGGAATTAATAGATTTGCATGTAACGTCTCAGGAAATCCATTATGTGCCCATAAAGTTTATGCTGTAATTCTTAATGTATGCTGTGCTTCTCATACATAGCAAAACCAGTGAATCTGTATTTTTTGTTCAAAACTCAGGTCAACGGAAGGTGCACAGACATGGCAAGTACCACCGTAGTACATACTAATTAATTTTATTTTCTAACTAGTTTTCAACATTGTTCTGGCTGTTCCCCTTGTCTGTTGAAATCACTGGACCAAACAAGGTTGAAGCAAGAACAAGATGATGTCTGTAGAAATTATTCATTCACTAATAACTGCAAGAACTGCAACTGTGGAATGGGTTTAGAAATACTTTCTTAAATCTCCAGGGCTTTTGAGGGTCAGTTCTTTAAGCACCCTGAGCTTTATTATTAATTAGTTCTTTTAAAGGAAAGCTTCAACTGACTTTCAGACACTGTTGACACTGGAGGCTCAGTGCTCCTAGAGGTTATACCTTCATTGTCAAAAACAAGCAGTATTTTATAGCCACGTGGTTTACTCCAGGTGTATTGCTCCATATGGAATCTCAGGGAAGAAAAGGCACAGGTGATTTCAAGGCATTGTAGCTAGCTGTGGCCAATGCAATATGCCTCCTTGGAAGTGTACCTCTAACAGCTAGGTAATAATTGCATTGAGAATTTAAAAAGCAGTAGTTGTCTTGATGTAAAAAAGAAAAACAAAAAAGAGAAAATCAACTAAACACATCAGTTCTTGAGATGCAGGCAAAGTCATACCAGAAGAAAACCCAGGCCTCAGCAAGCTCTCTCTAAAGAGAGGGGTAAAGCAAGAGTGGGAAGTAGAAGGGAGGAAAAGATGAAGTGCTTGTTGGATGAAGAGCTCTCCCAGTGTTATCCCAGGGCAGTTGTTTCAGTGCTCCAGAAAAAAAACCTCCCTTTTTCTGGCTTGATTTCTGTCTCTTTGGTGGTGCCTCAAAGCTCCCCACACCTGCTTTTATTTTAAGTGTCTCACTGTAATAAGTCATCAGGGCACCACCCTCAGCTGAAGGATCCTTTCCTCTCCACAACCCTCTACACAGATTTTACCATTCCTTGCATACCATAACTTACAGAGACACTGGGAATGATAGCACATTTGTAGCCACTGCTTTGAGTCTTCTAAGTACTTCGGAATTTCAGCTGGTAATTTCAGGGAGATTTCTAAGGAAAACCTCAGTGCTTTAGGAGGTGGTTTTAGTGACTCAGAGTCAAGCCCTTTTCTCTGAGTCAATAATGAATGATGTGCCCAAGCACATTTCTTGCACATTAGACCCACATCTGTAGGTTCATTGCCTGTGGTCATCAATTATCTTTCAGTTAATTGCATAAGCCTAAAGGCATCTTGCCCTGATAACCCAGGTAGGTCAGTTTGATTACAGTTTGCCTTCTGCATATCTGACATTTCAATTTTAATTGGGCAGTTGTTGCTTCTGCCCTAACCTGCTGTGCACTGCTGAAAAGCACTGCAGGATGGATTTCATTGTTAGGTGAAGGGATAAATAGAGTCAGGGAAAGCAGCAGCCAAACTAGAGGTTCCCTCCAGGGTAAAGCTGGGGTCAAAGGACACAGTCATCGTATTTTAACATTAGGACTTACCAGTTCAGCTAACCCATACCAGGCATGTCCAGAAAAGTGTTATTTTCAGTGGGGCTGCAGGAAAAAACACCAGAGCTCATAACAGAGCTTCTTACTGAAAGTGCTGGGTAGTTTTAGCAAGCAAAGGCAAAGGAACAGCTGTAATTCTTTAAAACACACCAGGAAGAAGCTACATAGCAGTGTGGTCCATGGCTAGTGCTGCTGTATCCCCACCCCAATGGAGTCTATCAGGATACCGAAATGAGTCTGAATATAATTCATTATTTGTGAAATGCATTAGGAATCTCTTGGAATGAGCAGTGGTTATTTTCCTAATGAATTACTGCTGTTTTGAATAGTTTTGTTTGAAAGCTTAACTTTTTTGCTTGAAATAATTTTTAACTTTTGAGCAGAATGTTCATTTGAAATGTTATTCTCCATTTCAATCTAAATACTGGCATGATATTTTTAGGAAGTGGTTTTGAATGCATCATCTTCTGCTCTGCAGTCTTGGATGCTTCATTGACTCCAGCTTCAGAAGGGCTGAGCATCTACAGCTTTCCTTTCTAAGTTGTAGAGATGACCTAAGTCCAACCACTCTCAGACAGAGCAACCAAGAAAACAGTATTCCAGAATTCAGTGAATGCTTTATGGATATTTGTGGATTAGCTTCTTTTACAAAGATGATCACTTTATTAAGTATAATTGTTTTTGTAAAGATAAACTGAAAAGCAAAGCTCATCTGTCAAGACAGCCTACCATAATCAAATATAGCAAGATATGCAGTAGTAATGAATCTGAATATTGTAGCCCTTAAATGTGAATGCAAGTGAAGTAGATACAAGTATAAGAAACTGATAGAGACCGGAGGAGAAAATGGAAGTGTGGTGAGCATAATAGGGTTTCGATTTTTTTTGTATGGAAGCAGTGTTGATAAAGTTTTCAACTTGGAAAAAAAATCATCTAATTCGTCATTAGTAATCACATTAATCCCTGTTTTGCTTGGTTAAATCTCCTTGTAGCAGTGTATGGGCCTTGTTTAAGTCTTGTGACAAGTCATTCGTGCATTGGCAGTTTTCTCACTGCAGAGCCTGTGAGAAAAGCCTTGCCATATTCAAAATGCATCTTGAAGGACAAGAGTTACACAGGTCCTACAGTTTCTGGCTCTCAAAACCTTCTTCTGCAGACTTTGTAAGTATTTAGAAGAGGAACACCTTCTTGAAGGCTGTAAGAGGTACATGACATGTAGTGTTTTCCACAGTGCCTAGTAAAGTAACTGTTTTTACCAGTTTGGAATTTTCACCTTCTTTCCTCTTTTGCGTTGTTTCCTAAATTCCATCTACAAATAATCAGATTTTTGAAACTATATAATGAGGGTCTTCAGCACACAGAATTCAGGAAATAATGATTGTAATGCCAGCCTCATTTTACTGTGTGTTTTAATAATATGTGCTTTATAATAGGAGTCTAACACTGCAGTCAGTACCATCTTATGAATGCATATTGAAAGGAAATCTCAATTTAATGCAGGTCTTCTACCTAAATTATTTCCATTTGTCTTTAATCTAGGCATGTGTATGATTTATATCATTGCCTGAATAAGACTTGTGTTTCATTAGAGTTGTCACTATAGAAAGATGGGGTTATGTTCTCATTTTGTGAGATTTCAAAATTAACCCTGCTGTGGGCAGGGGCTTGAACTGCGGGATCACTATAAATGCCTTTTAATCTACTTATGGTAGGATTCTATAGACAGCTCTAACCCACTGGTTTTTGTTATGGAACACCATATGGAAAAATGCCATTTGCTTCAAGTGGTTTGCCTTATGGATAGGAAAGTCAGTGAAAGGCTAAGGAGAAAAGATGTAACACAGTAAGTAGTCCAACAGAGACTATATAAGAGAGTTCAACAAATAAGATATCAATTCCCTGACTTTTTTTTTTTTTTTCCTTTCAACTCTTCCTCATTAGATGATCCTCAGATAACAACACTGACATCAGCAGAGTGCATTCTGGAGCATGTCTTGTAGGAACAACTGTGCATGATATTTTATTGTATTGTGGAAGAAATAGCTTATTTTCCTCCCCTCATAAATCATAATGTGATGTTGAAGGTAACACCTGGCTTTTTAAAATATGAACACATCTGTTTCTCAGTCCTAGAACAAAATCACGGTCAAACAATCATACTCTTATGCTTAAGGGAGCTGGTAGGACCAAAGCTAGTTCTCAGGAGATCTGTGAACTGATTTGTAGCTGTTGTAGATCATGTTATGCCTCTGCCCAGATTACCTAAGCTACGATATCCTCAGCACATCTGGGGTTCCCACTGCTGCTCACGGTTCTCATGGGTTTTACAAAGGCATTTGGTGTGGAGTCTCCCCTAACTGCATCACAAGTTCCAGCGCTTGCTACACCTTTTCCTCAAGAAGTGTGCCTTGAAGTGGACTTACTAATAAAAATTGGATTTTCACCTCATTCTATTTTATCTTCTGTACAAAGCCAATATAAGCACAGTGATTAAATTGGAATTGCAATAATATGCCTGCAACTGCCAGCCAAACAAATCTAAAAGTACATTTTGTCTAAACTTTCTGAACTAGAATTGCACTCGCTACTTAATGGGACATAATCTGCAGTGACTTGGTCCAACATTTAGGCTTTCAGATAATGAAGTTTGCAAGGCTTAATAAGAATACAAACGTCATGAATGTGCACATTTGTTTTCATTAAAGCACTTTTATTTGGAGATTTAACTACCATTCCTCAGTGGTTTGTATGCAAACTGTGTCACTGAGCAAAAATGATTGAAACTGAGAGAGACAATGTCCATTCTGTATTCTCTCCCCAAGGTCAAGGGGAGAATGTGCTATCAATAGCTTACAGAATAGTGGGGGGATATCTACAGTGGAATACTTTGAGAGGTTGTCACATGTTCTTTCCACGGAAATCTTTAAGTAGGCGGTTCACCGCCAATGATGTTTGACAAATGTGTAAATTCCAGCTTCAGCTGTCACCTGCTCATGCTCTTGGGTGCTCCTTGTCACCCACATGCACCCAGCACACATACCTACCCTTCAAGTGTACACAGACCAGCTCGTTCAGATTTGTATTTGCCAAAGAAAACACAACACAATCACCCGAAGTATGCCCATGGGACCTCTATTCCTCTCTTCAGGCATACTGCCAATGAACATCTTTCCTTTATATTCAGTTCCCGAGAGATAACACAGGTTCAAACATAACTTTTGCTGAGATGTGTTCAGGCTTGCATGTACAATGCCTGCTCCTGTATGAAGGTAGAAGAGGCACTTCACCTGATGCTGTGTTCACCCACTCATGCACGTAATCTCTCATTCTCACACACATGCAGTCTGCTGCCTTCCATGCATGTGTTGTAGCAAATCATTTAAACCTCTTTCCTCCCATCCTGCTTAATATGCAAATGTGGATAGCACATCAAGATTGGAAATAAATGTAGCAGAATCACTTCAGTCAACCTGAAATGTCGAATGACTCATTCACACCCTTTGCAGTGTTCCCTTTTTGCCACATGCAATCTATTGAGTAGTCTGAAGGCTGTGTGGCTCCCTGCTGCAGAGCAGCAATTGATTACTTGCTCACTGAAGGACTGGGACCATGATTATTTCTGCATGATGTATAAGGGTTATGCAGAGAGCTTCCAATGAACCTCCTTGCCATGACGGTGCCCATGCTGTGGGAAGGGGAAATGTAGGATGTCAGACTTGATCTGCCTATAAGGAATTTTTTGTGCTTAATTAGGTTTCAGTCTAAATGTTAGTTCAGTAACCAATATTCTTACACTATGGTATGACCTGTTTTAGTTCCAGATAATAAGAACCCATTCCAACTTGATATAATTAAATTTTGGATTAAGTTGTAGCTAATTCAGAGTAAAAATGTCTACATGTTAAATCATTCAGGAACTGCTGCTGCACTTTAATTTCAGAGGTATCATAGTCCAAGTGAACTAAAAAATGCATTGACAAACATGAAATATGTTCCACACTTCTACTTAAAATGGTACAATCATTGTGCAGAGAAACCCCCAGAAATAGTAACAATCTGGCATTCACACATCTTATAATGAGAAGAAAAGTTAGATTGACTGTTGCAGTTGCATCTTTATATGTATGAATTATTGTAATTGATTTCTTTTAAAACCCTTTCAGAACCATTCCCAAATGCAGATGCAAATGGGCTGGCTTTAATTTATAGAAAGGAAGTTTTGTAGCACTTAGACCTTGTAAAAGAGGTTCTGTGTTTAAATGGAAGTTGAGCTGTGAAGACCCATTAAGCAGAAAAAATATAGTTAATACAAGAAAGAGGCTCCAAAGGTAAATATGCAAGTGGGGCCATTATGCAATGAAGGTATCACAACTGTGCTCATTATACCACAACACAGATTCCACTAGCAGCATTTCAATTTCTCTGTCCTTACCTAAATGTAAGGCTTTGTATGTGTATCAGTTTGTCAGTTCTTCTCAGAACAAAGGTGGCTGAGCTGCAATTATGTGTAATATGTCCGAGATAAGAGGACCATGAAAAACCAGGTAATTAGATTCCCCATGCTTGTGTTCACAATATCATAGCTAAATATATCTTGAACTAGACATCTGTATTTCATTATTTCACAAAAGTACTAGAGGAGAGGAAAAATATATGAAGGAAAAGAGGCAAGGCAAACTTCACCCCACAAATTTTGCAGTCAGATGAAATTTTGTGCAAAAATGGGTTTATGTTTAAAAGGACAAAGAAACTTTACTTTTTCTTACTGAGCTAACTGTAGTTTTACCTTTGTGCAAAGTCATATCTGTTGGCACACAATCAAACTATTTAATTTTAGTATTAGAGTTCCAGTTTTTGCAGTTATCTGTGATGGCAGGACTAATCTTACACACACAGAGACACACACAACCCCTCCAAAAACAAACAAACAAACAAACAAACAAACAAAAAAACCCCAAGGAAAATAGCAATTTAATCACTGATCTTGCTCTTCTTCCCATTTTACACAAAATTTTATCAGCTGGCCTTTTTAAAGAAATATGCAGTAGCTGATTGGAAACATAGTATTTTGTACCCAGGTGTATATATTAATAGACTTTCAGAGCATTTTGTTCCCATATCCCACTCAAATGTATTGCCCCAATACAGAGTCCAATATGATATTAAAAGATATTTTTACTAGATTGGAAAAATGCCTTAATGTAATGAATTCTCTAGGCTATGCTATGCCCAGAAATAAAGACATTCTATCTGTTGCATCTTCCATCTTTGACATAGAAAAGAGGAGTTTTCATAAATGCTGTGGAAACGAACCAATGACATAAGGTGAACTTGCTCCTATTTTAGCACAAATATTTAGAGGTTTTTTCCCTAGATTTCCATTTCACATTGCAAAGTGCCTGACTGCTCATAAACAAAGGGAATTTCACGTTCACATGTAATCCAGTGTGTATTCATATGCAGACCTGCATGAACACCAGAATTCCTCAGCTCTTAGTTACAATGCAAGAGCTCAGATTTTACAAAACAGCATGCTGGAAACTATGGGTTTTGGAATCCTCTCTCAGACAGTCAAAGCTGGACATAATTACATCTTGAGTATTCTTTCCCATATTTTTGAAACCCAAATACAAGGAAAGCACCTTGGAATATCTGTATCTAATTGTAGGTGGGTTTTATTGCCTGTGGTTGGTTGTTTTTAATCAAATCTGATAGTACCAGATTCCTGTTTCTGTTTTAACTCTTTTGCTTTGGATGTGACTTTTGAAAAGTCCTCCCTGATAGCATAAATGTGTGAAATATATCATCACTCTTCATACCAGTCCCTTCTATGATCGATTTGAGAAGTCTAATTCTCCATCTGACTTGCAGCTAGCAGAATTCCCCAGAGCTGGTCACAGCTGGTGTGATTCAGAGAAGCTTTGAAGGTACTTGAAATTATACCAAAGACCAGTTTTAGGATAAGTAGTCACAGGATTTCACAGAGCCCAGACATGGCCTGATGCCCACTTGATCCCTCTGGGCTGCGATTTTTTACTGGAAGTAGATCTTAGAGGATAAAGATTGTAAAGGGCTGCACCTGCATAAAAGCAGGTGTATGTACATGTGCATAGATACCTGAACAAATTCAGAGGTGTATATTTTGCTCCTTTTCTGCCCTGTATCCATTCATTCTTCAATGAACCTTCAACATTAGTGCAAACCTGTTGGATGCAGGCAGTTCACTGGTGTATTGATATGGTGTATTGATCAGTGGTCTGTTGCAGCCCTAAATTTTATGAATTCATGAAGTGCAGGCTCTGCCTGTACACAGAAGTGGATCCCTTGCTCACACAGGCACAGTTGGAACAGGGTTGGTTTTCTGATAAAAACTTGCATTGCACCATGTATCAGTCAGTGCTGAAGCTTACCAAGAAAAGATGAGAAAAATTGAGAAGCAGTTAGCAAGATAAGGTATGAGGAGATTCAAAAGAAAGTAGCATAGAAGGAAGTGGCTACATTTTTCATACTTGTTTGTCTGGAGGACTTGAGAAGGAGCTGCTCAACAGTTGTGCTAAAAGAAACGATTCAAAGCAACTTCCCATCAGGCAGCATTCCTCAAGTGTCTGATCTCAAGGAGCAGTCAGGGAAAATTCATTCTGGGAAGCAGTTAATGGGGCTGCATTACTGACCCCTTATTGCTCTGTCTGATAGAGAGACAGCAGGTTCACTTTGGCAGCTCCAGAGCCCTGATCAGTTCAGATTAGGGGCCCATCATCTGTCTGGCTTAATCAGGTTTGTTTAGATATATTAATCATGATTAGAGGGGTGTTGTGAAGGGAGGGGGAAGAAATAACGAGTGAGATTACTTTTCTCTAGCTTCAAATTGAAGCTTTGCAAATCCCACTGAGTCAAAAGGTGCTCATCAAAGGAAAATTTAAATCCTGGAAAGGATTGTTTTGTCGAACACTCCAGCACTGGATTAAAATTACTGAAGTAGAGTCTCGTTTTCTTTCTCTCCCTTCTTTTCTCCATTTGCTGTCTTTACATGCAGCAAAAAAGAAAATCAGCAGCTCATGCATCCCACATTGATTTGGCTTGATATCCCCTGCTTAGTTTATCTATAGCTCAAATTTTAAGTGTTACTTCAAAATTAGCCATCATCGTAATAGCCTAGACCTCTGACTCCTGTGTTCTGGTCATGTTTATCTTTCAGGGATGCACAGGGTACCATTGAAACAGCTTCTAGGACTTACTTTGGTACTTGTTAGCGTTCAGAAGGGATGATAATAAATTGTAAAGGTTTGGAAGATGTTCTTTTTTTAGCAGTGCCTCTGTGTTTTAAGATTAGAACATTTTAAAGAAAAATTAGCACGAAGTATTATATAGTGAGATGTGCCAAATTTGCTGCTGTTGTAACTTTGCATAGTTCGCAGATTATGATGAAGAGCAACTGATTAACAACACTTAAGAGTCTCTGAAAGAGACCAGCAAAGAGAAGTTTTGGTTCCCAGGAGACCAGCAAGAAGAAAGTTTTCTTAGACCTCTCTCAGTGGTGAGGAATATCAGAAACTAGTCCTGTTGATGGAAGGCTCCAGAGCAGAGGTCAGGCTACAGGATCTATGGTCTTCTGCCCTGAGTAATTGGCCCTTTTTGCTCTTAGATGTAGGACAGACATGTGCTGTTATGAGGCATGTATTCTGTTTGTCTTGTTCTGTGGCCTCCAGCCTTCTTTGGGCTTCCAGATTCATCCCGATTTCCAAATGAAAAGTACAAATTGCTGTTTGGTGAACAGAGGCCTCCTTGGCAGTGAGCTGGATCTTCTTTGGTCCCAATAGACAATCCCTGAAACCCAGTTCACGGGCCTAGGCTGGAAACTCTGCCTCAGAACACTATAGAACACAGCCAACATGCTTTGGCTACATGTGCTCAGAGCAGCTGGCAACACAGAAGCTGTAAGGCAGTTGTTCCTGTCTGGCCTCTTGGGCAGCAGTGCAGCAGTTGAAGAAAATTTGTGGAAATTCAGAAAAATTATTTGGTAGTGGAGAAAAACAAGTCAAACTTCCCTTTCTCTGCTGTAATCTATTCCTTCCTCCTCTGGTACTCCAGTCGGTTCAGTGACAGTTCAAGTTCTTATGGTCTTGTAATTGCTTTCAAAATTATAATCTTGGGATGTCACAAAACTGGCTCAGTATAATCACCATACAAATACAGACGGTAGAGAACTTGACTGGTTAGAATCAAGAACCTGCTAGAGAGACACTAAAAATTCAGTAGCAGGAATTATAGAGTAGGGAACGTAGAAGAAAAAGTTGGCAGGTTTAAAAGGATTTGACAAAAATATTAAATATCATCAAGTTTGGTAGTACTTCTTTAGAATAGGAAAGTAGAGGATCATAGCCATAAACTTCCAAAGAAAAATCTTTCAGAAGTGCAGAGATGCTCCTCAGCTGAAACGGTAGAGGGTATTTTAGAGATCAATTCACAGAATGATGGGAAGTGTTGTATGAATTAAGTAGCAAATTAACACTGTTGTTCAGGATTAAAGCCGCATCTCCTTGCAATAAATGGTGCTGCGTGGATGGGACCAAGCAGTTAAGTGGTACACTCTCCTGCTGGATACACAACCATAGATTTAGAACAGTACTCCTACAGGTAAAGCTTATTCCTGTAAGAGAATTGGCTTCATGCCTTTAATTGAGATAATTGTACCACTTGTGAAAGCACAGTAGGCTGTAGTCACATCAGCTAAACTGAATGTGGTTTGTGAGGGTGATGGTAACAAGATCAGCACTAGAATAGCAATAATTTTGCAACTGATGCTGATGACTGAGCTTTTTGAAAACCCTGGGACATGATCAAAGAGGACTGTTGCAGGTGAGCAACAAGACACAGAGCTTTCAAGGCAATTTTTGCTAACAGGAAGCACAGCAAATTGGGAAAGAGCTCTTCCCAGATCAGTTCATGGAGCTCTGCAGGGAAGCTTTTATAGCACTGCCACTTCTGTGCGCTCAGTCCTGAAAAAAATAACTGCCCACTAATGACCTGTCACTGTGGACAGCCTGAGCAGCTGTTTGCAGAGAACAAAGCTGTGAGAGGATGAATTGCTCTGCGTGCAGCATATCTGAATGTGGGAACAGGGATAGATGGGAGATCGGGGAAGACTAGACAGCTTCCATTCATAACGTTCAGTTTTATGTGGATTTAGAGTCCTGATGCTCCCAATTCCACACATGCTGAGTTATCACTTACAATTACTTACAACAATTGAAATCTCCCTTGTTTCCACACTTTGACTTCTGTTTCCCTTGTTGATGATCTACTTTCTGGAGGCGAACTAAGAATATGAGGAAGCAGTTTATCTTGAGGGTAACAAAACCTGGCCACTTGTGTGGGGATTTCCTGCTTTTTCTGGGAAAGTCCCCAAGGTGTTAAAAGTCCTTTTCCTTGCCCAGGAGAAGAAAGACGTGCAAATCTTCAGTCTTCAGATACTTTTATTATAGTTTATTATAGCTTATCTAGAACATTGTTCTCTCTGTCCTGCCGAGGTCTTTTCAGCACGACAGTCCGAGGCTATTCCTCGCCCGAGAGGTGGTGGTTTATCTTTTATACTAAGAACTACATACACCTTATTTACAATTATTCTCCAATATCTATCATCTACATTAGACAGTGTGTATTCTACTCAAACCAATCACAAGTGCTACCATCACAGCAGAATCATGGAGGAGATGAAGAAGAAGGAAGAAGCCTAAAAGCCATGCGCTTCCTCCATCTTGGCTTCGCCCACCCCCATGTACTAAAACCCAAAATCTACTTTTCCACCCTGTGACAATCTTAATATTATTCTATTTAAATTTGTGAGACTTGTATTTTTTCTTTTAAAGCTGGTAATCTCTCCCATGGGCTAAAATTCAAACCACAGGTGTTTTGGGCTTGTTGCCAGGACCTCTGAGCACTCTGGGCCTTCTGCACAGGTCCCTGAGCCCCCAGAGCAGTCAAGGACAAGCTCTGGGTTCCCACACACTTGATTCTTCATATATTATCAACTCAATTCAGAGCAGACAAAATATTTGATGTATATAGTTTGTTGGAAAATACCTTTTTTCCATTTTCCTTGCATTTTCTTTTCCCTTTGGTTTTCTTTATGGCTGCCCGCATGCTTCCCAGATAGAAAGTGAATAAAATGTCTTGCAAAAAAATTATTCTCTTGAAAATTTCAGGCCAGCAGGAAATTACTAAGATTTTTGTGAAAGAGCATATTCTTAGGCAGTTTTCAAACATGGTTGTGCATCTATTTTGGGTCACTCTCCTAAGTGCAAAAGCAGGTGTAAGTTTATTTGCATCGAGCTTTTTAAATCCAAGCCTTCTCAGACTGTGTAACAGCCATGGTTTGACCATCCTGTCTGGATTGTGTCAGTAGTAGATAGTGACAAAGAAGTCTGCAGCAGGTGGTTGTGGAATAACCTGTCTACCAGGGCTGCATTTTACCCACTTGTCTAATAGAGTTTGGCTGAAACACGGATGCATGGGGTCTGATGTCCTTCCCATTAGGTTTGTTTCCATTACTTATGGCTGAAGTATCTGGGTGTTTTTTCATATTTTTGAACATAGCTGTGATGGATGTATTCTGCAAGGTGAAGAGGTTAATGTGTTACTGTAACTGTGACAGAGGAGGAATATATAGAAATGGAGAAGAAAGAAAGGAGAGTTATTTCCTATTCTATCCTATTTCCTATCCTTTCTCAGTGTTGGGAGCTTGCCAGTATTAAGTGTTTTGTTTATAGTATAGAAAGCCACATCTCTAATGGCTTGACATCTAATAGATTTAATATTATAATATAATAGTTCTGGATACGTAACAGGAATCCATGCAGTGTTTTGTGACATTGTCGGGCAGCAAGCATGAGGGACAAGTCACCAGCAGTGTTCTTGCTGGGGGGCCCATTAGATCACATCATGGTAGAAAACAGAGAAATTAGGTCGTTCCACTGTGTAACGTAATGCAATCTGTCATGCCATTCACAGACCACAAAAAAGCACAGAGCTTAAGCCCAAGAAGACCGTGAGGATTGGTGTTCCACCTTCCTGTACAGAAATTTGTATTTCTCATGTATTGATAGCCACACTTTTCACAACATGGCAAGATTTAACTGCTGTACTCTTCCTTTAGCCCCCTGCCTTCTGAACCTGTATAATCTTTCAGCAAATATATTCAAGATTATGTTGTTCAGAGGGAGTTTTCATTGTATCTACCCCTGACTGCTCTGAATGCTCCAAAATTTTCACCCTACCTGTTTTAACTTACAGATATTCAGGTGAGATTACTGCCTCCCCAAAAGGCAGAGTGTGTGTAGGGACTACCACCTACCAGCCTGCTGCTGGACCAGTCCTCTTGGACTAGCACGTTGTGGTGTTTTTTGGTGAAGTGCCACAGCTCCTAAGGATTAATTGGGTCAGGTTAAAGTTACTCACGGTCCATGATGCTGTACCCAGCAACAGCTGTTTGGGGAAGCAGAGTGAGAACAGGTCAAGTACATGTCATAGCTTCTTTCCCTATGGCCTCCCAGATTCTGACACGCTTGGAATGAACTTGTAGTGCTTATGTTATGAGAAATGATGGGCAAAAATTTCCTGTTTACCTTTTCCATGACTCTCATTATTTCCAACATTGTTTTGCACTTATCCCTCTGACAACTTTTCCTAAGGGTGAAGGATCCCAGTCACTGATTTAGTCCTTCCTTGTCCAGAAACATCCCTTTCCCATGGTCATCTTTAGTTGCTTTCTATCTGCTACTTCTAATGCTACTCTCTCTGTTTGAGATGGAGGGATGAGAACTAGCTGCTGTTTTCAAGTGACAAATATTCAAGCAGGTGCCCCAGGTACTTGTACATGTTGCATCATGTTGTACATGAAGGCATCATGTTGCCTTCTGGTTTGTTTTCCATCACTTTCCCGAAACTTCCTAACCTGCCTTTTTGACTTCCACTCAGCTGACACTTCGGTAGAACTCAAACAGCATCTCAAAGGTGTCTTTCCTGAGTGGTAATTGCTAATTTAAGTTCAGTGCTGTGTTCACGTAGTTACGTTTGTTTTGTCCCGTGTCCATTGCTTTTGCAGCCATCAGCACTGATGCACTTCAACAGTATTTTTTAAACCATCTGCAAGGCTTTGTGATCAGATTTAATTTGTATTACCCTGGATTTTTTTCTCATCTGTAAGTTTTGTCACTTCGTGTTTTCCAGATCATTTATGAATATTTTGAACAGCACATTCAAACGTTTCCTAACTTTTAATCAGTTGTTAATCCTCTATAGGACCTTCCCTCCTATTCTTTGAGAATTTAGGAGGCTTTTCAAAGAATCTTTGGTGAGAGACTCCATCAAAAATAATGTAGAAATGCAAATTTTTATATCAAGTGATCACCTATATCCATATGTTCATCAGCTCCCTCGAAGAACCTAGATTTGTGCCATATGACTTCCTTCTACAAAAGCTATGTGAGGAGGAATTGATATGTTATTTCTCTCTTTGGACTGGTAATCCTTTTTGTCATTAATCTTTTTACCCATTTCAGGCACACAGAAGTCAGACCTGCACTCTGCATCCCCTCAAAACACATCTCGAACGTTGGCATTGGGTTTGCTGCTATTTCCTAGTACTAAGGCTTAGTTAAGTCTAGCATTGTATGCCACAGTTTAATTGCTCAGCCTTTATTATCATTTCATGTTCAGTTTGGATTTCAGTCAAGATTTCTAAAATATCAAATCCTTGAATTTACTCTTGTTCGTTTACTGTTTTTTCCTAAAACCTTTTTTTTCCCAGTTCTTCATCTTGAAATTGTTCTCCTGGCTTTCCTCTTCAAAGAAAACTCTAGAGTGGGGACCTCCTTATATCCCTATGGAAGATGCATGGATGCAGAGAATTCATTTAGCTTTCTTGCTTCATCCTTATCTTCTTTGAGCATTCTTTTTACATTTCAGTCATCTGCCAGCCCTACAGACACACTCTGGCAGGCTTCCTGCTTCTGTTGTCTTTGAGAATGAATTTATTACATGTTTTTATGTCTTTAGCTACTTGTTCCTCAAGATATGCTTTTCAACAGACTTACGGTTTCTCAGGTAACTTAGTAGATCTGTGCTCATCTCTGTTTTCCTTATTTGGGTACAACTTGCACTTTTTGAGGGACTCTCCTTTATTCATCTGTTAAACCACCCTGGGCTGAAGCAGCAGCCAGGGGCAGCTCCTTTTGAACTGGCACCACCATTTTAAATACGCAGGGTACCAAATATTTCTGACATTAGAGACTGGAAACTGTCCTTGCCCGGCTCTGTCCTGTGACAGACACAACTCGGTTGCTCTGTCCCGCATGCCCACTCTAGACTGTCCCTGTCCTCACCCGTGGGCCGTCAGGGATGTGCTACACAGGCACTGCAGGGAGGGGCCTGCGCCGTGCCTTGGGTGGTAAAGCACCTCCTGCTTTTGAGCACAGTGCCAGCACAGAGGAGAGCTGCTGCAAGGTATGGGCTGAGCGTGGCTCCGGCTGGAGTGGGAGAGCTGGGTGGGACAAGGCACAAGGGAGGAATGGGGGGGTTGGAGGGAAAGGTGAAGTACTGCGCAGTAAGGGCAGAGCATAGGATCCCAAGGCCATCGTGTTTATCAGCTTTCACAACAGGGCAGTGCTTTTGCAGGACAAATCCCTCTGCCTCTGCCAAATCTGAGGGAGGAGGTAGGCAAACAGAATGAGGTGTTTCCCCACCACCCCAGGACCCCCCACACCAACCATTCTAGCACAGCAAAAATTTTGGATTCTATACTGTCAGTTTCATGCTCGACTGTACCATGTGCTCCTCTCTTTGAGCCTGTTGTTGCACCAGCTTCCCATGTTGCTGCACAATTCTGCTCTGTCGTGATGGGAAACAGCACAGAAGAGCTGGGTTCCCTAGGGACACTAAGCACCATCCTAGTTTGGGGCATTCCTTACCAACTGCTCTTGGTTATAGAGTCCTGAAAGTTTGTTTGTTCTGTGAATCCATTTCCTAGGAGGCTTATTTTGTTTGCACACTGGCACAGCCGAAATGCTCCAGGTGGCAGAATAGCCAAGACCTAAATGCATCATTTCTGAGTGTTTTAGTGACTTGTTCTCCCTTATAAATTTTACCCTCTTATCACTGACAGTCAGTGAAGCTGCACCGTTAACTCTGTAGCAAGGGGTTTGTGTTTTTGAAGCTAAATATTCCCATACCACTTGTATGTGGCTTAGCGGGTGAAAACAAAGCTGTTATCTGCAACAGCTCTTCTAGATTACAGGTCCCTTCTCCATTGTTTCTGCTGAAATGTCTTCTGGAGTTTCTGTACAGATGTTCAGGGTTTAATCCTGTCCCTGGTTGCTCATCTGTCCAATAGGTTTTTCTTGCAGAGCTGAAATAAGACACAGTAGCTCATGCTGTACATATCGGTGCAAAACCTCACTGGAGGAAGCTTCAGACTGGAGGTGTGTGCAGTTTTTTATGCTACAGGCATACAAATATAAGCTTTTTTTATATGGTTCCATTAAGTGAGGGCATTGTTGTAATTTTGCTCTCCTGATGTAATTAGGTTGAGGCTGGGCAGTCCCCGAGTGATGAACTCTTCTGAGGTGGTGACCTTCCCTGGCATTGTTACTGCTGAATTTGGAACCAACATTGTGTAGGGCAATGGTGTTAAACTCTTTGGGATTCTGCTGCTAGGCTGTGTTGCTTGCCGACATGTTTTAGGCCTTGGCACTTTCCATCAACAAAGACGCTGATGTTCTTGCTCAGGGAATGGCGTCCTGCCAAACTGAAATTCCTACCTTGTGCTCTGAAAGCCCTGCTGCTTTTCACTTTTCATTTTGTGAACCTTCTGTTGCACCAGTCCCACAGAACTGCTGTAGCCTTATGCCTCTTGGAACCGCCCTGTTACAAAGATGAACCACAGAGAAAATTCACCTGCGTGCAGAAAGCCAGCACAAATTGAAGGGTACTGATTAACTCACACTCGGAACTGAAAAACCCTTCTTTGAATGTTGCTCTGTTTCATGCTAGACTCTCTACAAAGGTGATTTTCACAGAGAATATTATGCACAGTCTAAAATTGTCCTTGGCTATCAAAAGCTCAAGGGAGTTTCACCACGCAGTTAAAAGTGAAATTTGGGATAAAAGGTGCTTGAGAAATGTAAGTTATGATAACAGTAAAAAAATTTCCCCTCTGTCTGTGTTGTGGGGTGATGCTCAGAGTCACACACATGCAGAGGGGGAAAGAATGGGCTCCTGGGGGGGGAGTTTTCATGAGGGCCCAGCACTGACCCATGTGGAGTAGGGATTCTCAAGTTACAGATGGAAGGAGGAACAGGATCAGAAAAACAGAACTGTTTTGAAGTTCAGGTGCTGAAAAGTGGTGGACTGGAGTTCAAAGACAGGATTATTGGCTAGTGTTGCTTTAGTAGTTGGTGGGGGAAGAGCTTAAGACCAGAGCATTACTGCATTGCTGATTTATCAACACAGCCAACACTGTGGATGGTGTTTGAGCCACTTCTAAATCCAGCCGCTGGCAACGAAAGGCACATTTAATCCATGCGTTAGATTGTTTGAAGAGGTATCTGTCTCCTGGTCTCTCCCTGAGGCTGGGATTGCTGAAACTGAAAAGGAAGTGAGAGGGAAGATTTTAACTGTTTCATAAACTCTTCTCCTTTGGAGGGGGCCACATTCCAATAGCACCTTTAACATATAGGTTATTGAAAAATTAAAATTTTTCTACTCTCTTGCCCCCTGTAGAGAGAACCCCCACTACTTCTTCTGAGTCTAAGGAACAGAATCAAAGACAAGATTTGTATTTAAATAGTTTCTTGTTTTTAAGTGTGTTCTCTTCTTCAAGCTGGGATTAATGGTCTGCACTTAAGAGTTCCAGGATCCACCTGCACTGTTGGCTCTGATCTCTTTGCAGTAGGCCACCACTGCAAGATAAAACACTGAAAAACAACCCTTATTAAAGTCATTCTCCTTTAGTCTTTTACTTCAATTGTCGTCCATGAAAGAGTATAATTGTTGAATCAGTTCCCTTAAGGGTTAATTCCCCTCCAATTTAATACCCCTATGCTCTGTTAGAACACAACAGGGCTGACTCTGCTTCTGGGGGGTTACAGACTGAAGCTCCAAAAATGTCCATGCAAGAATAGAGGACAGTTCTGAAATCAGGCCCGAGCTGCACCTGCAGGGTAACACCAATGAACAACAGTAAGACAGAGGGTGACCCTGATCTGCAAAAGGTATCAAACTTCAGAATTAAAGAGCATTAGTAGGTCAACAGGGAGAACAGGGAGTGAAAATGTTTGGAACAGGTGAGAAGCTGAGGCCTGAGAATAAAGCAGCAATGTGCTTTAGGGTGTTAGGGTTGAGCAGTGATGTGCATGGAAAGCCTGAGGCAGCAGGTTGGAATAGCAGGCGTACAGTGGATCTCAGCTGAGCTATGTACTCAGACCTACAGGGGAGGTCCTGGCACTGAAGCAACCCCAATTGCTCTAGAACAGATTCATGCTGAATAAGCAGAACTCTCTGTGGACTGCCAAAAAAAATGCCTTTGTGCTTTATAGTTCTCATCAGTCACATGGATATAAATTTACCTATAAGCAGCAAAAAAGAGAGTGCTAACAGAATCCACTAGGAATCATATAAACATCTTTTTTTTTAGTTAGAAATGATCCTAACAAATATCAGAACTAATACACAGTGATGTTATGGCCCCTCTTGTGGATGACTTTATTCAGGGATCTTTAATCAAGAGCAAAGGGACTCTGCAAGCAGGAAGTCAACAATTTATCCAATAAATAACTGTTTTATGCAGTTAACAAACACAGAACCTAGTTAAGATTTAATGAAATATCGGGCTACACGTTAGCATACTCCTTGCCTGTGTAAAGGCACCCAAGGATTCTTTGCAGGCATCAATCAGAAATGAAGAATCAACTTCCATGGTTGCCATCTGCCACCAGCTAGGTCAGGATGGCACTGACAGCTCAATTCAGTGACCCAAATGATTCGTGACAGGTACTCAGCTAGACTGACTATCCCAACTAAACTATGGTTCTGTTTTTCCTCTGAGATTTTATATCTTCCCATGTTGGTGGTTTGCCTCTGGAATCCCTGGGTTAAGTGCAGTCCTAGAGCTTTTGCCCTGCAGGTTTTCTCCCAGCTCATTCTGAACGGTGTAAGTTGAGCTGTATCAGAGCTGGGCCCTGGATCCTTGTTACACAGGTAGTTAAATCCCTGGGTTGTGTGTCAGAGGAGGAACATTACAGCAGATATTGCCAAGAAGGAGGGTTACAGCAGTCTTTTGATTTTAAAATGGCAAAATTCTGGAGCTTGCTCAGTATCGACACTTTATATATTGGGGATCTTGTGTCAGTTCTAATAGATAAGAAATATATAACCCTAATTAGGGTTGTTCATTTGTTTGTACAGTGTCTCTCTAGAATTTTCTGGTTAAGAATGTTTTGGATCAGGCAAGCTGGCTCTTCTTTTCAAGCCATAAAGACTGGATGTTTCTGTGAGAGGTGAGATCAAGTGGTGGAACCTGTGACTTCAGGATCTTTGTTCCCAGATGAACCTAGCTTAGAAATGATAAAAATTACTTTTATATTGGAGCTGTCTGATGGTCTTCAGAAGCTGTGCTGCAAGAGCATCTGCCAGCACTGCACTTGCTTAGTGTGGCACTGCCTGCCTATTTTTTGGCTTGTCACTGGCAGCCTCACCACTGCTCTGTGGGGTAAATGACCCAGCCATGGGAAATCAGTAACCCTTGATTGTAAAAATGGTCCTGCTGGGGTACATCTGAGTTATGTGAGCAGGAAGTGGTGAAGGAGCACAGCTCATCTTGCCACTTCCCCTGCTACATTGCTCTGGTGCTGAAAAGCAGGCTTTGGTTTGCAGGCTGTCTGATACATTTCAGGCACCTGGATTACCCACACTGAGGTAGGCTAACTCTCTCCCTGCTTCAAAATAGGGAATACAGCCTTTCTGCAAATAGTTTTTTCATACCTGAAAGTTGTGGTCACCCAAGTTAAGCCATCACAAAGAAAAGATTCCATTGACTTCCCATACTGTAGCCCTTGTCCAAGAAAAAAAATATATGTGTATTGCAGCCCTGTTTGCTTTGTCTGCGATTTGACTCACTCTGGAGGCAAAGTGTAAGTCACTGCAGGGAGCAAATGCATTTTTCTGTTGCAGGACAGAGTCACTTGCATTATTGGGAACTGTGACAGAGTTGGTCTATTAATGTTTTTCCTATGAGGTTGCTCTAGAGAAAAAGATCTGTTGGAATAAACAAACACTATTGGTTATTTGTACTTCTGACTTCAGCTAATTATAGCCTCAGCCCTGCCCTCTCTTCTACCTGCTAATGTCTTTCCATGTCTAGTAAATAATGGCTGCCCATAGTTGGTGTGTGCTTCTCCACATACAAATCACAGCACTGCCTGTCAGCTTTCCAGAGGCTGGACTCCACAATCCTAGTAGCTCATAGATGCTGACGAGTATCTGACATTGACTTCTTCCAGCTTTGCTCTACCCCCAAGACAAAGTATGGAAGCAATTGCCAAGTTTGATTTCACTGCTTCTGGAGAAGACGAGTTGAGCTTCGAGGCTGGGGATATTTTGAAGGTAAGTACAGTCCCCAGCTTGACTAAACAGCATTTCTCACACTGCTTCCATATCTTTCTTGTCTCCCATTTGTCTTGACAAAACAGATGAAGACACATCTATAAACTAGGATAGAAATGCAGGATACTCCTCTCCCATAGGGTTTGCAATAGGACAATTCCCAGGTTACTTGAATCTGTGTCCATTTTTCTTGATTTTATGTCCATTAACTGTGGATTTAGTTGCCCTGCAGTCTCCTGGTAGTCAGCAGGGAAGGATAAGTACCTTTGCTGGGGCACAGATCAAGATCTTTGGTGACAGATTTGTAGGGTCCTGTCTGTTTTCATTGACCAGGTGACTACATTATGATGACTCTGTCTAAATGCAGGCAGGATTGGTTCTGTCTAGAGGGATTGCTGTCGTCCTTATTTCCAGCCCTTTAACTTTTTAAAAGATAACCCTTATCCATTATAGAATTTGTATCTAACTTTTCACTGTTAGTAATTATTGTTAGATGCTGCAGGGATTTTAGGCAATTGCAAATAGAAGAGGAAAAGTCCATAACACAGACTGTTACACACATAATGGAATAGTTTAAGAGGTCCTGGTCTAATAATATTATATATACCCTTGCAGGAATTTAACAATGGGGCAATGGCAGAAGTAGAGTTGATCATATATGATACAGAGCTTCTGGGAGTCTCTTTAAAGTTGATTTGTATGTGTTATGATAGAACAGTTCTTGTTAACATTACCAAAGTCCCACAGATGAAGTCACTTGAAGTTTCACCCTAATTATTTATCCATTTCTCAGTCCCAGATGTTCTGTTTCCATTGCAAATGCCTGAGTATTACTTCTCCCTAAGGCCTTAACTCCTTTACTGTCCAACAGTACAGTACAACAATAGGATGTAAACCTTTGTTTGGGGAGGAGCCTTTGCTACCCCTCTGTGCAGTCACAGATATTCCAGTTAATAATCAGATTTGGGTCTCAGCCCTGGCTTTTCCATCATGCCTTTTTCATTTTATTGGCCTTTTAATTCTTGGCATTTAGACAAAGTTGATAGCATCCAGAGCTCATTAGTACCAAATCTTTCCAAAGGGCTGTGAGAAGGTTCTGGAGAAATCACTACCTCACTTCTGCACAGATAAACACCCTTATTCTTCCCCAGTCAGTCCCTAGTATCACATGACCTTTACTGACACCTTTTTTCTCAGGAGACTTCCATCAGGTCCCCAGCTGAGGTGATGGTGTTGGCCAGGTCACTTCTCTTTTTGTTCCTCAGTTTTCCTTCCTGTAAAATCGTGATAAACTAGAGCTTCCTTTCAAAGTATACTGGAAGCTTTTTATAAAAGTGTCAACACTACATACCAGTTTTATTATTAGTTGTCACAGAGAATTCCCTACCAGAAAAATCAAACTGCCTCTTGCTTTAATGTCCTTGAGGTAAACAAAACACCACCTTAGCCACCCGAGCCGCAGTAGCAGTAAGTCAACCTGAGTAACAACTCTGTTCTGTCATGGGCACACATACATTTATACCCCATCTTGAGCCCCCTCATGCTGTCTGCAACAACCTGCTGATTTATAAGGGAGACAAGATGAAGTATTGATGTAGAGATTACAAAACAGGAAACATGAGGCCCTCAACCAGTAGCAACAGGAGGAAATCCACCCTCTTACCCGCACACACACATCCTTCTCTGAGAGGATGACGCACTGAGAGAAACCTGCCAGCTCTGCAGTGGCAAACAGCAGGTGGGTCTTTCTGGAAACCTTACTTCCAACAGAGCAGGGCCCGAGCATGAGCAGGAAGTTGCTATCATCCCCTATGTCTGGCCACAGCAGTGAAAAAAGATCCTTAACCCAGCACCCAGGCACAAGGACAGCAGTGTCTATACAAGTAGGGAATTCCACAGCTTTCTATTCCTTAAATTTTCTGAATCTAAATGTTTAAAAAGGCCTATGTAGCAGGGAAGGCAATGAAGAATTGACTCCAGAGACAGTAACATCCTGTAGCCAATACAGAGCAGTTAAAATGTGCCTTAGGCTCCCAAAACCATTAGATTGGCTCACAAAGTAAGTATTATTACTGTTAACAATAGATTTTAAATTAAGTCTTTTCCATTTGCCTTTTCCTTTAAAAACTGTCATGGCTCAAGCTTTTAGGTTCCTCTCCAAAACCAGAAAGAGCAGAAACATGGTCTATTCCATGCAGCAGAATCCTGTCCCAGGAGTTGGAATGTCAAACAAAACACCAAAGACCACAACATTTGCAGTAAAATCCCAATGTGGTTTTATTCCTGTCCTCTCTCCTCTGGCTTAGGGCTGTATCTTGGGCCATCAGCCAGGGTGTTATAAATTAGGGCCCTCCCTGGTCAGCAGTGATGTTTCTAAGGACTATTACAGTTAACATTAATGTGAGCACACTTGAAGGTGTTCACCAGTGGGTGATATGAACTCACTTCCAGCTATCCTACAATCTCCTAAGTAAAACAGTGTCTTGAAAATACTTTTTGCCTCCTTCTTTTATCTACCTTGGCAAAGCTCGAGGCAGCCTAGGACTTAACCCACTCAAGACTCTCTTGCGAAATGACAGGTGAGAGCACATGGTAACATCTGTGCAGTCATAACTCACACAGATACACCCGTACGTCAGAGGAGTTTTCACAGATATTTTCTTCATCCCTTGTGAATCTGAGATGCTCCAGTACCAACTATAAAATGCAGCACAGAGAATAACTTAAACCCCTATTAAGTCTTTCAAAGCTGGATTTCTCCATTTTGGAATCATCAGAGACACAGGGACAGGCAGTCTGATAAAGGGGTAAAGTTAAAAAGTAATCTCTCTAATTCTACTCGGGCTTTTTTATTCTTGCTTGCTCTGAAGTGGTCATCAGCCATTAAGTATGTTGCACCATGAGTGGGGAGTAGAGGACATGTACCATTTTCTTTTATTCTTACAAGACATTCTATGTTTCTGCCCAAATCTTGTTTACTTTTGCCTTTCTTAGGAGATGCATTTATTCCATCCATTTCTCCATTGCAGATTTTGAGCTCTGAGGAAGAGTGGTACAAGGCTGAGCTCAGAAGTCACGAGGGCTACGTTCCTAAGAACTTCATTGATTTCCATGTTCCCCCGTAAGTTTGACAGAAATGGTGTCACCACCATGGCATGTTTCCACTGAGTGCTGTCAGGAGCACATTTGTGTGTGCACACAGAGGACAGGACAAGTGCTGGGCATAACAGCCTACACTCTGGGGCTGCCAAGGCTTGCCGTAATGATACACACAGTTCAGAAATACAGCGTATTTCTACCCCAAAGCATCCTCTGTTCTTTCAGAGCTAAATGGATCTCGATGATCGCTGTCAGTCCCAAGTGACTCTTTTGTTACTGCTTCTCAGAGGGATGCTGGGATGTGACAGGAATTGCATTTAGATGTCCTCAGAGAGAAGGAGAATAGTCATGACATGAAATCTTTGGAACAAAGACAGAGGCTAAGCACAAAAGGAAGAGCAAGAGATCTTTCTGAAAACTAATTTTAAAAAATTTCCTCCCCCTTCGACACTTAGCGACACTGATTCCCTTTTCCCACCCTGCCACCGCATTCGCTGTCCCCGCCAAGGCTTGTGGGTTTCTGTCGGTGCACTAGAGGTCAGTGCAATGCTACGCGACTGTGACAGCTGGTGTTACTCCTGGATCAGCAGAGCTGATAGACCAGACATGCCGCCTTGCTTTCTCTCTCACACACAGAAACAGATCTGTCAGAGGACAGGCGTACCTGCATTGCTCTCTCCCCGCTGAGGAGGTGGCACTGCACTTTCAGTAAGGACCGATGCGTGTTGGAATGCATGTTAAATGTGCTCTCCAGCCCTATGCCGTAAATATGACCGTGCATGGGATTTTTACAACCTTTCAGTTAGCAGAAATGCTCCCAGGAGCACCTCTCATTGTCCTCTTTTTTCAAAAGCACTGCAGCCAGCGTTTCAGGGGTGAGCAAGCAGAGGATGCACCAAGCCCAGTACTTGTGGCTGTAACACGCTGGTGCCCTGGGCAGTCATATTGGGAGCACACAGGGATTTGGAGGCTGCAAATAAGTGCCTCTGTCCCCTTTGGAAGTGGCACTTACTGGCCTTTTTGGACATAAGCCAACCTGCTTGGCTGAGCTGAAGGATATTATTAGTTTGCTGTGCAGATATGGTTTTGGGCTTTTGGGCCTCAGGGGGGTGAGATCTTCCAGTCAGTTGTTCTTGTTCGCTCTTTCACAGGGCTGTGCCATCACTCAGGAGCACTGGCAGCTTCTCTCTTCACACACATTTTTCTTGTGTTGCTTTCTCTGTGCAAGAGCTGTGAAGAAATATTTCCACTTTGACACTTTTCTAAGTGCCAGATCTGCACTTTGAAGCGGTTCAAGCCAGATGACAGAACTAGACGTAGGGAAGAAAACTGCCTCCTATTTTTGATGGATTGGTTTTGCTCATCTTTTTCTTGTTAATTAATCATTGAGACTGATTATCAAGGCTCATTGAAGTCTGATTTTTCTTTGCTAATGATACATAGGAAAACTGTGATGACAATAAGGAACTCCAAAGTGGAAATAACAGACTTTAGGAAAATACCAGTCCTTAATTTTAATGCAACACAGGCAATTAAGTATTAGGTAAAGTCAAAGACTGCAGATTGTGGATCTTATTATCTATGGAGTGGACATATGTAAATGTATGGGATTTTTTTGTTTCTCTTCTGAAAAATTTCTGCTGACATCATATTCTTTTACTATTTATGGTGACTTTCTCATTATTAGTCCAGTGCCTTATGCTATTGTTTGTTATGACTGGCTAAATTTGTGCAAGTGTGCTTATGTATTCTGTGCTTCTGTGATTTTGTGGTATTGTAACTCTTGCAGGAGCCAATTTATTAGTACTAAAACTTTCATGGCCTGTTTCTGCTAAGAATTTATGTGTTCCATGCAGTATATCATCACAGCCCAGTAATTTTCAATCAGTTTGCCAAAAAGCAATTTGATGTATATGTCTGAGAATTATGTGTGTATATATGTATACATACACATTTTTAATTTAAAATTTCTTTGACTAACTCCTTATTGTACTGTGTATGTAATTACAGTTTCAGCTGAGTGTTGCTTCTTAGCAGACCAAAGCTTACATTGTTCTCTCTGCACGTACATGCTTTTACTACTGAAAGAAAATGGTCTGATTCCATCAAACCCCTGTACCTCAGCATATACACGGCCACTGGGAGTAGCCGTGTGGGCTCCTCTGATCCTTTTGTTTTCTTCCCTCCACCCTGCTTATTCACATTCTTCCCACCCTCAATCTTTTTATTCCTCACCTTAATTCACATCCTTATTCACATCTCCATGATTTTTCCCACTTGGCAGCTGGTTTGATGAGAGGATATCCCGCCACGAAGCAGAGAACCTTCTCATGAGCAAAGGAGTTGGCTGCTTCATCGTCCGAGCCAGTCAGAACTCTCATGGTGACTTTTCCATCTCTGTCAGGTATCTGCTTCTCACAGCATTTTCCTGCTTCTTTTCCTGTTTAATGGTGTCCCTAGCCTCCCCTCATAAGGATTCCTAATGTGTTGTAGCCTCTTGAGAAGTTTGCATGCTTCCAGTCACTGGTAGTGCTGCTGTGTTGTGAATGAGAACAGACTAGGCATCTGATTCCCAAAAGTTTCTGCCTCTTTTCAGGCGACACAGTGAATGCCCCATTCCAAAGCTGCATCCCCTGGTGACCTCCTTCTCTGAAAGAGCTACAGCAAAGCAGAGTGGTACAGGGAAAGTCTCCCACAGTGCTTAACACGTGTCTTCCATCTGTTTTAATTCCCTGACAGCTCTGGTTACCGAATCAAAGAATTCAACTACTACCTATTAAGAGATTACTATTACATTGTTAACTTGTTTCCCACAGGTCACTAAACAGCCATTGGACAAGGAATGGTTTTTCATTGCTTGCAGTCCAGCTGCATTTCAACAACTTACTGTAGCCTAGCCCTTCTCAGCACATTTGTTTCCAAGCAGAGCTCTTAAATGTTTGGTTTCCCAATTTTCAGTCAAATAGTTGATAACCAGTTTTAAATTAGAGTCATGTTTAACAATGTCCTTTCCAAGTGGTGTGTACTTGCCGATTCAGGCAGCTCAAGAAGTATCCAGAAGGAATGCAGGAAAACATTCTGGTTACATTTGCACCAATTAACACCAACAAATCAAGTACAGGCTCTGTCTCTGGCCCTGAAGTCAAGCAGTGTGGCAGAGGTCAGATCTGTATGGCTACACCCTCTTCCCCCCACCAGACAGGAGAGCTGTATTCAGGCAGCTCCCTGTGAACAGTTGCTGGCCATTCTTTTTGCACAGAGCAAGGAGCTATCCAAGGGAGAGCTTTTCCATTTAAACCACATCTAACACTTCATCAGCTTGGGACTGTAGCAATCAAGGATAGCATCCAGTCCCTGCCTGTCCCATTTAGTTTATTTGTGCAGATGTAGCCTCTGAGAAGTGTTTTGAGTGCCTAGAGTTGCACAGAGCAAGGAGGTGTCTGCGTGTACCCGATCATATCTGGTGCAAAGAGGAATTATACACATCAGACAAGAGGTGAGAAGAGGGGAGGTGCAAGGGGAATAAGGGGCAGAAGGTTGAGATTGTTAATTTGGCTTGTAACAGCATTGGAAAATTCCTTATTTTTAATTTTTTTCTTCTTGGATAGGGAGAATGACCCGTAGTAACGATGTTACACTAGATTTTATACCATTTTAAAGCTTAGTGTATGGTCTGCGTGTAGTGGTAATCCCCATGGTGCGTAAAGGTGTAATATAGGTCTTACAGTCAATGTAGACTGGATGATAACAGGACCTGCAGAGGCTGTTGGGTAGGATACAAGTGCACTTTTTCACCCTGGAAGCTCCTGTGACCTTTATTTCAAAAGAGAGGGTTAAGCCCTCTGCTTTGTTCTGGTAGTGCTTTGTGACTGGGCAGCCCTGGGGCACTCTGTGTTTGTAAATCCATGAGTCTTTTGAAATAGAGCCACATCTGGGTCCAGTATGCACAAGGACTGCCATTGCATGACTTTCCAGGAGTCTAGATTTGGCCAAGCAAGAAGTTTTGGTACCCTTCTGGAAAATACCTTTTCAGAAAAGATAAAAGTGTAATCCATTTGATGATCTCTTTTCCATTGGGATCCAGGCATGAAGATGATGTGCAACACTTCAAAGTGATGAGGGATTCAAAGGGTAGCTTTTACTTGTGGACAGAGAAATTCCACTCACTGAACAAGCTGGTGGACTACTACAAGACAACTTCCATCTCTAGGCAGAAGCAGATCTTCCTAAGGGACAACAGCCAAGAAGAAAAGGTAAATACAAACTGTCCTTAGGAGTTTCTCAGTCAGAAACCTTTCTTTAGAAGGAGTTCATCCCATAAGAATGTCACAGGTTGGGGAGGAGGACAGTCTGTCCCTGGAAACCCAGCCACATCACTACACTGGTGGGGCCTGTGACACAGATTTTTAGTGGATTCAGTGGTATGTAGAGTTGTATAATTGAGCAGAATTTTTTGATTCTTCAAATCTGAATAGAGGTGCTTTGCTAAAGTTGTGCTAAGACCTCAGAGCTGAAATTTTAAGAAGCCAAGGGAAGCAGGACTTACCTTATTGAAATGCCTAGATTTCCTAAGGGCAGGTACAGAGCTGACTGGTGGCTTGTGACTGAGAAGAATTTGAGTCTGGTTTCGTAGTGTCCTTGCACGTACCCAGACTACAACTGCAGACTACAACAGTTGCAACTACAGCTGCGAGTTTGTGTGCTCAGAAGAATTGTCCATCTTCTGCTACTGAGCAAACGCAGTAAAAGGAATGTGGAGGAACAGAGGGCAGAACCTGGAGCAGTTAACCTGGCTGTTAGGAACTGGAAAGTACTACCGAGAAGAACAAAGCAGATGTAGGGAACAAGATGTGCCTTCAGGGAAAGTATAGCCGATGTTTGAGAGGGTAGAGAAATCCCAGTCCACTGAATGCCTGGTTTTATGCCAGGGGAACAAGCAAATGACATAGCAGAGGCTGCTACACATTGCACTCCCTGTACTGGGAGTGAACATGCCTGGTCACTCCACAGCCAAAGTCCTGCTTTACTGGGAAATGGACTCTGGTATCAAATTACCAGGATGTGCAGGTAGAGGCAAGGCAGAAAGTATGTGACCTGCTGAGTACAGCAGTAAAGTTTTATAGGCTGCATGTGGGTCATTCTTGCTGGCTCAAAATGAGAGATGATACATTTTTCAGTCTGCAGAGCAGACCTGGGTTGTTGTCTCTTTCTAGACCACTTATACAGAGCTTTAAAAAAGCACTAGTAAGGTATTAAAATAGAGGCTCTGGGATCTGTAAGAGAGATATCACAGCGATGAATCTCTGTGTCTGGGGAAGGAAAGAAAGACTGTATGCATATATATCAGTATAACAACCTGTTTGGGCTGACTGTGAGCAGGAAGGGAAAGAGATGCATTTGCTCCAAGATGCAGACAGGCAAATCAAAGAACAGAACTCAAGTTTGCTTTGGCAAACTCTCTGTCATTTGTTATGGTGATGGGCGCACCAGGGTATGTTTAGCACTCATCACAGTGGAGTTTCTGTTCACAGTTCAAATTTTTAGATGCTACAGCTATATGATAAAATGATTGTAATATAGATTTCAGTGCAGAGACAAATGAAGTCCAAGTGCAGTATTTCAAGAAAGAGATTGGCTCCTGTGCTGAGAGCAGTAGCTGTATTTTCATCCCAGCACCTCCCAGTACTACCCTGACTTCAGATGGAGAGTGGCTATGACAAAGATCTAAAATACAGGATTCCTGATTTGTTGTTCTGTTCAGAGGGGCAGAGTCTTTCATTAGAAAGAGCCTCCAGAGTAACAGGTAGTGGTAGTGCTCAGTGTGCAATGATTGCACAGCTTTAGTCAAGGATGTGGTAGGAAGCAAAATCTGACCCCACTTTTGTGATCTTTATTCCATCAGGAGAGGCGGGGTGGGAGCCTGGAACGGATAGGTCATGATGGATTCCACGTGGGAGGAGCAGCTGGAGAAGACCATTCTATGTCCAAGAGATATGTAGAGCATCCTATTCCCATACTGCAGCAGCAACAGGTACTACCAGGAACAAGAGGCTGGGACATCAAGCCCAGGCATATGAAACATTGGCTTTTATTGCTTGGTAGCAAGCGAACAGTCACTGTGTCAAAAATCTGCATCTCTCAGCTCTGCACACAAAAGAGAAATTGCTTCCTAGATGTTTCCTACTTCTCTCCATCTGCCTGGGCCAATTTGCGTCCATATGACTTAGATGTGTGGTCATATGGCTACTTTTCTTTGAATTTGATATTGTCTCATTCTTCTTTGGCTAATTTGGCTTCTAGATTTATAGGCCTGTTTGCTGTTCTTTATACTATGGAGCAGCCCAAATTAGTGAGTCCTCAGATACAGTCAGCTGCAGCAGCACTATTGATGCTCCCCCAGAATATGGGACTGAGGAAGAGCAAGGAGTGGGCAGGACTGGGTCATAATAGCTCCGGATTAGCTAAAGTCCCCTTTTTATCTATGAATTAGAACAACCTTAGTTTTTCTCCAAAAGTCTCAGAGACCAAAAAAGCCCCTCTCTGACCATTTTTACCAGCAGCTCTGAAACACAGCTGAAGACAGTCAACTTTCAATTCCTAAGAAGTAAAATCCAAAATAGAACAATCTAAGCTGACCTCTTCCATGAGGGTCATTACTTGCAGAACTGGAGCACAGGGACTTTATTGGAAGCAGACATCTAAAATTATTTATGTGGGGGCTTGCGCCTGACTCCTTGCCCACTAATGACTCTTAAATCCCCTCATTTATACATCTCAGAACATATATGTGTCATGGTTTGATCTCAGCTGGCAGCTAAGTACCATGCAGCCACTCAATCACTCTTCTTCCCGCTGGTGGGAGAAGGGAAAGAATCAAGAAAAAGATAAAACTTGTGGGTTGAGATAAGAACAGATTAATAATTGAAACAGAGTAAATAGTTGTAATAATAATAGTAATAATAATAGTTATTACTATTTTCTATTTATTTAAAAGGAAATAACAAAAAGAGAGAGAGGAATAAAACTCAAGAAAAAGAAATCATGCACAATACAATTGCTCATCACCCACTGACTGATGCCGGTCCCTGACCAGGTATTGGGCTCTTCTGGCCAATTCCCCCCAGTTTATATACTGGGTATGATGTTCTAGAGTATGGAATATCCCTTTGGCCAGACACTGAAAAGTCCTTGATTTAAAATGAGACAATACTTAGCAACAACTGAAACATTAGTGTATTTTCAGCAGTATTCACATACTAAATCCAAAACACAGCACTATCCCAGCTGATACTACAAAAAAAACCAAAAAAACAAAAAGCTCTATTACAGCCAAAACTACAACAACATGACTTTTCTGCTGCTATTTTCCTTCTAGGAAAGACATGGTGGGAGTCTGGACAGGAAAGAGGTGATGCATAGACTAAGGGATCATGGCCAAGGAAGTGCAGGAGCCATGCAACGCAGACACACAGACCCACCGCACCAGCAGACACCGGTAGGTGATGCACCTGGAAGGCCTCATCTGCCCAAGTCAGTGGGTCCCTTAGCAATGGCCAAGCAGTCTGGACCTACATGAGAAGTAGTGCATTTTGCCTGCCAGGCCATGTCTTACTATTTCTGAGTCTCAGGACTCTATCCCAGCCACCTGAATCTGCTGCTGGGGCATTCTGAGGGTAGGACTACAGTGTTGTGTGAGCATAGTTCTGGTAACTGCTCTCAAGGTCAGTCTTATGCAGCCTCAGTGGAAGAGGGAACTTAGCATGAGCTCAGCAAAACAGGCATCTGGGACATTGGAATGAGCACAAACTCACCCATGGATTTTGATGAAGCATGAGTCCAGTCCAGCAGAAGACATTTCTGAAAGCCTAATGATCTGTTCTAGGAGAACTTAATGTCCATTAAGGCACAGGGCTTTCAATTATGTTTGCCACCACAGCCAGGCAGGGAATGATGTCAGTAGCTAAATGTGCAGAACATTTTTTAAGTTCTGTAGAGAGCAGCTTCATGATACTGTACCATGCTGCAGTGTTCCTCCTGTCTTGCAATGCACTGGTGGTCACACTGTCTCTTCCATTAATTCTTGCTGCAGTCCTGAGAAGGCCTGAGATCACCCAGCTCTACTTGTCTGTGCCTGGCACATCTCTCGGACCTCCTTTGCTGTCAAAGCAGGACTCACCTACCTGACACCCTTGGCTGTCAGAGTCTCTTAGCATAGTGGATGTGGGTGTGATCCAGATGTGTCTCTGCACACACCCCAGACCACCCCTCCTACTGGATCCATACCTGGCACTTGACCTTCAGTAACTACCTGCTCTGCAAATTCCCACTCTGTGAATGTCCAGGTAGAATGTGCCTTTCTCTGCCTCTGCCTTTGATTCCACTCTCAGCTACAAGGTATTTCCCCATCAGCTCAATGTGACCCAAGGCGCGTCCTCTTCCATGAGGAAATGTCCAGCTTAGCCCACAACCGGAGAACCTAGATCCAAGGAGAGAAGGGAAAGACAGCAGACCTATCTCAAGTGCAGGTGAAAAAGAACAGATTGGATTAAGAGATTTGGAACTTGTTAAAAAAATAGGGGCATGCTGTAGGAGACTGTTGGGGTGCTCCGGCTGTCGGAGAGCGGGTGGGTTCAATGGACGGATACCAGAGATCTCTAAAGCCAGGTCCTAGAACTTAGAGTTTATTGTATGGGGTGTGAGTACAGAGAGGTCTGCTTGGAGCTGCCAGCTGCAGCTCAGAGCAGGCCCAAGAGAGAAAGAGATAAGGGCAGAGCACAGTAGATAAGAGCAGCAAGAGGGGTGAACAAAGAAGGAGAAGAGCAGGGGAGAAGAGGAAAGAGTAAGAGCAAGAGAGGTAAAAGCAGGAGTAAGAGCAAGAGCAAGAGAAAAGAGAGAACAAGAAAGAACAAGAGAGCGAAGTTTCCGTTACAATCACATAAATCCTTCTCTATGTTGAATATTCTAATTCCTACTAACCAATCTAGTACAGAATACAAATCCTATAGCATTTACATACAGCGTATAAGAATCCTTACATTACCATGCTTACCAGTAAGCAGAGGGTCTTGTTTAGACAAGAGGGGGGTTACATTCATGCCAGACATACCATTGTCTTTTGGTTGTTCAGTAACTGAGGTTTGGTATGTCAAAGGTTGCCTTCATTTCAATTTCACTTACAGTTTCTATATTCTCAAAATCTTTTGTCAGACAATCATATTTATAAGGTTTTCCTGATTCGTCTTCCCAAACAGCATGCCCCTTTTTTTGGCAAAAGCCCCAAATCTTTATTGTAATCCATCTTAAAATGCAATGGTTTTTATCTCTCAGAGGCTGTGGCAATGAATAACAACATGCCTTTGCCTGCTGCATCCCATCAGTGATGTAGAAGCCACAAATCCAATTATAGGAAGGTCTGTATGTCCAACCAAATAACTAGGGGCCGGGTCTAGGCAGGGCCCTGAATGGAAGATTTATCAAAAGTTATCCTTCCTTCAAATAGATCTCTCCATCTGTCGCTGCCAAATATACCTCCTAAATTATCCATGCCCTGTGGTGTTGATGCCAGCAATTTCCCAGAAAGAAGCCCAAGCTTTGTCCTTTAAAATATGATTTCTGGCCAAAGTGGGAGATTACCTGCAAAGTCTTTAAAAAAAAATCTAACCATAGTGCACATTACAGTGCACACCCCAAATAAACTGGTATACCCAAACAGATGCTAAATCCTAGGATCTCAGGGGCCTGACCTGGGGGAGAATCTGAAGAAGGTTTAAGACCCTCCCCTATGCCCCAAAAGTGCCTGAAGGAGCAAGTATCCTTCTTTATCCTTCTTTACAACGTTCTCTACTCTTGACTGTGTGCTGGCTCTCTCAGTCCTCGACTGGCTGAGGACACATTTTGGTATCTGTACCAGCACCAGGTCAGCTCCCTAGAGCCATTCCCTAATAGTTACACCCCCGCAGGTCTCAGGCAGGAGTCCTTCTGTGCTCCCATAACTGGCTTCAGATGTGGCTGTCCTGGCTGCCCTTACAGGGCAGAGGCAGCACACCCATGAGAACACAATTTCCTAAGGACCTGCTCCCAGTCTGACTTTTCACCTTATGGTGCAAATACCCACAAATACAATGAGGCTGCTGAGAAACCAAACACTGTCCCATGGGTGTCCCAGTAAATTGGTCCCTCCTTCCTGGCATCTTGGCCACTTCCTGGTTTAATTGCAAGTTGGTCTAAAATTCAGCACTGCTTGTCCTTGCTTATACTGGGTCTTGAGAGGGGTGGCAGGAAGATGATCTTTAAAGGTCCTGGCTCCTTGTTCCCTGCCTGTCTCTTCTCTCCTTTCCAGCGAACGCTGTGGGTCCGTGCCTTGTACGACTTTGATGCTATGGAGCACGATGAGCTGGGCTTCCGCAGTGGAGACATCTTAGAGGTCCTGGACACCTCCAACCCATCCTGGTGGAAAGGACGCCTGCGTGGGGAACTGGGTCTCTTCCCTGCCAACTACGTCATACCACTGCAGTGAGGGCACAGTATGGCCCAGAGGGCTGTGCTGGGGCTGCTCTTCCGACATGACAGGGACTGAGAAGGAGTGCATCTTCCCTTGCCACCAGGACATACTTGGTTTTTTATTTTGTCTTTATTTATTGGCAATTGATCTTTTGAAATGTTAGTATGAAAGAGAACCCTTTGAAGGAGAATTTTTGTTCCCCTATTTTTCACAGTCATGAAGGGGAGGGAGCAAAAATCTTGGACTGTTCATTGAGACTTTTCTGGATCCTCTCTGCCCTGTCACGTCTTTGACTAGCTATTGATAAGCTCCTGCAAGTGGGTTTACTCTGTGGAAAGGCCCCTCAGGAAAGTCAGGCTTTAGGTTAACTTCAGGTTCAGTATTCAGGTAGCCCTATCCCTTCATTTTGGATCTGAAGCAATAGCAGATTGCAGTCATAGTTTCTTCAGGCTCCATTCCTCTTTTTTTCAGAGGCAGGATGGGTGCCTACATGAATTAAATGATCCTTGTCAGCCACATGAATCCTTCAGTTAGGGAGGGAAAGTGAAGGGGCTTTAGGTTGAGGTAATCTAGACTTTTCTTAATAATTTCTGGCTTACCCATCTCATAGTGTGTGCATGGACTGTGTGGATATACTAGATGAAGGGAAGGAATCCTATAAGCTTTTGTACAAACATACAAGTGGTGAAGGTATGGAAGGGCAAGAAGCTTTCTTTGCTTCTTCTCATAGGCCTGCTCTTCTTTCTGCACCCCATTTTCAAGCTGCTCTTTTAGGTACCAACACTTCAGCTAGATAGCCTGATTAGAGCAGATCAGGCCCTTCAGCTAAATCAGCACCCACTGTATTGGATAACAATTAATATCCCTCACTGGTTCCTTTTAGCAGAACTGAACTGGAAAAGGACTGGAGAGGTTTCCCTGGTTTGATGGCAGGTTCTTTCCCTTAGAGCTTGCTGTGTTGAGGATCACCATTCACACAACTCTGGCTTACTAGAGAAATGTCTGATCTGACAGGTTAAGATGTTATTTTACAGTATGCAGAGAATTAAAGCTGTAGCCATCAAATAGTCTGTTCTCTGTTCCAGTTTCTTTTCAATAAAATAAGATAAATGAATAGGTTTTCAAATAACTGCTGAGTGAATGCCCGGATGTGATAGAAATTTATTGCAGATGCACATAACCTGTCTCCTTCACAAACCCTGTGAAGGGGACTGTACTGCATAACCACTGCTCAGGCATGTTGATATTAAACAAACTGCCTGGATTTTACACAACATGTAAGACTCAACAGTCAGCAAGGAGAAGTGATGATTAATCATTATTGAAAAAGAAAGAATAGGCAAGTGAAAACCTCTAAACACAAATCAGACTCAGCAACAAAAAGAAAAAGAAAAAAAAGTTCTTATATTTTGTTAGTCCCAGTGGAAGAAAAAGAACCCAGGAAACAGGTTCTTGGTGAAGTCCAATTCAGTGTAGCTGGCCTGAATAAAGCTGCCAGCTAGACAGAGTATTAGCACAAAGAACCCATTTTGAGAGAGCTCCAGCAAAAGCAGATTGTTAACGAGTGAAGTAAAATGAGAATATTTAACAAGGCATATAAGCTCTAAAGATAATAGAAAACTTTGAAAGACACATTAAGAACTTACTGGCTACCATGGTGATCCAGGGAACACGACTGCCTGGGCTGGACATAGCCCGGTTCTCTCGCAGAAGCTCTGTCCTGGCCCTTTAGTGTCTTCTTCTGAAGGGAAGTCCATGAGGCTTCTTTTGGAACAAGATCCCTTACCATCTGTGTGAGGGTGTAACCTCAGTGACTCCAGTTTGAAGGGTGTTTTGATGTGATTTGCCCTTTTTTAACTTATTTGTGTGTTGTTTGGTTTTCTACTAAGCTAGTAACAAATTTGGAAGAGAGAGGGTTAATATTCAGTGAGAGAGAGGGAGAATATTAAGGCCAGGAGGAGATGGAACCAAGAAACCAGAGACTAACAAAGGCAAAGGAGGGATAAAAATGATGAATCTTTCATCTTCAGCTTTGGCTGAAACAAAAGAAATGGTGTATTCACAATTATTCCCATCATGTCGAATCATCTTTCAATTAATTCCTTTTTTTAATGTATTAGTTACTTTTAAAATTGGAAGCAATGTCTCCTTTCTCTTTCCTCTACACTCTAAAGACCCTCTTGGTAGTGAAGATGTAGTTGCACAAAATTAATTGAAGATAATGCACTTAGCAGTTTGATAGCTCTTCAGGCATTTGAAACCCCTTTACAAAGATTAACTAATTAAGCAAGTCTAAGTAGTGCATTATAAGTACCCCCGTGTTAACTCATGATTCATTTGAGGAAGAGGTAAATTTTCACGTGATTTTTTAAATTGATGTTTAAGGAACTAATATCTAAGGTAATTAGTATTAAAGGACTGCACGCTAATTATGGACAACATACCAGAACCACAGTAAAATCAGGATTTCTCATTATGGGCAGCACCTAATGACAGCAAAATTACCAGGAGGTGACAGTCTGTGATAACTCCATTAGTGCCTTGCTCAGCTGCCTTGTGCAGGGGCCAAGCTCAGGGCTGCCATGCCCAGTCTCTCCTGCCTCTGCTTTTGGCCTTGCAGGGCTGCCTGCATTTACTGCACATGGCAGGAGCTGGGAGGCACAGGTGTCAGCCTGCATTTTTGTACCCTCCAACAGTTAAAGTCATTTTTCTCCCAGCAAAACAGCAGTGCTAAGGATTGTGGCTATTCCAAAGTCAGTGGAGACTCCGGATACAAGGGGAGGTGTGGGCAAAGTGGGGAATTTTGGGGGGATAAAAGAGGCTGTAGGATGGAGAGGTTTTCTGTGCCCCGTGCCATTTTCTGCCCATGAAATTCTCTCTCTCATAGATCAGACCACTTTATAAGGAGAGACACTCCTCTTCTCTAACCATATACCCTGCCAACCTTCCTGCTCTTTCTCCCAACAGGTTTTAATTGTAGTACAATCCTTATTAATATTGTAGTGACACCTCAGAGTCTATTACTCATGCAAGAAGTGCATATTAGCAACCTAGGACCGGAGCCTTAAGGTGACAATGCTGCACTGAGCTCACCTGACATTTGCCAATGTTTTGGAAAGAACCAAAGCTCTGGAACATATCCCAAGAGAGTCCACTGTGAAACCAAAATGACAGGGATAAAGAGAAAAACCAGAAGAGTATTTTGTTTCTTGTTTTTCTAAGCAAGAAAGACAGTTCAGGAGAAAAGAGAATGTAGACTGAGATAAAAGTAGGAGAAGTATGTGGGAAAGCAAACATAAAGAATGAAACAGAGGAAGCTGGACTTGTACATGGTAAAATAAGTTTGATGAGCACAGCTGAACTGTGCTTTCTCCTGTCTGAATGAACTTTTTGCCTATGTTCTGCTGCAAATCCATATTTTGCTTGGAAGTGTCTCTGTGATTAATTAGGCTGAGCTAAAAAGAGTAAATGGAAATTTCCTTTCATGTGAAAGGTGTGCAGGCAGTTTTCTGTTCCACAAAGGAGAGGTCTCTGCATTGGTGTACGTGTTTGCTGTAACAGCTCAATGGAGCACACTGCAGAAAGCACAGGATCATGGCTGCTTCCCACTGGACTGCTCACAGGTAGGAGCACTGGGGAGGTGACCCTCAGGGCTGCCACAAAGTCAGCACCTGCTAGGCTGCTATGCCAGCCTTTGTGCCAGGAAAACAAGTTCATGGGTTGTTGTTGTTTTTTAAATGGAAGTTTCAGTGGGATGTGAAGGAAATTTGAAGCTTTTCACAACAGCCACCTGTTCATGATTTTTTCTATTTAGTGGAACCTCTCATCCTTCCTCTCCAACAGTATCCCAGTGCTGCAGGCTCTTGAAGGGCACTTTTGCCTTCAGCCCTCGTGGAGAGTAAGCAAGGATGTCAGAAACAAAAGATCCAGCAGCCAGGACTACCTGGCTTGAACAGCAATGTAGTATCAGCTGGGACATTTTGCACTGCAGGAGCAATGCCACAGCAAGCGTAGTCCAGCAGCAAGGTGAAGGGTGATCAATGTCACATCACAGGGACAACAAGGATGTCTGGTGGGACAGAATGGTGGTATTTGGACTAGAGCTCTGCTTAGACTCTTGTTTGGCTTCTGGAGCTCTTTGCCGAGGAGCCCAGGTTACACCACACTGGGTGTGAGAAGTATTTGGCAATGCTGCCCATCCCTGCCCAGTGCAGCCCCAGGAGTCTCTGTGCACCTCCTTGCAGCTGCAAGTGCCCCTCCTGGGCCCATAGCCCAGCTTGTGCCTCTGTGCTGAAAGTGCTCTGCAGACATTTCATTTCAAATATTTGTTCAAATTGGCTCAGGTGCTTTTAAATGAAACCCCGTGGAGGTCAGTCGAAACCACTAGTGTTCCCTAGGTGGCCCAGGCAGTTACATTTACTGACTAAAACACAGGCATGGACTAAAGAGCTTCTGACACCCAGCCCATCCTTGCTGCTGAAAGCTTTGCATTTCAGTGGGGAACCATGAACTGAGTGCATGATAAAACCTTTAACAGCCCTGAGGAAGAGGACAGAGCATTGCCAATTTCTCCAATTTTTTAGAGGCAACTTTCATGTGACAGAACTCATGAGCCTTAATTCACATCAAACACAAAAGAAGTTTCTTACATAAGCAGAACTGCCAGCAGAAAGCAGCCAGTGACTTATCTGTGAGCTACAGGGTAGCAGGGAAACAGGCAAGAGAATGAAGAAAGGTCACTGACCCTTGCGTGCAGAGAAAATTCAAAGCACGTTGTCTGCTGCCATTGTGCAAGTGAGAGGTGCTTGGCCCGCGTCCAACCTGACAACATGAGAATGCAAACTTTCACAAATGGCAGGCGTGCAGGAATCCTTGTAGGCATGCAGAAATAAAATTAGTTCAGGCAACAAAGGGAGGAAGAAGGAGCAAACAAATTAAAAGATCTCTAGGTATCTTGTGGCTTCTCCCTGCTAGTCCAAGCAGGCTCATTTCCACAAGGATTTGTGAAAGATACAGCCGTGGTGGGGTTGTTTGTCACAAACAAAAACAAGAGTAAAAATGGGAGGAAAAAAGCAGTTTAGGATATGCGTCTACTACTGAGCACTCAAAGCCATAAAATGGTGACAGTGTCTTGATATAATGATTGAAGTTTGAGTCTCTAAGTGGTGCTTCAGAAACCTTCCAGTGGTGTCTAAGATTCATGCGTATCTATGAATTCTGTGGTTCTATATCCAGCCAGAGAAAAGGAAAAGAAAAAGGAAAACCCACAAAAACTATGAGATACCTTCTCTCCTGATCTAGAGGTCATTTGCAATGTATCTTTTATGTCTGTGCTGTACTGAACGTATTGTAATTTCTTTGTGCTACTAACCAGTCGCTTTTCCTGGTCAAATTCCAAGATGAGTACTACTGTGGTACCAGCAGGTAATAACAAACAGCAGGAATCAGTGCTTGGTGTCCCTTCTTGTGACTGAATGTTTTCTTCCAGCAATTTGGTGTTAGTGTCGTTGTTGTGGTTTTAGTTTGGGTTGGGGGAATGCTGTTGATGTTTTTTGCAGCACACCAAAGGTTTGGTTGCAAAATGCTGAATTACAAGTAGACTGCACCAACATGTTAATTTTTTTTTTTTTCTGTCTTATGGAAATTTATGGAGAAAAAAAAATCAAGCACTAAGGGTTTGAGAAACTGCCCTTTGCTCTGCCCCTTCGAGAGGCACTTTCATCCGAGCTGAGTGGGCGTGCGGCTCGTTCTGCGTTAGCAGCTTTCCACACTCACCTGGCACGGGTGCCAATAAGAGGGATGTGCGGCAGCAGGGAGGCAGCTCTCCGTAGCTGCCTATCCGAGCTCGCCATTGTGAGGGCAGCTGTTTGTGCTTTATCGGACGGAGATGGCCTGCTAACAACAATGGCCGTGATTTCACCAGAGCGGGTGAGTCAGTCCTTCAGCTCGCTGCCGCCCTGCACAAAGCCATCCGCTGGCTTTTGCCGGGATAATGAGTTGAGTCAGCTCACCGAGGGCTGCACAAAGAGGCCCAGAGCCAGCGCAGGGCGAGCAGTGGGAATGCACAGCCAGGAGGGGAAAGGGTGAGACGCACCCTCCCCATCCTGGCAGCAGGATCTCTTAGGTCACCCCGTCCTAGGCTGCGGACTCAGCAAAATGAAAACTTACCTGGCAGTGAGGTGGCCAGAAAGCTTTCACTTGACATAGGGATCATTTCTTTAAAGGTCTTTTGGGGGATTGGAGTGCGGGTAGGAAAGGGGGAAAGAACTCTGCAGACAGTACCTCTCCTCCATGGAAGCTGGCAGAAGCTCTAAGACAGTTAAGCAGCTCTAAGAATTTTGGGTTGGTTCTGGTTTTGTTTGTTTGTTTGTTTAACTGTAAACTAAAGCAGGGAAAATAATTAGACCACAGTTAAACTCTCAGTCATTCAAGCTATGCTCAACATTAACTCTGAGGAGAATGGATCCTACTCAAGGGCTTTCAGGAGTAAAAGAATGAAAGCGAGGGACAGCTCGCTGCCGTGTGAAATCGCTGAATTATTAGTGCTGCTTCTCCTCCTGGGTGGGGTGCAGTTATCGGTCACGTTTGTCAGGCTGGAGAGCACGCCCGGGCTCACCAGTTTAACTCTCCAGCTCAGCTGACCAGAATATCAGCTGCATACTCTCCTTTAAATGTGCATCGCCTGTAGAGCACAGGCATCCCACAAACACTCTGGAGCGCCAGCCATCAACACCTGGGATTCAGGGCTCCAAAAATAGGAGGCTGGGCTCCAAGACACACAAATGGGAGGTTTGCGTTTCCAAGAAAGGAAGTGAAATGAAATGAAATGAAAAATCAAGCGGTGAAATGAAATGAAATTAAATGAAACTTCTCTGAATGAAATTAAACGAAATTAAATTAAGTTAAATGAAATCTCGACATTTCATTCCCTGAAAGGACATGAACTTAAAAATCAAGGAATCAAGGGAAATAAGATAAAACTTGAATGAATGAAATGAAGTGTAACAATCTAGACATTTCCTTCCATGAAATGAATATTCATTCAAGGAATGAAAAGGATATCAAGGAATGAAGACATGAAATGTAACCTAAAGGAAGGAAATGAAATCAAATTAAATGAAAGGAAATTTAAAATAAGGAAATGCAATTCATGAAATTAATTTACATTTCATAACAGAAAATTATATGAGAAATCAGGAAATAAAGTGAAATAAGTTGAAACTTCATTGACTGAAATTAAGTGAAATGGAATGAAATGTAAAAAAATAAAATTAAGTGAAATATCGAGATTTTTTTTTCTTTTGTGAAATGACAAAGCAAGGAATGAAATAAAATAAAACTTCATGTAATAAAAGTAAATTAAATTATATTTAAAAATAAAAAAAAAGAACAAAAGAAAGGAAATGTAACAAAATTAAATGAAATGAAATCTCAATACTTCATCTCCTGACATGAAATCAATTTTCATCTCATGAAAGGAAATGAAATGAAAAGTCAAGTAACAAAATGAAATTTATTGGAATAAATTGGAAAGAAATTAAATGAAAAATTAGAGGTAATATAACAAAATAAAATGAAATCTCAAGATTTCATTTTCTGTCATGACAGGAAAGGAAATGAAACATCATGAATTGAAATCAAATTAAATGAAACTTCATAACACAAAATGAAAGTTTCATCAAGGATAGAAGTGAAATTAAATGAGATTAAATTAAAGGAAAGGAAAAGAAATTAAATATATAAAAATGAAATTAAATAAAATATCGAGATTTCATTTTCTAAAAGGAAATAAAATGAAAAATTTAATTTTATTTCATTTTGTTATATTTCCTTTGTCTTTTTTTCATTTAATTTCTTTTCCTTTTATTCCACGAAGTTTCATTTCAGTTCACTTCATTTTTTGATGTTTCACTTCATTTCACTTTTCATTTTCACTTTATTTCATTGAATTTTCATTTCATGAAAGGAAATGAAATCTTGAGATCTCCTTTAATTTAGTTACATTTCATTTAATGCAGCTGTCTTTTGTCTTTGAGAAATTCACATTTCTGTTGACCACTCTGTTACTTTGACAGTGGTTGCAAAACTCAGGTTTGTGAGTGGCTGCCCTCTTTCTCCCAGGACTTTTTCTCCTTGGATGGACAAGGCCTGAGTGGCTCAGCCTGACCACCTCAGCCTCCTGTTTGCATCGTGCCTCCCTTCACACCCCCACATCACCTGGGACCTCTTGTGTTCATTGCTGTAGCTTCTGATACCTTCATCCTGCATCCACAGCTTAAATCCTTCATCTGGTTCTTGGATCCATTGCACAGTGTTCCCAAAGTTCGCCATCCCTACCACTTCCTTTCTCAAGAGTATGTAGATTTGTAGATCTGCTTTCCATTTCCTTACACCTCCCATGGACGTGCGTGTTCTCTCTCCTTGTGTGTGTGTGTGTGTGTGTTACATATAGGTAAATATCTTACAAAAGAAAGGCCTTATAGAATCGTGGCTTAGGCCTGTTACTTTGGCTAGGTGCAATTAACAGCTGGCCTGTTAACTTCCCATGAGAAAGAATCAGAGGAATGAGAATCAGTTTGCATAACAATCTATTCTTGTAAAGAAAAATGGGTTGCACCTACAGCAACAAGAATTCTAACCCATGAGACTCCCCAAAGAAAAAATGTAAACACTTGGGTAAAAAGAGAGTCCTGCCATGTACATGCACGAGCGCCTTCTAACCAATGAATTGAGTGGCAAGAATGTTACTAACCAACTGGAGTTAAACATCAGGTCTTTGAAAACTGTATAAAAATGGGCTGTAACACTGAAGTTACAGAAAAGTTTTGCCACTGAAACACTGAAGTGCTGTGCCTGTCTTTATTTGCTGGTATTGGTTTATGTGGGTTTTATTTTGTAAGTTTTGCAAGCATTATTTTAGTATTTATTCTTACTGTTTCTACGTTGCTGTAAGCACTTGGGAATGCTAAATCCAGGCTAAAGCCCTGTAGTGCTGGCACTGTGGCTGTGCTCCAGAGCTCTTGCAGCTTCCAGCTGGTGATTAGAGGTGTACAGGCAACTCAACAGGAACAGCACAATTGTAGGACCACAGTTCTTACTGGGAACAATCATTTTGTCTCACCTTGTGAAGTTGTAGTTTGCAGTACAGGGCTGGCCTCCCCTCAACCTCTGCACTGATGCTCAGCTCTTAAACTAGCCTGGAAGTCCAGGTCACTCCTAAGGTGTGAGTGCTTGATCCCAATTAATGAGGAATGAAGCAGAGAAAGCCCATGAGATGCAGGAATCCAGAGTCAACAGCTTTGGCAGAACTTTGTGAAATTTCAGCCTTGGTGTCATTGTCTAAATTTTAGGAAGCAGCAGCCTGTGCTGGCTTAGTGGCAGAGCTCAGGCAGCAATTTCAAATTAGAAATTAAACTATGTCAATCAGGGAGGGGAAAAAAAAAAAAAAAAAAAAAAAAAAAACCAA
>VYXF01003498.1:291341-335756 GCA_013397295.1 Polioptila caerulea
AGAAAACTGACAGAGAAAAAAAACCAAATACATCAAGGACTTAACCCTTGTTGTAACAAACATCAGCCAGGACTCAATTTCTTTATGCGCAAAAAGAGCCTTCTTTATCCACATAATGCATTTTTATACATTTTTACAGACCTTGTGCTGAACTCCCATTGGTTAGTAGTTTTCTTGCTGTTCAATTCATTGGTTAGAAGGTGTTTTGTGTGTACGTGCTACGACACTCTCACTCAGATGTTTACATATTTTCTTTACTGATTCTTATGGGATAGATTCATTGTTTTTATAGGTACCACTTATTTTTCTCCCTAAGGATAGTTTGTTTTATTAATGGACTTTACATTCTCTTGATTCTTTCTCACACTTAGAAGAAGTACAAGCCAGCTGGTAGTTTAGCAGAGCAGGGCCTGATTTTATAAAGCCTTTCTTTCATAACTTCATTACCTATATGTAACAAACCATGACTGGAAAACGTTAAAACAGTAAAGGATTTTAAGAAAATTTGGAATAGGAGTAACTCTAGCAATGATACAGACTTAAGAATTTTTAAATTGATACAGGGAAGCCAGGGGGCCTTGAGTCAGTTTTTATGGAATAAGCAATGTATGTTAATCTTGGAAAACTCTATCCTATAGCTTTGTCCCTGCTCATACCCAAAACACCAGGGATGAAACGAAGACAATATGGAATCAATTCCCTGGACATCTCTATGCTGACAGAGGCTGTGACAGGTTCAGAAAACAAGACAGGAAGACTAACAAAGGAAGAGAAGAGGGTATTTTTCATTAAACCACTCCTTCAAGTCCATGAGAGCCTCAGTGTCCCACTGAATGGAAGGCAATGAAATGAGAAGACACAAAGGTCCAAAACCTTACACGGGTCTTTCTTTTCCTCATCAAATATATATTAATGGCATCTCATGCCATTAATGGTATCTAATGCTTAATAGTTGCAAGGAACTGCCTTGCATCAGTGGGAATTCAATGTCTAACTGCACCTGAGCAGTGACGCTCTGAAATGGGCCCTGCCAGCCCCTGCGGTGTCCAGGGAGCCTCTGCTGTGCAAGGGCTGCTGTGGGGAGAGCCCCACGTGGGATGGGAACAGAGCATCCTGTCCCTGTGGTGGAGGGGAGTTGCTGCACACAGGTTACTCTGGTGTGGGCTGCTGACATCCTGCACCAAAGGTAATTACTCAGGTCTTCATTTTCCTTCTCTGACTTTCCCACTAATGTTTCCTCCCTATTTCTAAAGGTTTGTGTGTGCAGCTGCCTGTGGTCCAGAAGGTCTGTTATCTTCCCATCCTGACATCTTGATAGGCAGTAGAACGAGTGGGATACAGCACTGAGAGGTCATTAGCATTCAAATAGGTCAGAAGCTCGCTTGGGGGTTTTGCATGACAGTGTTTTCCCAACTTCTTGTCTGAAACAAGAGATGATAAGCGCGAGGGCAGTCACCAGTGGTGAAACTGCAAACATGAAATCAAACCTTAGTGGTGCTTGGGGGCTAGAAGGAGCTCACCTTGCACGTTTGCTCACCTGCAGGAATGGGAGGTGAATGAATGAAATGAATCCACCATGAAAGGAACCAATGGATCGATGAATGCTGCCAGAAAATACAAAGAATGCTATGGAGAGCTGGCAGTTTGCTTCCTTCACCTCTCCTCTACTCCAGGGCAACCTCACAGTCTGAGAATTTCCTTTTCCTGTGTATAATATGCAAGAACGAGCATCTCTCTCCTGTCCTACACTGAGCTTGTGGGTCCCTAATTTTCAGTGTACGCTAAAATGTTTGTGGACTACTGTGTGTATGTGTACGTGTGTGTCTGTAGAAGATTCAGTTGGTGCCTGCTTAGATTTGTGGGTATATGTGCTTGTTAGGAATTTCATCATTTCACCCAGAGTTTCCTTATGTGTAAAATGGAGATAATAACAGGTAATTACCTACCTGTCAGGGCTGCTGTGAGGACAAATTAACCAATGCTTGTGTGGGTGTTTGCAGATGAAAAGCATGATATTAGGACTAAATATAATGATTGAATATTACAGAAGAGCATTTGTATTTATTATGGTGATTGAATATGAGTTGAAAGCACTTTGTAGGTGTTTATTTCTTGTGCAGTACCAAGTGTTTGTGGAAAGATGAAGACTGGTGGACCCAAGTTTGGGGTATCTGTCAAAGAAATGGCTAAAGTTCCTCTTTAACCTGAGAGCCGACCGACTTTCCTTCTCTCAACTAAATCTAATGTTGAACAGAGGAATGAAAATGTGGGGAAGCTAGAGAGGAAGGGAATGAAAATGAAATGCAATTGAAGATCATTATTTCAAAGAACAAAAATGTAAAAAATGAAAGGGAAAATAAAAGCTAGGGGAAATGAGGACAGAGGAAAAGAAAGAAACCTCAGGGATTTATGGGTGTTACATTTTCTCAGTACATGGAATTATGAGAAAGTAAACACCAATTTAAAAGAGGTATCAGAAACAATAGATGAAAAGCATATGCAGGGAAAGAAAGTGAGTGAAATGGAAAGGAAGCAAGAGATGTGCTTAATTATTTTTTGTTTTCATTTTGTTAAGTGTAATGACATAATTCTATTTTTTCCTATGGGTTGTTGAGAGGCATTTCTTTGCAAATCTAGAAGACAGTGCCAAGTATTTCAGATGCTTTTTGCATGTGTTCCATGGGCAGGCTGCTAAGAGTTAAGGTGTGGATGCATTTGTCAGCGTGAGAATGGCCCTGTCTGGTTTCATTTGGCTTTCATGCTGTCTCTGGAGAATTAATGGAACAAGTTCATTTCCATCGACTCCAGTGAAGCTGCACTGCGAGTGAATCAGAGCCACTCTCACTGCTAAATGTAGCTGTTGCCCTCTGAACCCCTGATCCAAAGTTTTTTTCAGGTTAAACCTGGAACGTTTTGTGATTAAACCAAAATAATAAGACAAAAGCCTAAGTGTGAGGAACACTGAGTACGGTATGTTGGTGTGCAGGCTGCCCAGAGGAGTGGCAAGGGGAGGTGGACCATGAGAAGAGTCAGGTGTAAATAACCAATACACACAGAGTTCAGGGAGCACACTGCCTTTCTTTGCAAATTGTCCTGGGCTGCAATGAAAATCATTGACAAGTAGCCTTGCAGGGTCCTGTGGCCTATTTGCTTTTGCTCCCTCTGGTTTGTCCTCTTTCATCCCTACACTTCCTATTCCTCTCCATCTCTCCAAATCCAGGATGGCTCCAGTTCTTCACCTTGTTTCACATCTCTTCCTTGCACCCCAAAACTTATTTTGGGCTGAATCACTCTTAACTCATTGGCCTAAATTAATCTTTTGTGTAATTCAACTGACTAAAATTGACGTAAATTGAGTTACATCAGAGCTGAAATTAACACAGTCTGACTAAAATAGCACCTGCCTTTTCCACCAAACCAATGCCTGTCTATTCCCCGCCTCCACCCACATACCATGATTTTAACATTTTTTCCTCATTGCTCTTTCACTTATCCCACTGCCATGAGCAAGCTGTGCTCTCAGTGTTTGGTGTTGCCCTCTCTGCTCTGGCATCCCGTTCTCCTTCATCCCACAGCACAGGCTGTTGGTCCCTGTTAACAGCCAAGCTGTGCCTATGTTCAAGCCCATGGAACAGCTTTGCATCTTCTATTGGATTTTCCTGTCCTTCACCACAGAGATGCACCATCTGAGTTCAGAGCCTATTTGCACTGGGCACTTCCTGTACCTGTAGAAATTACAGTCTTGCTCCAAAGAATTTGCAAGTCAGAGTACCATGATGTAGAAACAGGAGGAGGGAAGTTAGATGATGGTGAAATTATTTGCCGAAGGTAGCCTAGCAGGACAATGGCAGAGTTGTGGGTGTCACACTCAAAGCCTCTCTTCCTTTTCCATTACTTCCTTTAAGCCAGCATGGCATTTCTCATCACCTCTTTCAACCCCTGTCTTTGGGCTCTCACCTGGCAGTAAAACATCTCCTTTGCTTGCTTTCTCATCCCCTCTGGCTTTCTGACTTCCTTCAGCTTGCCCTTGGAGCCTGCTCATGTTGGCTAGGCTTTCTTCCCTCCTCTAGAAAAATCTGGTTGTTTGCAGCCAAAAATATAGTATGGCTTCTCTGGTTGAGCCGTACTTTTTGTCTGGCAGCATTCTCCTCCCTTTGCATCTGGGTATCTCTTTGGGGCAAGGATTTATTCCATAATTGCTCTAACTTATTTATTATCATGGCATATGTATCTGCAGTGTTATGCAAACTGTAAATGGCCCTAGTTCTAAAGGTCACTATGTGTTTACCTTCCAAACACAGATGAGCTCAGAACAAAAGGGAATGAATGGCAGGTTTGTGAGGAGCCGAAGGCAGGGAATCACCCTGATCTAACTAATTTGCCGAGGCTGTGTTCACAAAAGTAGGTTACCCAGTGCTGCAGACAAACAACCCAATCCAACCTCACTGTCTCCCAGATGAGTGAATTCATTCCCCAGCACTGCTGTGTAGTTCCATAGCAAGTGGAGAGCAGCATGTCCTGGACACTCAGAGCAGGATGCTGCTCATCCTAAGTGTCAGGCTACTGAGTCTCGCATGCTGGGACTTACACATGGAGCTTCTCGTTCCGCAGTGTTGAGTGCCAGCTGTAGCTTCCTGGAAGTGGTGGACAGAGGCTGGGATGTTGTAGAGGCTGGGGGTAGATGGGAGATGTTGGGGGTAGATTTATCCCCAAGCTCAAAAGAGCCTTGCTGCAGTTAATGGCCTTCAGAAGCTGGAAAACTGCTGTGCTTGCTGGTGACCAAGGCCACCAGTACATCCCACACACGGCTTGTCACAGTGCCACCCTGAGCAGTGGCATGAGCTGAGATTTGCTTTCCACATTGCTCTGAAGTGTGGAAAGAGGATCACAAGGTAATTACTTGTGAGCTCGTGAAGTGACCCCACTACATCCTATATGCAACTTCCAGGAAGACTAGGGATAAATTAAATGCTTGTGAGATATGCAAAATGCTAAGCCATTATTTGCAGTCCTTCCCAAGATCATCTGCTGTCTAATAGCATTTACTGTGACTTAGGTCAATTGTCAGCATGAGGGGAAAAAATAAACCCAATCATTGCTTCCTCTACTAATTGACACCCTCAACTAAGTGGAATTAGAGCCATGAAGACTGGACTCTTTCATTCTGCTTGTCAGAGCAGAGAATCTCTGGTAGGGATGGGGATCTGCCACAGGCTGCATTCTTCCCCAGAGGATGCAGCTGCTTCTCCAGTAGAAGAATATAAATACAGGAGGGTGGAAAGAAGGTGTGGGGGTCTGGCAAACAGAAATCTGTTCCTGAGCAAGCCATGCTGGAAGAGTAAAAGGAAAAATGCCCAAGGTCACTCTCAAGGAAATAATTTTAAAAGATCCTACTTAAGTATGACCGGGCAAATAGAAACAGTAGGGTGAGTAGGATGTGTTAAACACAAGGGGAGAGATAAGGATTCTTCATCATCAGGAGAAGGGAGAAAAGGAATATGGATAAACTCAGAGCTGTGGCTTATTTCTGCTGCAGCTTCTCTTCCCCCTCCCTTTCTCCTATGTGTTTTGCATGAGGTGCAGTACAGTAACCTGCCACAACCTCAAAATAAAGGGTACTGGGGAACAATCTGTCTGAAAAATACCCCTCTGCCAAAAAAAATCTCTTAAATATGATGATCAAAGTGTTCAGGTATTAGCAGATGAGAATGGTTTATGAATTTGGATTAGCTCAGAATCCATCTGATTATTTTTAAACCTCTAAGACTGAAAGCTATAAACCTTCCTAAGAGAAATGCCATTTATTTTAAAATGAGCAGCAAAATCTTGATTAATTGAGTTGCAAAAGAAATGGATCTAAAAACAGGCACTGGAGGAACATGAGTGCATTATACATTTGGGTTTTGCTTTTGGAATAATTCAAAAACAGATCTTGTTGCCAATGCCAATCCAAAATTATTATATTCCATGCCTGAATTCAGGTGTCCATAGACCCAGGGAGGAATTGTCCAGGTCACTGTTCCTGTGACATTATCTCAGGACCAGGACCATCATCATGCCTCTGGTCAGTCAGCTGAGAAGTTCTTCCCTACTGAGGTCCAAGCAGTAATCCAGTATCAAAATAAAGGTTCTCTGCTGGTTTCCCCATGCCTGGCTTTGGGGTACCCAGGGTGTGCCCCTGCTTGGAGGGATGTTATGGCCTGGGACAAATTCTGCTGTGCTATGTCTCAGTCAAGCCACATGATGGTTTGGCCACACAAAGAGTAGGTGGTACAGAGGCAGGGAACGTCGCCTGGTTCTTTTTCTATGACCTTAGTCCAGCATTTATAAAGCAAAAAAAGAATTATACAGCAAATTTTGAACATGAATTCCGGTGAAGTTTTGCTTTCACACCTCCAACATGTCTGTCTGGATATGGCCTTTCCAGAGGGAGGTTTGGTTGGCTCCTTTTATTTGCTTTCTCTGACTGACGGGAGTCACCTGCACCCACTCGATCCGCCTGCACTGCAGCACTGCTGGATAGAAGCTATGGCAAGTGAAAGGCAGGGATCTTCTGGAGCTAGTAGTGCTTCTGATAAGGTCATGAGCAGCTGATTTCTCCTTTGTGTTGCTTCTTTGGATGTTTTTAAGCTAAACACACATCCAAGTCCCATGTATGCTGATTAGTAAAGGGCATCTTCAAAACCAAATCAACATGATTCTACCACCTCTTAAAATCTAGCTGTATCTTTATGTTCATGAATCACAGATCAACTTATTTCATCTCCAGGTCTAAGCCTACATTTTAGCCTCCCGCATCTCTGCTCAGAGGGTTCCCTTTTTCCTTCCTATGCCACTCCCTTCACACAGTTTTACATTTATTGTGGCGCCAAACTGCTTCCTAATGTTTATTTTTGTATTTTCAAGGCCAGCTTCTAACTTCTCCCCCCTCTACTCAAGCCTCACAGTTATATTCTTCCCCCCCCCCTTTATAAAAAAGTTTCCTATTTGCCATGGTTTTTTTTAGTCATCCTCCAGGATGTCTAAAACTTTGTAGATACCAGAGCCTCTTCCCTGCTTCCAACTGCTTTCCTTTCCTCCACTGAATATGCAGCTTTTCAAATGAATTTGTTCACTCTTGAACAGTTCATGTCTCTCTTGCATCCTCTCCACTGACTCCCTCTAACCACCACTTTGGTTATAACTTTGCCATGTCTTGGCATCAGCACATAACTCCATCTCCTACTTGCTCTTGCTGTGCTGGCTGGAGGTCTGCTCCACAATATCTGGATAGTCCCATGAATCACTTCCTGCTGGTCTGCTACTCCTCCCTCCAGCCTCTGCCTGGGACACCCACCCAAACTTCCTTGTCTGCTCCACTCTCTTCCTGCTAGCTCTTACCTGAGCATTTTCTTCCCCAGAGAGCTGAGAGCAATGCACACTGACAGGTGGCTGGTACACAAAAAAGTGCTTTCTTAACTTTTCTGTGCCCCCGTTCCTGGTGTTCCTTTGTCTATAAAGCACACCGGGATTTGAGTGCTACATGATTACAGCTGCAATTAAGCATCCTATTCAGAGGCTGCATTGCTGATTCCTCACTGTTTTCTTTAGCCAGAGCATTCAGGATTTGGCTCATCTGCAAAGGGACTCTACAGGTGTCTTTCTTAATTTCTTCCCTCCACCCCTGCAGGAGAAAACAAAGTAAATTCAGGTGATGTTGGTTTGGGGTTTCATTTTTTAAGCTCTTCCCTATACCATACCTGTGAAGGAGAGTAGCATTTTCTTCATTTTAGACAATGGGAACTGGTGCATAGCAGATGACTTGACCAAGGCCCCTCAGGGTAGCTCAGCTGAATTGCAACCAATTGAGTCCCTGCCTGTATGGGTGTTGAAAGAGCAAGAGACCAGGGTCAGCACTATTTCTTACAGGAAACTGCCTAAAAGTGCTGCCCTGTGAAGAGGAGCAGACAGAGAAAACAGCTAAAGGTCTTTCTGTGCGTGCTCAGTCAGCAAATACCTTGCTGCAAGACGTGAGCCTGTGAACGCAGTCGTTTCTTTCTGCTCTCTTCAGAGGACTCTCTTACCTATTTACTCTCACATGGAAACATGTGAGTGGGAGGCCAGAAGCACTTGACTCATTTGCGGCAATTCTCCAGTTCGGCAGCTAAGTTTTCTCCCTGAGGCGGTGTAATGTGACAGAAAGGAAGCTTCTGAAAGCATTTCTTCATCCTCCGGATTGCAGACTGTCACTGCTGCTGCAGAAGTGACACACCTGCCTGCCACCGCCTGCAGCTCTTTGGGTCGCTGGAGGGTGAACGGGGAAGGCAGAAGCTACTTCCTCTCCACCCTGAAATCACCTTGTTTTGGGATTTTTTGCTCTGCCAGTACTTGGACATGACTAATGCACCCACTCCTGTGCCAGCTTGGCAGCCCTTGCTGCCAGTGGGGTTTCAGGCTCAGGACAAGTGGAGCACAGCTCACTGTGCACCAAGCAGTGTCCCCACAAACTCCTGGATGCTGACCCAGAGAAGAGAGTCAAGAAGGTGCAATCTCCACCGAGCCTTTGTGAATCTTGCTGTGGTGCCAGCCAGCACAGGGAAGGAGTATAGTGTTTAATAACAACCATGGCACAGGTGCCTATTTATTTACTCTTCTATTCCAGGACAGCAAAGCCCTCTCACCTCAGACTAACCCGCAGCTGACACAATGAGAAATGCAAAACACTCTTTTGTATCCTCCATGACGTAAACAACGAGCTGTCTTTGCTCAACTAATTTTTAAGCAATTGCTGCTTTTCGTGGAGAAAAAAAAAAAAACAACCTAAGCAACAAATCAAATAAAATCAAAACAAAAAACAACCCCAAAATTAGTATGCTTGAATAAGAGATATTTTGGTAAATCATGTTGTTTTGCTTTGGAGGATACCACTCTTTACAAAAAGACTTCTGCTATACAGCTCTCAAACACAGTATCACAAAATGATACTTATTTTAATATCTGCCCCTGTTTTCACTCCTATTTTGCATGTAGATGGTAACTGTTCTTCAGCAAAATAAGATTTAGGTGAGGGGAAAAGCATCAGGATTTTATTCCTGAAGAGCTGAGCACTCAAAGGTTTATAATGAGAGCTTGTAGCAGTTTATGCCACACAAGAAACACTGCTGGAAAATTTATCAAAGAATGTATCATGAGGTGGGCTATTTAGGGACTGAAATTACATAGGAAGGACTGGCAAGAGAGAGATGTGTGCTCAGGACAAGCGCAGTTGCAATTAATGCTAAATATAAGGTGTCATATCTTTATCAAGCAGTGCACAGCCTGCACTGCCTCGCAAAGGAAAGTTAAGCAATTAGGCCCAAATAACCAGATTATACGTGGGAGGTGTTTGAAGACAGATTTAAAACACTGTAATAGGGTTGGGGGAGGGTTACAACAAGACGTAATATTTCCTGATAGGTTAGTTTACATCCTTTGGAAAACATTCTGGAACCAGATCAGAAAAGTAAGCAAGGCCTTAACCAGGATTGGCCTGGGACGACACCCAAACAGAGGCGAAAAGTAAAGAGACCCAACCCTGCCTATGCACATGCAGCCCCTCCAGCAAGTAATCCCCGGGAACAAAACAAATCCAGTGATGGATAGCATAGTTCTGTGTGGATTTGCAGCTGCCTCAGCACAATTCAATATCTGCCTTCCCCTTTCTTGTTTCTCTTGAACTGTTACTAAGGGCAGAGAGGAAAACCTGAGCCCAAACAATAATGACGCTCTTTATAGTGGAAACTGGAATTCACTCCTTGATCCCAGAGGGGCAGGGCCAGGTGCAAGTCTTTCCCCCACTCTGCCTGCCAAGTTTCATCTTCTCAGTCGGGTTGGATTGACTCTGTTGCAGGGGGGGCAGTTTGTTTGCACAGCCCTTTTTACTCCTCTGAGGTGAGGCTGTCAGCTGGAGGATCAGGGGAAATCAAGAGGAACTGAATCATCCGACCTTATAAAAACTCCAGATCAGGAAGACTTGGTTGGAATGTACTGATGAAAGAATAGGGAGGGGGGATGAGATGGGACAGGTGCTTGCTTTGAGAAGTGGTCTCCCTCAGCTTCTGCAAAGCTCTTTGCCCCTATTCTATCAACACAGAGACATTTTTGTCTTCTAGTGTGAGAGGTGAGGGCTAAACATTTCATCACAACAAAGTGACAATAATCTCTGCTGCCTTTACTTGGATGTGGGAAATATTCGCTTGCTTTTAAATACAAAACTATACATATATTTGTGAACCTACTGATGCTTTCACGTGGAAGCCTTAGGTGAACACAAAAGATTACATTGTGCAGCTACAAATGAACAGAGCATCCAGGATTAAAGAGATTTTATTTAGCCCCATATGAAATAGCAGAGCTGATGGTACAGAAAAAAATACAACCAACAAGTAATTTAGCAAGCAATGGAACTAAGGAAGTTGCATCTCCTGTATGTTTGTATATTGTGGTTGATTTCCCATGATGTCTAAGATGGCAAAAAAAATTTTTGAAGCTCTTCCTACAGATCAGGCACTTATTAGCATTCTCAATTTTATGGAATATCTGAAATCTAATAAGGCATGAACCCATGTTGTAACTTTCACTCTGTCACTGGGGACTGTGATAGAGTCTCTTTTTGCTATGAGGCCTGTTATTTTTCACAAAATCTGTAGGGATGTAATTACACTTCTGCCAAACTTGTTTGAAATCAGACAGTGGGCTCAAAAGTTTATTAAAGAAGTGGACAGACAGGCAGACAGGCGCAGACACCATGACCATGTAAGTCTCATTTCCATCAGAAATAAGGCTAAAAGAACTTACACGGAAATTAATTTTTAAAGGAGACTTGACAGGCAGAGTAGACCTTTGCAAAGTGTAATTTCAAATTTTAAGTGAATTTCATGCTAGGAAAAGCTATTGAAGACAGTCTGGAATACTAAAAGTCTCCCTTTTACCTAAAGGAGAGGAACAGCACAGGATGAGCTGTGGTGGCCATCTGATCCTTGTCTTTTTAAACTAACTCACACTGAGGGCAGGTCATTTCTTAGAGAGAGGAAACAAAGAGCAGCTTCAGAAGCTCTCTCCCCTATAGTTTATTCTGCATGTGAGCACTTAGGGCTAATCACAGATGTAAAGCACTGCAAATGCCTCTGAATGTTTGTATTTCGCCACTGCCTTTGACTTTATCCTTGTTTCCTTGCTCATTCCCTGCCAGCTCTGTCCCTGGGCTGCAGTGGAGAAATGCTGCTTTTTATCCTTCGTGTATGCAATCCGCAGTGAGACCAGAATCTTGATTAGGGCCCCTAGCAACAATCACACACCCGGCAAAAATCGTAATCTAACATTACAGCCCCCAGTCTCTCCGTGGGATGCAGGTGGGTATTTATTCATGCTCCCAGCCAGAGACTGGAAGCAGGGCTGTTTTACTCCCAGCTCTGACACCAGCCTGCTGAGTGGCCTCTGGCATATCACTCTGTCATCTTCCCCTCTGTAAGCTTGGTGCCCCGCACCGCCTGCTTTTCTGGAGTCGCTGAGCTGCCAGAGGATTCAGAGAGGGCTGGCTACCAACCCACTGCAGCCAGCAGGCCACTGCCTGTGGCCACCATGGTGTTCTGCTCACCTCCCTGGCCCCAGCTGTGTCCCCCTCTTCCTCATAAGCATCCCTCCGATGGCTGCCAAGTCTGAAAAAGGGGGACAAAAAGTCTTATTTAGACTTCTGCATTTGCACTCCAAAATACACACAGGGCCCAGGCCTGGTTCTCCTCCAAGCACTGCAGTCAGGACACTGGTGCCAGCCATGCCAGGGTGTTGTCCCAAATCTGAGTTCTTTCACCCAATGGGAAGCTGATCCACACACAGAGTTGAGATACCTGATTTTATTTCATGTCTGTGCAGAGATGGGTGCGAAGTGGTAAATCCACAAAGCTAGGAAGTGTATTTATACATATATACACAATGTATACATATGCAAGCATATTTATACAATCCTATTCAGGCAGCATTTGCATAATGAATCTACATCACTACCTGCCTCAGCTACTACTGCCTTCTCTTTCCTCTCCTCAGTTTAAAGGCATAGGGTATTCCAAATTCATGTGTTCAGTGCGTGAGGGCCTTCCCTCAGAGGTGCGGTTTTCCCATTTCAATGCACCAAGTTCACTCCTAGGATACAATTTCACAAGTTAGTTAAAGATTTTTAACCCACATCCCTCGAAGCTGGTTTAGGCTGCCACATAACCAGTCTCTTCCCTTTATCTTACGTGGCATCCTGCATCTCTTAGGTCAGGCTGTTCTTTTCGCACAAACTGTTTCCCCCGCAACTCGTGTCCCGTCCCCGGGGGCCAGGCAGGGCCTGGGAGGGGGGCAGTGCGGCGGGGACAGCCGTGTCCCCGGGGCCCGGGGGAGCGGCCGCCCCACCCGTCGGGGCGGGCTCGGGCAGGCCAGGTGAGGCGGTGCCGGCCCTGCCTCTCCCTCCTGCCCTCGCTCCCGGCCGGCGCTGCGCTGGGGGTGCCGGCGGCATGGCGGAGTCCCAGGTGCTCCTGCTGGACGAGCTGCACGTCAACGAGAAGGTGACAGAGGCCCAGGCCCGCTTCTACTACAGCGAGGAGCAGCGCCGAGCCCTGGAGGCGCTGGTGACCCGCGGCGAGGCCGCGTACCGGGAGGCGCTGAGGAAGGAGCAGCTCCGCGATTTCCTCTCCGGCCGGGAGCTGCAGGACCTGCGGAGCGGCTGGCGGGGCGACGACGACCCCCGGGAGGGCGGCAAGGTGGCGCGGGGGCCCGGCGGCGAGACCCTCTCGCTGGCCTACTGGCCCGAGTGCTCGGACACCGAGGTGCCCCCGCTGGACTTGGGCTGGACCGACAAGACCTTCTACCGTGGCATCAGCCGGGTGTCCCTCTTCACGCACCCGCGCAAGGAGGAGAGCGCGCCGCACCTGAAGGAGGTGGTGCGGGAGATGATCCAGCAGGCGCAGAAGGTACGGCCCGGCCCTCGACGGGGCAGCCCTGCCCGCCCTCAGCCGGGCCGAGGGTCTGGCTCTGGGCGCGGGGTGGGAGGCGGGCGAGAGCCGCCGCGGCCGGGCTGCCCCCGCTCTAAAGCAGGAGCGCTGGCCATGCGAGGGTCGGCGTCCACCGAGCAGGGCTTTCCCCGCGCCATGTTGCCCGTCGTGTTACCAAAGCTGATGCCTGCGATGGGGTTAAACCTGTGCGCACCCATTCCACCGCCCCTCCGTTGGGGCTCTGTACCCGTGGTTCGCGTTGTCCTGTCCCGGCCTCGTTCCCGGGTTCAGAGGAAGACAGGTCACGATGCTGTTACAGCCACCCCTACCTGGTGTGCAGGTGTCCCTAGTAAAAGACAGAGCAGTGTGTTCGTTTATGGGATGGTGGTTTTTTGGGGTTATTTTTTTGTGGCCTCAACACCGTCTAGCCTGAACTGCAAGAAGCCAAATTGCAGACAATATGCAGCTGCTCCTCCCACTTATCTTTCCCTGGAAATGACTGCTGGTGGTGACAGAGCACCTTTGGCAAGGAAGCGAGCCAGTCATGATGCTACAAGAGCTTGCTTTGAACAGGTGGGGGTAATCACGAGGTTGTTCGTCACCCACCCCGGATGTGGGTGAAGTTCCCGGGGAAGACCACCCAGGAAAAGATCCCTCTCAGAGGGATCTTTTACCTCCCTTGGGTAAAGGGGAGAACAGGTTAAGAAACTTCACTGCTGCACTTAGTTTTGCAGCTCTCTGGGTTTTCTGCTTTATAATTCAGCAGTCATTTCCTCCTCCACCTGTTCCCCTCTGCCAGCGCACACTATATGCCCGACTTCTGCAGACTTGTTAAAACCGAATCTGCCGGGAAACAAAGAAAACTTTCCAGAGAGGCTTTAATCTGGTGGGTGATCTTCTCAGCTCCCTGCTCTCAGAAATTGTGCACACCCTGTAATTCTGTTCAGTGACTGGTGTGATCAGTCACTTAGAAGACAGAAGCTGTAATATCCTCACACTCCGATGTAGTGCAACTTTGCCTCCTCTTTGCACTGCCACAAGGCTTCTGTAGACCGTTCAAGAATTGGGAAAGTTTGTTTCTTTCAATAGCTGTGCCTGGCACCTAGAAATAATTAATTCCTTTGTAGATTTTTATTTTTTCACTGACTGGACAAACTGTGCCCCTCCCAGTCCGAAGCTAGTTTCATGTTTAACAGCCATTTGAGTGTTTAATGGTCCTTTTCATAGATAACTATGCCTATTGTGTTCAGCTGAGCTGGCCCTGGCAAAAAAAGTCTTCGGGTAGCAGCTTTTTAATCAGCAAATGAGAGCGGGGGTTTGTTGGGTTTGTTTTTTCTGAGGGGGGGTCTAAACAGATACTGGTAATATGTGGCACATGTCTGTGGGTGGCTTATCATCAGTATTTTACAAATGTATGTTAATTAAGCTACCTTGCTGCAATGAGATTAGCAAGCATTAACTTGCCAATCTTAAAATTCTTATTAAGAGCTAGGCACACCTATGGGCCCTACAGATAAGTTTATTGTTTTTAGGATAGGAAGAGAAATAGGGAAAACCTCTTTCAGGGGTAGACACTCATGCTCTGACTTGCTATGCTTGAGAACACTCCTAGGTGATCTTGACAGATCACCAGCTGTGACAGGGGTTTGAGGTGGCAAACACGGCAACAGGCATTGCCCATGGGAAGTTTTGACTTCTGTTCTCAATGGTGCCCAGTCTTGGAAAGAAGCCTGAACTGACCCAGGGCCCCACAGCCTGGAGGGAGCCATCCCTTCACATTGCAAAGCCGGTACTGACAATTAATGGTTTGTCCAGGACGGGGTGTAATTTCTGCAGTCGTTACACTCATTGCAAATGGAGGGGATGGAGAGAAAAGAAGTTTATGCTTCTGCTATCCATTCCCTATGTGGATGTTCTTACTTCAAATGAATATTATTTGGTACCCTTTCTCCCAAACAGCTCATCCATACCACTGTGTGTGGGGAGAGAGGGAACGTAACAGGCCAGAGTTAATGCATGAACTGTTCATGCCTTTGATTATAATTTACCTGTATATGGAGTTGTTCAGAAACAAAGTAGCACAAGTTCACTGTATTTTAATTTTCAGAGGTTCTGGTAACATTCCCTGCATCCTACTGGGAAGGGAGAACCAAGGCAGGGCCTGAAATCCTGCCTAGTAGAAGTTACTGTGGGACTGAGTATGATGTAGCTCCAGCGCAGTTCACCTGTATCAGGACCTTATATGTTAATGATGAGCATAAATACAATGTCAGCTCTTTTTTCTTTCTCTAATAAAGGGAAGCTGGTGTAAGCACTGTTGACAGAAGGAGCCTAACAGAGCAGATGTGTTGGTTGTTGTTGGCTGTACAAGCAGAGACTCAGCAGAGATTCAGCAGATGCAGTGGGGGATATTTACTATGGCATCACTTTCCCAAAAGCCATTTGTTCAAGGGCATTTTTCACAGGAAAGAGATCTCTGGGAAGAATTATTCCCCCTTCCTTAGGGGGCTCTGCAAGAGAGCTGCACCTCTTCCAAGCATCAAGTGAAGAAAATCCTATTGTGTGATTCAGTATTTAGCTCCATTCACACCTGTACATCCCCAGTCCAGATGGGCTTATTACTGCAATCCCCAGCACTTGGGAAATTAAAATTTAGGCAGCTCTATTCCCAGCATACTGTCAGCATGGCAGCTCTGACCTGGCACACTGATGTTATGCAGAGGGACTAGAAAAACAGTAGTTTCTTCTATTGATAACCTTTAAAATGTTGGGAGGAATAACTCAGGCAGAAAAATTAATTGGTATTTCTAGTGGTGTGAAAGATACATGTTTTGTCTTTCTCTCCCTTTCTGTAAGATCAGCATTAAAGTTACCCATAACCTTCTTGGTTTTGCTGTTACTCATCCTATAAATGTTCAGGCTTGTCTCTCACATCAGTGAAACCTTTTGTTTTTGTGTAAAATCTATGCCTGGAAAGAAGGATGAGTTTTATACCAGAAAAACAGTCCATGGGAAGAGAGGGAACGATCATTTTGCCTCCAAATCTTGAGTTCACTCCAGTCCCTTCCTGAGAAATATGGGGTGTTTATGTTTGAACTCTATAAATCATTCCTTGGGAAGCCAGCCTTGAGAGCAGACTTTTCACAGGGATTTGGGGAAAAAAAAGGAAACAGAATTCTTGTTGTCTACATTATGCATCATGGCTGAGAATGAAGGCCCTCTGCACATTCATTCTCCCATTAGACACCTTCAGGTTAAGTGTTAAAGTTGTGTTTTCAGTCTTTTTTTTTCAATCTATTTTCAGTGTTCTTCATTTAAGTGAATCCTTACAGAGACAATGGAAGTTTCTCAATACAGGGGAAAAACTAGGCATTTGGCTTTGGCATTCCTCAGGCTGCTAAAATAAGTAATTTTCATCCAGAAGAAGGAGAACTCTCATAGACGTTTACTAAGTTCCTTCCAAAGTGCAGCAGCTAACCCAGGAAATTACAATTATTGGTGGTGCTCGGGCATGTACACCCCTGTAATTTTGTCTCCCTGTAGGCTTCTCCTCCATTATCTGGTATCAATGCTGTCCTTTGTTTTGCACCACTGGGACGGGCCTTCCTTTCAGTTCCTAATATTTATTCAGTTGTCTGTCTACCATCTCCTTTTTTCCAGATTATTGCAGTGGTCATGGATGTATTTACGGACCGCGACATCTTCCGAGATATTGTTGATGCGGCGTATAAGCGCTGGATCCCAGTCTATATCATCCTGGATGAGGAGGGTGTGAAGCTCTTCCTGGAAATGTGCAGGTGCCTCGACCTCAGTGACTTGCAGATCCGGGTAAGACACTCAGTCCTGAATCATTATCTCCTGCAGGTCAACGGCCTTTTGCAGTTGCCTTGGAATTTGGAATATCTTGGAATTTGCTTGGACTGGCAAACACACCTCTTCCTGCCTACAAGTTATACCACAGCACTTAGAGAGAATTGATGGAACACAGAGGGATAACAGAGTGGCTTGATAATACAGGGAGGAAGAAAAAGGAAAGATTTGGATTTTTTTACCTTTCACCCAAGACAGGGATCTGTGTAGTTTCGTGGCTCTTGTGACCTAAAAATTCCTGTTTGGGGAGAAAATTATCAGAGAAAATTCCTATAGGTCTAATATGTGAGGATTCAAACTAGAGTCCCAAGTAACTCTTTGAGTTGTCTACTTGGATCCCTCTTACAGGACACATATACTCAGTGAAATCAAGACTTTCCTATCCAGCAGTGATCACCTGGGAATGAATGAGCTTGTAGTCCTCCTCTGCAGGAGAATTTAAGGGGTTGAGGGCCACAGCTGCTGCCCAGTCCCATACCAGAGTGTCCCTTCATACAGTGCATGCAGCACAGCAGAGTAGTCAGTCTACCTTGGTTGGCAGAAGAAACCTTAGAGAGTTCTCACTCCATTACATACAGACTGAAATAATTTGTGTGTTTCTTGTTAGTATTGTATTCCTTCCCTTTTTCCCCATCTTTTTAGTCATCATTGCTACTACAAACTTGTTCTGAATACTGAAAAAAGTTGCTAGGTTGGAAACAACCTGTGAGATGCCAGACTCACCCCTCTTTGTGATCCAACTGTTCTGAGCAGCAGCACGGGGAGAAAGTGCTTTTTGCCTGGAGGAAGGGTGGATTTTCCATAAACACTCAATTAATAGTTTAAAAAACCCCAAAACACAACCAAAACTCAAAAAGCTCTGAAAATTAATAGAGTCTCATATTAATAATTTTAGGAGAGCCATCTTAAATCTGAATGAAAATTACCTGCATATATCTGAACAGTGCTCCTGTGAACTACCACTCTGCTTTGAGTATTCATCAAAAAACACATCCAGCTGAGAAGTTTTCTCATCTTTCTCCAAAACAGTGGTGGAAGTTCCTTCCCTCTGGTGTCTTGAAAGCAAGACACTGACCTCATTATAATAGATGTGTTTCAAGTGCCAGTGGTATTGTGTGTCCTTTGGTACATAACTGTGAAATCACAGCAGTAGTTCCATTTGCTCTGGTACCAGTTTCCCAGTACTTTTCTCACCGTGTCATCGTGTACAGGAATGATGTCTTCAGTACTATAATATTTTATCTCCTGGACAGAGTGAATGAAAAGATGTCCTGGCATTTTAGAAAGAGTTGTGTTGCTATTGGAGAGGTGAGTTTCTTTCAGTCTGTCTTTTCTGTCTCTAAACAGTAAGAGGTCCCCTTCTGCTCTTCCTCTTATCCTTCTCCACAGGTATCTACACAGACTTGATGCTCCTAAACCAGTGATCACAGTGATGTGCTACAGCAGTTCCTAGGTCCTGCAGCAGTCTAGTTGTATGGCTCTCTCCAAGGAGGTGCAGTTTGAACTGATGCAATCAAAAGAAGGAGAAAACTTTTCTGTGTCCCTTCTGTGATTCCCTTCTTTCATGGCAGCCCATGCTATGTTTTTCTTTAGACTTCTTCAGCCAAAAATAGTACAAGCTGAGTTGAAGGAAGTCCACTGAGAAGAAACTTTTAACATCTTTTGACCTAGTTGTTCACTATTCTGCAGAGCTTCAGCCCACAGATTGCTGATTTTTCCCCTCTTTTCCCAGGTATCTCATACTGGATCTTAAATACCCCTGAAGGTTATTTTCTTTCTTTTCCAGTATGGCTTAGATTTTGTTAGTCTTGCTAAGGTCAATGCAGTTAATTCCTGTATATGGTTCTATGGAATGACCAGGGAGATTCTTCATGGAATGGGGAAACAAGTCATTTACCTCTCAAGGAAGATGTTATCTTATTATCCCACCCACAGCTGCCTTGGATGTGCCTGTGCTGCTGCTTGGATCTGTGTAGCAAAAACCATCATGTAGGGAATTCCCTGGCAACAGGCTTTGGATACCCAAGGAAGCTCCAGCAAGGTTAAGGTTTCCCCTTGAGGACTCCCCCCAGCCCTTCCTCTTTGATGTAACATGCCAAGGTTGAAGATCCAGATTTAAAGCAAGAAAGCAAGCTGAGCCTCCAGTCTTGTTCAAGCAGAATCATTTTGTCCTGCTCACAGAGGGTATTGAAGTTGCTTAGTAAACTCTATCATTCACCCATTTCTTACCTAGCGGTCTTTCTCCTGACATCTGGGTTGATGTCTGAGTTTCTTTTACAGCTTTTAGCAACAGGGAAAATGCTGTCTCCTTTTTGAATTACCATTTTGCGTTATTCTGGAAGATTTTCACCAGACATGGCTTGCCAGCAAAGGAATTGCATACTCTCCTGCCCTTCAGCCCACCTTTCCTTTGGGATGCTTGTGCGAGGTACAGAGGATGGCTTTTTTCCTCAGGAAGTTGCAGCCACATGAGATATAACTCTAAGGCTTAGAGGCAAGTTCTGATCCCAGGGGGAGAGAGATGATGCACTACCATAAACTGCAGGGTCACAATGTTTATTCTGTCTTCTGCCACCACCAGATATTTATTTTGTTCTGTGTTTGCTGCCCTTTTGGTCCCACTGCCCTGTTCATCCAATGCAAAGTGAATACTTCAGCAGTCCTAATACAGGGAGATTTACTGTTAACACTGGGTTTTGCCCTTTGTCGAAGTACAGCAATAGACATTTTCACAAAATTCCTGGCTATTTTATTATTTCTATAGAGATGACAAGGTATCATGATCTACTGACAGTCTCATGGGAGGGAAACTGCTGCAGGAAGACAGTACCTCACCCTGGCAAAGAGTTAAAGTTCTTAACCAACACCAAGCTTGAAATGAGAAAACCTCATTTTTTGTCTGAAGTCCAGAGTTCAACAGAAATTTATAGTAAATTCAATCATCAGAACATTCATGGGCTGTTCATAAGAGCATGTCTTGTGTGTGCAAGTCATATGGCTTCCTGAGCCTACAGGACATGGTTTGTCAGACTCCTGTTACGTTTGACACAAGAGTATTCTTCAGAGATCACAGTGAATCACAGTTCTCATAGACACAAAATTCATAGCCCCTCAGAAATTCCTATTTTTTCAGGACCTGAGGGTGAGTGTTCTCACTAGTCTTTAGACAAGTGGTTTTTGTCCTCTCATTTCTGTTAACCCCAACCACAGTAACAGACACTCCGGCCCAAAGACAGAATTCTCCTGGAGTTCCAAGGGAGCCCAGGGGAATGACTTATCTGCAGGAAGTTCACCTTCACATTAATTTTTGAATTAATTTTCCCAAAACATAAGAAGTTCCTCCTTTCAGTTCAGAAAGTCAAAAAACCTTCTGCCTAAGAAACTTCTGGAGTTTCATTTCAGTATTTTATGTTTTTCGTCATTGATTCCTACCTGAGATGAGGGAGGAATGGAATGTGATGTGAAGCAAAGCTGGTTTTGTTTTGGTTTTTTTAGTTTTTTAATGATCTGCTGGAGAATTCTTCTAGACTACTTGTGACCTTCTGAGAATGGGAACTTGCAAGGCTCTCTCTTTGTAAAGGCACAAGTAGATAATACTCAGTAATGATCTTTGCAGGTCATGTCCTAGCTAGCTGCATTCTGTCCTATTCTACCTGACTATTTGCAAGTTACACTGTTTTAACAGTAATAACCATGCCTTTTCCAAATATGTCCAGGGCAAACAGAGGATTTTCCAGTTTTAAGAGTGAAGGTACACATAGGATTGTGTGATGGAACCAGTTACAACACCTCCCTTTAGGGTCTGTCTTGTGTATCCCCCCTACTCAGCCCCAGTTTTTAAGCACTACAGCCTAGGTCTCTCAAGTCAGTCACAGCATTACTGACTTTCTAAACTGGGTCTAATTTAGCTTTCTGTGGATTCAGAGTGAGGTTTAAAAGTGTCACAATAAAGCAAGGAAGACCAATTTCTTACTGTTTGTATTAGGATGCTCTGTCAGGCTTGACTGTTACCAGTCATATTAAGTTGTAGCCAGGGAGGTGTTAGTCATTGTTTGTGAAGAGGAGTGGTGCAAGTTTGTGGAAAGGAAATATGGAAACTGAATGCAAACTGCATCTCCCGTAAGCCAGGATATGACAAAACAAACCTTACGTAGGCTTCTGCAACATACAGATCTGGAGGTGTCACTTCTGTCTGGTGAGCTAACTGGTCCTCAACTCAAAATATTTGTTACTACTGTAATTCTAGTGCCCTCCAAAGATGCCTGAAATCTCACCTCATTTATATTTGTCTTTTCTCTTTTGTTACTGTGCAGTCTTTGGTACGTGAACCCAGGTTTGGTCTTCCTCTGTACAGCTTGACTGAGCAGTCTACAAATGCTCTGAGATCCTTCAAGGCAGAAAATATTATACAAATAACCTGTTAAGTGACTTGATGTTTATATGACTTGGTGCTTGTTTTCTGCATTTCAAGATGTATTAATGCACTCCTGTACCTACTTTGTTCAAGGAGGTTTATGTGCTCAGCTGTTCAGTTCTACCTCCTCTGCGCCTTTCTAAGTGTTACATACAGCTCAGTTACTGCAGAAATTCAAGTGTGCTTTCTTTCCACCAAAGGAAGGTGACATAACATACAAACACAATAAGATCCTCACTTGTTTTATGCTGGGAAACTTTCTGCTCACACAGGCTGATACTTCTTGATTCACCTAAGTACATATCACGTCAGAGCTGTTGACTGACTTCTTGTCTTGTGCAGTCAGCATACCATGATTTGACAAATCCCACATTAATCAGCAAGGAAAAAAAATATTTCAGGTGATCAGCCAGCCAAATTCAAATATTATTTTAACTACTGGAAAGGGCACCCTTTCTCCTGTGCTCTACTCAATCTGTCTTCAGCATCCCATACTTATGACTCACTGCTAGGCCTTGGGCAAGCTACTTGATCTTTTTCTGTCTTAGGCTCCTCATCTTTGAAACAGGGTAATAATACTTTCAGCAGTGTTGGGAGCATTAATTAGCTAATGCCCACACAGGACTCCAGACAGATCAAGCAACAGCTGAATGCAAAACAGTACTATCATCAGTTTCTGTTAGTCAGAATTTGTATTTCCACTGCTGTATTCTAGTGGGGGAAATAGGAGCGGATTCAAATGGTAGGAGTTATATTCATAAAAACAGCTTTTGAAAGAAATCTGCATTCTTATAATCACTCATTCCTGCATGCTGATTTCTATAGCCTATCAATATTTAAGCTCTCAGTGAGGTTTATAGTAATAGGACTTAGCTCTTTGTGGGATTTGAAGCTGTGCTAGCATTAGCCGAATTCTCCTGATTCTTCTGCTCTGCAGATGGGGAAGAATTAAACAAAGGTGAATTGACTTTCCCAGAACATCACAGGGAGTAGTATCAGAACTGCAATTACACCTGGGACTATCTGACTCCCAGCCCTGGATTTATGACTCCAATTCATAGTGCCTTTTAGCTTTCCATTCTTAAGGAATTCTTACATAAAAGATGGGGGAATGAAGAAAATTGTCTGGATTTGTGTGTCAGTGTGACAAGGTAATTTGCTCCAAAATTATACTGACATTCAATGTTTTTGGGTTTGAGGGGAGGGGGAATATTTCATGTTAGACACTTTGGCAGTTCAGCCTTGTGCAGCCAGGACCCATGAGCAGAGTAACACTCAGTTCAATGTGCAAATATATCCTTATAATATGCACAGGCACACATCTATTGTTGAAAATCATGTAACTTTGTGGTTTTTCTGTGTCTGGTAGGGCTTTGTTTTATTACTTGTAGGTTTGCTGACCAAAGGGTGTGAGATATGAGGTTTGGGGAGAGGTATTCTTTTTCTAACTACTTCCATTCATTTTATGAAAAGATTCTCCTTCCTCATCTTCAGAAATTCTTCTTTGCTGATCTATTCAGGACATTAGTAGAGACACTTATCTGACAGCATTGTCTTGCCAGTGGCTCAAGTGAATAGCTGGGGACAGCAGCCAGGGTTTTCATAATACTGACCCCTTGGACAGCTGTAGAGTGATGGGGAGGAGTGACCCGTGTAGGCAGGGGATGACAACAGGACTTAACTGCACTGTGCTTTCCTTTTGCAGCCCTTCTGGTGGCTGATACAAAATGAGCTGTAGTCCCAGAGGTAGTGAGATAATGTGAGTGACATCTTAAGACTTGGAGCTGGCAATTATCTAATTTTCTGCCCTATTCATTGTGACATTTTGTCTTTTCACCTCCCTGTTAGAATATCCGCATACGCTCTGTGACAGGGGTTGGCTTCTACATGCCATCAGGAAAGATCAGAGGCACACTGGCATCCCGATTCCTGATGGTGGATGGTGAAAAGGTGGCCACTGGATCATACAGGTGGGTTATTCTTGCTTAAGGCATTAAAGCATTTATTGAAAGAATGGCCATGACTTTGCTTGAGAGTCTTCTTCACATGTCACTCCTCTTCTATCCCAGCTTCTGTAATCTGTATGGCAAGTGTAGAAACTGGAGTGGGACAACAGAGAAGGTCCATAGAGCCCTTCTCAGAGAATGGAACATACCCATCCATGCTGGCAGACCATTTTGGAGGGCTAGAGACAGTTCCACACTGCATCAGGAAGGGGTCTGCAAGGACTCCCCACCAGTTCCTGTACTCAGTTCTCTTCAGTGATGTTTTCAGTCCAGAGACTCATCCTATTGATGCAGTGCTACGTTTTTGAAAGGGTAAACTGTCCTTCAGAGTTTCAGGGTCTTTTTTCCCAAATCTGGTCTACATGTCAAAAGAAGAACAATAATGTTGTGTTGTGTATCTATTGGCCCATCTGGCCAAGGATATAAGGGCAAATGGCACAACGCTGCATACTCCCATGTAGTGTCTTAGGTTTTGTTAAATAGGCTGAGTCAAGTATGCACCCCAAAATCTAATGATGGTTTGGTTTCCTCCTCTTAGCTTCACATGGACATCATCCCACATTGACAGAAACATCCTGCTGGTCTTGACAGGACAGCACGTGGAGATGTTTGACATTGAGTTTCGTGAGCTCTATGCCATCTCAGAAGAAGTTAATTTGTTCAAGGAACTGGGTATTGCTAACCCATTCCTCCTTGGAATTGGGAAGCCAGGCTTTCATTCCTCCACTGTGGCTCGGAAGTTCATTAACCCAAAGTACGGTTTAGTAGCAGGGGCAACCCGTGGTGATATGATGCTCTGGGCTTCACGGCACAGGCAAGACAATCAGGGAAACATGGAAAAGGAGGAAACAAGTGAGTCAAAGAAACGGTTAAATCAGTTCCTGAATGACTTAGTCACATTGGAGCAAGTGTTCCCAGAAATAGATCCACCTCTGGAGAACTTGAACAAGCTGAATCGGAGCCCCCAGAAACTGTTGTCCCGGCTCCACATGGACCTGAAAAATAAATCCAAATCCAGAGAGTCTATTCGTGACATAAAGAGAGAAGATGCACAGACCAATGCAAAGCAAGGAAAACGGTTTGCCAGTGGGCTTTTCAGTCGCAAGGCCAAGCGGTCTCCAGGCTCAAGCATTGAGGCCAATTCTTTTGCGAGTGAAGGACATTCAGGAGAAGACCTTGGGAATGTGAAACTGGAATATGAGAGGCTCAGCATTGGTCATGCTAGTGTTCGGAGCACTGGAGGCAACTCAGGTAAAACCTTTTACCAGCATACTCTGTTTTTGGCATTTGCCTAATAAACTGCAGCACTATGTTCTCTATTGTAGTGGCTAGCAGGCCACAGACAGATTTTCAGTGTAATCCCTCCTTTCCTCATTAGGGTTTAGGCAGGTGTATTTCATGTGACAAATTCCTGGTGGAGAAGAGAGGAAAACATGTTTACGTTGAGATGAGGGGACAAGGAGTAAAGGAAAGGGTGCAGGTCTTTTTAATTTGCTACTTTACCACTTCTGAAATGGGAGAGAAGGTCGTGAAAATAGAATCTACAAAGCAGTAGATCACTAGGTCTCAACTTTTCTTTCTTTGCTAGTGCATGATTGATATTTTCACTAAGTCTTTCCAAGGCTTCGGTCAGTTGAAGACAAATGATAAAGATTTCTAACAGGTTATGGGTTCATAGCTAACTCCCCAGCATTTTACATATTTTGTGAGATTGAAGTAAATCTTTGGGCTATTCAGCCTGGTTGTCTTCCTCTCAGTGAGCTATGTTGGGTGTCAATACATCCTGCACCATCAGGAAAATAAACTAATTGAAAGGAGAAAATTTTTCCTCCACTTGTCTGGCCAGAGATAATCCTGTGCTCTGATGAATGCAAAATGCAGATGTAGACTGAATTCCTTTGCAGTCACCATGATGTGAAATGGAAGACATTCTCTTAGGACCAAGAAGAAAAGCAGGATGTTGGGACAGTCAACAGCAATGATTAATTAGGTTCCTGGAAATATTTCTGGCTAAATGAAGGACAGACTCAAAAATGCCAAATGAGCCACAAGAGAGAGGAACTGTAAGAAGGCATGGCTAATTTATTTAAGACTGTAGTAGACCCATTTTAGAATCTGCATTTGGCATTTGGGGAGGCCAAAGTAAACCCTGGTCTAAAGAAGTCCTCTCTCCAAGTAAGTCTTGAGCACAGCCATTGTGTGCTGGTGGGCCCCATTCCTCAGAGCTAGGAAAAGCAAAATCAGTGATGACCTATGGGGAGATGTACGGGCATTTCCACTCGCAGGAATGGACCCGAGTGCTTGCACTACCCTCTAGTGACAGAAGAAGAGAATTTTGTCATCTCTGATTCATCAGCACTTTGCAATGTCAGAGATTCTCACTGTCACCTGTTTTAAAGCAGCCAGGCTGGCATTCCCACATTGTCCTGATGAAATCAGGCCCAGCTTAGGACACAAGAGGTTGATATCTTTGGTTGGACAGTGGGGTGCTGCACCATCCAGGCAGCAGGGATGTCCCTGTTCCTCCTAACACAGTGAATCCGTGCCAGACAGTCTGATGCTTGGTCTAGACCATTTCCACAAATGCATTACCATGCTATCATGTTCAGGTTTTATCTATTGCCACTGTTACTTCCTGCAGACTGCCAATTCTTTCAATAAGGAGAAAGGAAGAATTGAGGACAGGGCAAGGGAAGGTGCTGAAGTCCAGCATACCAGTCTTCCCCTTTTGCTTTTTCTGACCTGGTAAATCTTTCCAGTGAGTCCTTGCTAGAATCTTTGGTGTATTTTTGAGAAAATTTTGAGAATTTTTGGTTTACCTATTAGAATTTTTGAGAATGTCTGTTCATGGTGACAGTGGGAGACTCCACAGCTTTTGAAGTACAGTGTAAGTTGACTTTGGCCATCGGGTTTCTTCAAAGGCTGGAGGAAGATCAAGGATTGTGTGTCACTTTTGAATTAAATCACTATTCTTGAGAGAAAACTTCTCTAGTCTAATAGTCCCAAAGTGGCATGTGAACAGACATGGACAGAGGGCACATTAGATAGATGGAGACTCATGAGGAACAGAAAAGGATTTAAGAAAAATTTCTTAAACACAGCCATTGAATAGAGTTCCATCCTCAGTATAAAGATAGGAGGCACTTTGTTCTTGGGTAACTTTAGGGCTGACTTAGCTTTAAAAGTTTAAGTAGTCTTTGAGCAAAGCTAGTAAAAACTGGTGCTGTTTTACTCTGGGTGACAGAAGGGTGGTAAGAAGTGGAAATGAAGAAGAAAGTACTTGGTATGCAGGTGGGTTAGGATGCAATTACTTAGAGCTTCACAGTTGAAAATAGCTGCCCTTACCTTTTGTAAAGATTAAACAGCACACTTAAGCCCCATGGGCCTGCCTGCGCACACATCCTCCAAAGTCACTATTAATTCTGTAGCACCACGAGACACACCCCACCTTGCAAATTCATGGAGAGGCCAGATCCACGCCCGAGTAGCTCATAGAGCAATTGAAAGACATTATTCAAGCAGACTAAAAGTCAGATTCAGTCTTGTAGGAGCAAATGGTGGTGAAGAGAAACTGAACTGGGAAGGGAAATGATGAAAGTGTATGCTGTGATGGAGTCTGAAAATCTGATGCAGTATTTACAGGCTAGAAAAGGATTCCTACGAGTCAGAATTGGGAGTCTGGAAAATACAAGGGCTACAGATAGTAAGTAATGTCCTAAACTAAGTATCTGAATTAACACTCTGAGGTGTTGTCCTAGCACACAGCATGGACGTTGTACATTGTCTTACAAGGCTTTCTCAAACCACATCATCAAATTAACAGAACCCTTGAATTCCACTGTTGCCCACTGAGGAACACAAGAGCAGCCCTGAACTTGCCCAGAATCTTGTTAATTTTAAGCTGCTACAGGACAGACTGTGATCAGCAGACAGTGACTTCTGTGTGCAGTTTCTGGGAAACACTGCAAAAGTCTGAAAGTTGTGTGCCTTCAGAAGGTGCAGACTTTTTGGTTAGTGTTCTCCCTTGGAAGAAGCAGAGTGGGCTTGTTCAGAAGGGTCTGCTGTCATGAGTTGCTCCATGCATCGACTTCATTCCTCATGAGTGGTGGTTGCAGAATACATACACTTGGTAGAAGGATTTTGTGTTTCAGTTTTGTGTGCTTCTTGCACCAAGAAATGGAATTTACACTGGGCACTGCAGTGGCATTGAAATAGCAGCTTAATTATCACCAGCATTTTTCAGCCAAAGTGAGATCGTGGAAGGGTGGTAGCTGGAATTTTCAGCCTCTTTCCTAAAGAGAAAGAGGGAAATATTGTTTGGTACATGCAAGGAGGGTGTTTGCTCTAACTGTAGGGATATATAGAAAAAGGTCAGAAGACAAGAGTAGAAAGTAATAAGAGTAAAAAAAGGGCTGGGAGTTGAAATTAAGCAGTGAAGCACAGACATCTTTCAAAATAAACATGAGGGTCTTGTATGTGATAGAGACAGGGAAGGAAAGAGGGGTGGGGAGGAGATAGGAGTAATGATAATACTAACATGTGGGATGTGTCAGAGGGGGACAGGTAGAATGAAATGCCACAGGGAGGTGTGGGGAGGAGGCAGTAGCACACAGAGCAGCCACAGAAGTGCGGGCAGGCTGCAGTGCAACCCAGGTAAGCAGCAAGAAGATGCAGAGTGGAAGAAAGTGGAGAGAAGGAAGGGGAGAAAAGAGAGCTCTTCTCTTCCCCATCACTGACAGGTAAGGGCAGCATTGATCAAATACCCACAAGCAAGAGAGTGCCATTAAAAATTATTCACTTGAAGCCCAGTTCAGAGGCAGTGCTTGGGTTGAATGCTTCTTAAACTTAGGAAGACTGAGACTTCTCCGTAGCATGTCACCATGACCTGTGGTAGTTTTTCCTCTCTGTTTTCATTCTGAACTGGCATCTGGCTCCAAGTGCTCAGGAAATGCACATGTACCTTCCTTCTGTACAAATACATGAGCAGAGCCTCTCTGTGTTCAGAGTGATTCCAAGCCACGTGGCAGCCCCTCTCAATCCCTGCTGCCCTGGGCTAGAGTCATGCAAACTTTGCTGAGCTCAGAGCACAGATGAACTCCCTTACTTGCAAAAGCCTCTGAACACACTTTTCTACAGTGCTTGAAACAGATATGCTGGGGCATCCAGATCAACATCTGGCTGTGATGATGGAGACCAGACAGAAGTGCAAGTATTGAAAGGTACGGATACTGGGAGCAGAAGAAATTCATAGAGTAAGCTGTGAAAAAACCTAGGATTATAAAAAAATGAAGGCAGCATACTCTGCTACATTAGTGAGAGAACTTGAGGCTTTGGGATTTGTCTTGCAAAAGCAGTGGTGGAAACACTGGCACTAGAGATGTTTGAAACAGAATTTGAAAAAAAACTCTACTGAGAATGTGTGTGGGTATCAAATGAATGAGATGACCTTGGGTTTTTGGGTTTTTTTTCCATACCTCACTCTTTGGAAAACTTCCCACTCAAGGCATGACCAGACTGTTTTTTAACGCCATCTGGGACCTAATGATACCACTGAAGCTGGACTGGGTACAAGCCAAAGTCTGGAAAGACTTCTCCAGTGGTTTTCTCTACAATATACTCTGCATTTGCTCTTAGTTTAATGTTTCTTTGTTTCACTGCAGTAGAAAAAAAGACGTGAGAGTGCAGAATAATGTCGATCTAACACAAGGTGTACAGTAAAAAATGAGAGTGAATTATGAGTCCAAACTGAATCCAGGTCTTACTTAACATTAACACTACTTTAACTTCTTTTCTTTCCAGGTAACCTGAATCCAAACTCCACTATGAGCGATAAAAACAAACAATCCACCTGTGTGTTATCTTGATTGGGAAGGATTGTCTGGAGAACTAAAGACTGAATCACAAGCTGGAACAGGAACTTGTTGATTGATTTTGAACCTACAGCCATATCCTCATGCAGTGATCTGTAAAGCCACTGCAGGTGCTGGATGCATCTGGCACCCCCAGCTAAAGCACATTTACTGGGTGATGAGCAGACTTTGGATAGTCAGTCCCTTAAAGGAGGGTTAGTCATGAATGTATTAGTCCATATGTCTATGTGCACACATATTTTGGATATAAAAACAACTGTGATGACTGGTCTCAGAGCTCGCTCTGTGCCCAGAGAAATGCAGGAGACTTTCTGGCTTACTTGTGCTGCTACTTCGGTCTGTCTAGCTACAGACATGGAATCACTGTGTTGCATTGTTTACTCTACTGCACTGCAAAAATGTATTGATCTGACTGGCTGTAAGGCTGAATTCAATCGAAGTGGCAAATTCTGGGTGAAATAAGGATGTTTACATGTGGACAGTGGAGCAGTCCTTTGTCCATAAGGAGTCTTCCTGTAGATTCCTGTTGCCACTTGCCCAAGCAGAAATGTGTGGTCTGGGAGAAGGGTTTAGCTAACAGTGGCCAACAGACCAGTGTAGGAACTGTTTCACGTCATAAATGTAGCAGTTGAACAAAGTGATTTAGCAAGACTGTGGTAAAGAGAAAAAAAAATGAAATATAGGGCAATGTTTATCATACACTTGGGACTGGGTCACGAGAAATGCCTGATAAGGGGCCTGGACAGGATCTGGGAACAATAACACAGACTTCAGTGGCTATTATGAAGTCCTCATTGTTGCTAATTCAGCAATACTTTTACCATTCATGGAAACTGAATGATTGAGGAGCACATCTTTGAGGGTTGAAAGAGGAAGCAGAAGAGGCATGCAAGCTTTCCAAATGTCCTTTTTTTTCTTAAGTTAACCTTCCCAAAATCTAAATCATGCAAAAATTGAGAGCTTTGATCCATAAGAAGCATTGTGTGCAATCAGACCAAAGGCCATCTGATCTGCTGTTCTGCCTCTGAGAATAGCCTGTAACAGGTGATCACAGAAGCATAAAATACAAGGCTTGTATATAGAGAGGTCTTTCTCTGACACCATTCCAGCAGTCTATGGACTTTCTCAGCTTTCTGGCAGTTCTTTCTGGACCTGGCCTTAATGAATGCACTTAGTCCCTTTCTAAAAATCCTTTTTTTACTTTTGGCCTCCAAAGTATTCTGTGGTAACAAACCCTAAATTCATTGCATGGTACAAAAAAGAACTGTTGTCAGGCTGTTTTAGTGGTTTCTTGATGATTTCCTCATAGCTACTGTGAGATCTGACTGGCACTTCTGTCCTCTTGTTCACTATTCCTTTTCCAGTTCTACTCACTAACAGAGTGGATAAACAGATTGGTTTTGTCTCTACAGTGGGCAGATTGACATTTCACTCTGCTTTCTTGCCATTTAAATTATATACCCTGCTGTCATAAGTAAATCCTCTTATGATACCTAAAAAATTAGATCCTAGTTATTAGAAGACACCTGAAAACTAACATGCCTACTTGCCAAAAAAAATATTTAAACATCAGAAAAACACAGGTTTCATTTTCTTGCTTTTTATTTAGAGAAACCATCTGGGTTTATAGCTGCACAACAAATTCACAGCAAAGGCAATTGATGCACTCCCAATACAGAAGCAGCTGATCCAACGACTCTTTCAGGTGCTAGGTTGCAGTAGAGGTTGTTAACACTCAAACAGCTGTCTGTAGTTCATGATAAAATGCAATTGATTGATTCACTGATTGATTATTTGCCTTTCCTTGAGGTATCTTTACTTGATTGGCAAGTAGGTCTGTTTTACTCTATTTACCCTGCAGAATGTCTTGAGATGCTAAAATACCAAAGGTATTGTGCCCTCTGTTAAACATACTCATCTTCACTCCATGGGTTAAATGCTTGCTGCTCTATATAATATTCTATATAGCCTTCTTGGGAATGAGCTGTAGTTTTACAGCTGGGTCTGTCAGCTCATATTACGAGCAGTGTTTCATAAAATTGTTCCTGGTAATGGGGAAAAAAAGAGGTGTTGGAAATTACACCACCACTTGGATGTAGAGGTGACTTGATAGCTGAGTTATCCTGTTGGCTTCATGTGTGTAGCTCATGTGCCTAAAACTACTCGCTGTGTTTGCAGGATTGTCGAAAGTGGTTTGATTTTGCCATACTTTAGTTACTCTCCAGACATTTAGGAGACTTTTTTCCTCTCTTTGTATTAATTTCACTTTGTTAGCAAAGATCAGATATAAATTTATTAGGCTGGTGTTGTTCCACTTTTTGTTCTGATAAGAACAGTATCATCTGGTGCTTCCTTGTCCTCCCAGGCTTTTAAAATATTTATTTTTTTAATTGTGCAATAGGTTAATTAACTAATTAGCACCGTGTTGATACATAGGGTCAGGTTTTCCAGGAAGTCCTTTATCTCCTTCTTGCTTCATCTTGGGTAAAGTGACTTCACAGATGGCCCAACAGGCTGATTTCACTTGCCCTTCCTTTCCTTCTGCGCTTACGCATCAATGCGCTTTACTTTCTCTTCCCTATGGTGGATATCAGAGCTCTTTTCTTTAACCTGCCAACTAACAGGATATCCTTTCCAGAGAAAATCTCTCTTCTGCTTGTCTTCTTTGTTGCTACATTAGTTCCTGAAAGGTAATGCTCACTTGTTTTCAAATTCCTTCCATGGAAGTCAGTCTCATGCCTTGACTCCAGGGGCTAGTAGAATTCCTTAGGCTTATCACGCACTGCTTAATTACTTAATTTAAGAGAACAAACTTGCTTTTTTGCATGATATAAATCTGCTCCTTAAACTCAGCATGACTCTGAGGATGCATACAGCCTTGTTGATCCAGAGTGGAGGTTTCAGGCTCTGGTGGAACTAGTTCTTCCCTGAAGATAAAATCTGCTGAACTTGGCCTATTTACCTGCTCCTATGGCAACAGAAGTGAGTCTGGGTGAGGTGACCACATTTATTTTGACTAGTTTTTGCTAACTGTGGTTCTTGATGAGTGCTGGAAACCTGAGGCTGTGACCTCTAAAATGAACTTCTCTTGCTCTCCAGATAAAATGTGGTTGATGGTGCTGGGGGTCACAGTGGCAAAGAGCAGTGCTTAGGAATAGTGTTGGGAGTCTGCCAGCAGAGGTTGAAGGTACAGCAGTCTTCAAAAAAGCTGTCATTTGGTGCTTGCCCAACATGGCCCCTCTTGTAACCAAGCCACTAACCTCCCGAGGGGGTGGGAAAGATGGGAAATGTTGTTCTGTTGCTACTCAAAAGAGCCAAATTAGCTCTCTTTGGCATCTTTATCCTGACCCTGTACAATCCCAAGAGGATGCCCTCCTCTGGCTCTCATTCCCTCTTTGGCTGGTCTGTGTGGAGCACCCTGGGGCCTACACAGCTGTGATCCTGGTTTTGGACAAAGTAATGAAGCTGGGGATCATGGCTCTCTCTTTCTGAGGTTTTGTGGTGAGTGGTTCAGAAAGAGCCCCTTGGCTGAACGTGTGCCTTCTGTGTTTCTTTTGGTATGCGTTTGTATATTTAATGTATATGTGTCCAGTTAATTATGTGAGAGACCTTTTCTAAGTCAAACAAATAAACTCTTTACTGTGTTACATTTAGATAATATGTTCATGGTGTTATTTGCAACTTCTCACTGCAGTTCCTGGGTTGGGGTCATTTTTCTCATTTATTTGTCAAGAACCTGTTACTGTCTGGATTACAGCAGGTTTCTGTGTAACTGGTCAACTTCTTTGGTCAATGTTTAGTGTTAAACATTTGTTTGAAAGAAATGTGGGCAGCTAAATTCTCCACAAGTCCAGTGTTTTGTGGCTTTGAGTACCTTGAGAGAGATTAATTCATCCCTGCTTTCTCACTGCTGGACTAGGCTGAAACAGATATCCACTTTAGTTGTCTGGAGATTTTTTTGTTGATTTTTTTGGTTTTGTTGTTTTGGTTTTGTTTGGGTTTTTTTTTTTGGGGGGGTGGGGGGTGTTATTACTTTGCAGCTGAAATGTATCTTGCTGTAACTATAAATGCATCTGACAAAGTGCCACCTTGGTTTTCCTTTCCATCTTTCTTATATAATTTGTACCCATCAGCAATGACATTTAATTTATGAAACTGAGTCCCTGTGCTACATTTCAGTTTTACCTGGTACAATGTAATCCTTGACATTTAAGTAACTCACAATCTCTTGTTTCCCATGTTCCCTTTGTTTATGTGTACAGAAGCCTGTTTTAAAATTCCTGACCATGTTTCAGAATGAATCCAGCCTCTGTTTTACTTTTGGGAATTAGGGTACATAAAAAAGTATTTGCAGTAAACAAAATCTTCATCTTTCAGTGTTTTAAATCCACGTAGCAATTGGATTTGTACTGTTTAAGAGGAGTCTATCTAAGCTTATTTCACAGGGTATCTCAGGGCTCTGTGAATCCTGAGCTTCTTTCTTTACAGCAATAGCACCACCATGACTTTCTCCCTTTCCTTTTTCTGTTTTAGGGAGGTTCTCCAAGAAAGAAAGATAAGATTGTCCTTCCCCTCATTTCTCTGCTACTTTAATATTACACTGTTGTTTCTTGACACTTTCGTCTGTGCTCTTGCAAAATCAGGGAGCAGTCCAGGGTTGAATGACCTCTTTGTGTCTCTAGAACTTATGTCCCCTGTTCTTAGCCTGCTGAAGAAATGCAAATTTGGAAATCCTCCTTAATAAGCAAGGCTTAGAAAAAGCAGAGTCAGTGACTGTAGGAACCATCTTGGAAGAGAAACCCATGGATGCAGATGAAATGGTAAAGCCTTTTTGCCTGTAGCAAGGCTGGCAAAGGTTTACCTAACTCTTTGCACAACACGTATTTCTCATCTTTCTCACAAGTCTGGGCATGTGTGCTTGGGGAGTTTGGTTACAGAAAACCACAGCATAACATACAGCACTCAGCATCCAAAAGTGGGCAAATTTGCAGTGCTTTTCAGCAAGATAAGGAAGTAAGAGAGTAGGTGGAAGTGTCTGCACAACAACTTAGGGGCACAGTAGCTGCTGTATCCTAAACTCGTCACATAAAGTGTAATGTCTTGAGTTTTGGAGATGTTTCTAATTCTACTGCTTTCTCCCTCTCCAGCCTATCTGTCTGCAGTATCAGCTTCTGTCTTTCATCTGACTTGTCAGGTTTTATTTTCTTTTTCTAAAACATTAGAAATGTCACTGGTAGGAGAACTGTAGGCATAAAACAGCCATCCTGCCTGCCTTGGGTAGAAAGCAGCAACTTCTAGATGACAGAGTGCTGAAAGCAATGATTTTATAAACACTGGGCAAATTTTTATAGAGGCTGAAATTTTACTGGACATGTGAAATTGCACATAACCAGGAAAACACGACCAAAAGAATTTGTGCAGAAAGCATAGGGGCAAAATACGACATTTGCATAATGAGGATTGTGGCTATTACAGAGAGTTTGAAACCTAGAACATAAAAAATGAGAGCTGATTTCAATGCATTTACATCCAGTAGCACAGGAAAGGATCAGAGAGGTCAGGTTAAGGATATTTCCACTTGTGAGTATTGACTCCATTCAGGGGGGCCTTTGTCTTTTTACTTTATTTAAAGCAAAAGAGCTTCTGAGTTGCAAATTTCCAATGTATAAGAAAGAAAAGTATGTTGCACCAGTGGGCTGAGGACTGATCAGCATTTTGCGTGGGCTTGAGGGTGGATTTGGCACATGCCTGCTCTGTGTTGAATGAACACCCGTGTTTCTTCAGCTACTTTATTTCCCGGACTGGAGTGGCTTTCCTAGCAAGGATATTGCTCTTTGCAATCAGACCAACAGCCAATTGATTGCAGGATGCAGCACTAATATCAAGATGCTACAGTGAAACTTTTGAAGTGCCCAAAGCAGTACTCCCAGCCCGAGGGGTAAGACATATGAGCTAAATGTATGTGAGAACACGGGGTAACAAAGGAATAGGAACACATCTGTGAGATCTAGCTGCTGGAACACAATGGATTATGTTTCTCCTGAGCTGGCTATGGACTCATGGCAGCATGGAGAGTAGGGAAAAAAGACTGAGCACACAGGAGAGCAAGCTGCTTTCTCCAGAGCTGGATCCTACACCAAGCATTAGAAACAAAGGCTATGTCTTTCACACCATCAGTGTGTGTGGAATGTCAGTTGTCAATGACAGCAGAGTTGCAGCAGCACAGGTCTGGGGTTCTACATGCTTGGGATTGTGAGGAATATAAATGTTCTAGCGGAGGGTTTATAGAGGCAGACCCTTGTGTCTGAGGTTCCCCCCAGGATATGAGTAAAGGTAAGTGCTGCTGCTTGGTTATAAAGGGCAGAACTCTATTTGCCCCTGCTTGCATTGTTTGGTGGGTGTTGTGGTTAAGAAAGAACACAGCAGAGGCTGTTTTATTATTGTGCTCTGGCTTTTCTGAAACTTCACTACTAGAGGAAAGGATAAGGAGCTTCCAGGTTCCTGGGATGAAACGTTTTTTGGAGGGGATGCTCCCACAAATAAAGATTATTTACAAAAAGCTAGTTCCCTGAGAAGTTACAATATATTTGGTGAAACTGTGTGAAGTCTTAACATGTAGGTGCTAGACAACCTTGGGGAAAAGGGCACTTACTTCAAGTGTTTGAAAAGAAAAGCTATTTAAACTTTGAAAGAGCTATTGGTTTTATTGTTGCAATATTTATGATCTTCTCTTTATAGGTCATGCAACCATTTCCTTAGTTATCCTTAATCTCCTACCAGAAAATCTTTCCCTTGGCTGACAGTCCCGTTGTGCTGAGCACTTGCACTACAGAAACAGAAAACAGTAAATCTAAACAAAGCGAGATCATCTACAGCTGCCTTGCTAAGTGTGCAACACATCTGCAGAAGGATCAATTGCTCTGATTTAGCATGGCCATTAGTGACATTTTGCCACTGAAAGGCAGAAAATGTCTCTGTTTAGTGTCCTGAGGTATAACAGCAATAATCATAGACATTAGAAATGGGAAAGGTCACTCACTGGGTCATCTAGTCCATTGCCTCAGTACAATGCAAGGCAATTCACCAATATAACTTTTCTAGGACTTGGTAAACTATGCTAGCACTCATTTGATGTTCTTCAAAGTCTAATAAATCTCATAGGAAGGAAGTTAAAAAATTACTTTTTGGAGAGCTACAGTAGGCAGATGTTCTGACGGGCATTGCACTGAAATAATGACCTGTCTCCTAGTTTATCAAAGCACCTGCCATTGCCCTTTTACAATGATGACACTGTAATATATTCACTTCCTTTGTTCTGTATTTATGACTGCAGCATTTCAACAAATCAAAGTTTTCTGGAAGGAAAAGTTGGGATGATCTCTACTGGTTTCTCACCTATTTCTACACCACTTTTAAAGATGTTGATTCAGCCACAGAGCTAAAGCTATGCTTCTGCAAAGCCATATTAATTTCCCTGTATCCAGTGGGGTTACTCTGGATTTAAACTGGAGTTACTGACAACCCTGTATGACCAACAGCTTCCTCTTTGCATCCAAGGAGACAGACTCACAAGAACAAAGAGAGAGACAGACAAGGCCAGGCGCCAGCTACAGACGCTGCACCCTGCAGCCAAAATGAGGGTGTTGTTCCAGGCAGGTTCCATCTTGTTTCAAATTCTTCCATCTAAGTTGTGCTTGGTATAAGTAATTGGGAATTCACCCATGCACAGCAGTGTTCTTAACATGAGGACACCCTTGGAAATGCTGTAGGGTGTTTGCATTGAATACTGCTGCAAAAGCAATTGCTGCAACAGAAAGCCTTCTGGAGGAGTTGGGCTCCCTCAATAAACACAGTCTCCCTGTCTTCTTGAACACCTCTCTGGTCTGGAATATCTTGGAAAATAAGCTTAAATGTGTGTTTACCTTGCTCTTTCAGCATTAGCACTACCTTGTGGAAGCAGGCCCATAGCTAATAACAGATGCCAGGCCTGGATTAGGCTCTGTAAGATCCTCAGTGACAATAAGCACCCCAGCAGCAGAAATTGTGATCCATGCAGGAGAAGAAAACAGACTAGAACTGCGCTGCTGAGGGCCCTTGAGAGGGAACACACTTTCTTTTTAGCAAGGTCTTTGAATCCAGAACTGCAGTCATAAAAGAACGTTTACTCTCTTTCAGGGAAAAAAAGAGAAAGCTAGCCTCAGTGTAATGTTGACTTTCCTCTACCAATCCAAAAGTCTCTTTAGGGCAGGACAAGGAGAAAAGCCCTGGGTTTTTCTGAAGTTAGGAAGAGAGAACCTGGTGCTTTTAGAAAGGCCATTTGTGCTCGATTAAATCCTCTGGAATTTTGATCACCATTCCTTCCTCATGCAAAAAGAAAACAGGACAGTGGACAAAGACTGTTGTAGCTCCTAAGCAAATGCATCTTTTTCCTCCAGTGGTGCCTGCACACAGTTTATCAGTATGTCCAAAGAGATCATCTCCCAGTACTAGGAGGTCCTGTAATTGTTCCCAGGCGTGGTCCTGAGGGCTTTGCCCACACAGCTCCACCTTGAACTCCCAGCAGCTGATCCCATGGCAGCCACAGAGAAGCTTGGCAGATTTCCCTTGAGGAGGTGACACAGAAAGCCGTACCCACAAACCTGGGTTGACTTTGCTGCTAACTGTTGCAGAAGCAGAGCTGGGACAGTGAGTGAGTCATGGGGTTTGCAAGTAATCAGCTTTGAGTAGTAAAGAAAAAAGAGCTTGGCTCACCCAGCGTGGCTGCTCTTTGTTCCCGAGCTGCTGGAGGCAAAATCATGAGAACAGCTCTTGCTGCCTTCCTCAGGGTTCACACCACCTCACACAGGGTGACCCTGGGCCATTTTGCTTTACAGCTCTTCCTCCTGGCTCTCACACCCCGCTGCTGTCTTTATCTCCCCCCTGCCTCCCCAGGCAGCTCTCTCTGCAGGGTCTTGGCCAGGGTCACCCAGCAGCTGATGGGGCCAGGAGAAGAGTGCAGCTCCTGAGAGATCCGTGTGAGGACACAACACGCCCTTCTGCAGGCAGTGCTGGCCGCTCTCTACTGAAACCTCCCAAAGTGCTTCCTGCCACATAAGATACCCACATTTTTCCCACCATCACCTTCATCCTGTAACCACATTTTTTCTATGAGTCTCAGCATCTGATGATGCTCCCTTCCAGAATTATTCTCTTTCTGCCCTCAGGTCCTGCCACTCTGGATTCTGGCCTCTTTGCAAGTGTCAGTGAGCTGTCCAGTTAAAACTCAGATATGCATGGGTGAGTTTTTTGTTGTTTTGGTTTTTATAAAAATGTAACTGTACACTTCTCCATGAAACAACAGTTTTGGAAACTTTGAGAAGGAAGCCATGAAGGGGGAATAATACAACTGCATTCCAGAGTGTATGAGAGTACAAATAGTCATACTGTATCTTTAAATTCCTAATCAAAAATGATAGTAACTTTTGAGGTTTGGAGGTTTTTTGATCTGTTTTTGTTTTTTGTTTTTCACCTGGGCTGCCTGGAGGAGGCACAATTTCCCACATATTAGAAAAGGAAACGTTATTTTTTCCCCTCAGGTTTTCTGCCCTGCATTCTGCACAGCCCATTGCCCCATCCCACAGTAACTCTTCAATCTGTCCCCTGTTCTGCAGGTGCCATCCTTGTCTCCTCATTTGCTTTTCCAGCAGAGCATTATTCCTGCTCACTGTCTGTGGCCAGCTCACCAAAGAAAGGCGGTTGCTTTGTCGTCGGTATTGCTTTCAGTGCCGCTGACAAGTGCAGACAGCACAGTGCTTTTCTACCACGGGTAGTTTCACTTCCAGACTAAGGAGAAATGGCAGCCATTCTGCTTGCTTTGATCCCATTAATAATAAAGAACAACAAGAGTCCTTCTGAATATGAGGAAAAAGCTCAAGTTAGAAAATTAAACAGCATACTCAATTAATGTAGAACCACAGCAAAGCCTTGGAAAACTGCCATCTTAATTTACTACACAGATACAACTCCCAGGAAATAATAATAGTTTAAGAAACAAAAAATAATCCCGTGGTCTTGTTATCCTTATAAGAGTTTTCTATAGAAGGACAGGTGGGAGCTTTCTCCAGTGTCAGTATTGATCATACCTGTGTGATATTTCCCTTTTGCAAGAGCAAGGGCATATATATCTATCATAGATCCTATAGCATAGGGAAGGAACTGACAGGAATTTGCCCAGCCCTTTTGTTTTCTTCAAAACCTGATTTTTCTGTTGGGATGGAGCTGGATAACATAAATGGGTACATAAATGATGTTAAAATTGCTTTCACCTACGTATACTTTAGTTTCCATTAAGCTAAAGAGGACTCAAACCAGTTTTGCACAGGCTGCTACTGGTGTTGAGTATCATAGCTCCAACCAAGTTGGTGGAATGGGAATGTTAAAAGTTAATTAAAAACTTGTCTAAAGAGCTGCACTACTTCTACCCTCAGCATAAGTGCTAGCTGATAACTCCTATACACATGCTGGTTCGCTTTCAGGATTAAACATAGTGAAAAAAAATGGCAAAAAAAGACTGCATAAAAGATTACAATATTTTTCCAAATATTTTCCTAATTCTGTTTTTTTTTTCATTATAAAACCTCCACGTTAGCATTGTTTTGCTGAAAATAGCTGCATTTAAAATAGCTTCAAATAATGCTAATGAAGCATTGTTTGAATTTTGCCTCCAGGAAAAACAAAACGAAGCATTATTATGAATTATTCTCTATTTAAAACCACTGCCGTCATATTAACAATTTTTTCCCTTTAGCTGTGGGCTGACAAAATTCTTTCTCCCTTTTCCTTCCAACAATATAATGTGATCATGACAGCACAACAAATGGAAACTTCTGCTAAGCACTTTGCCCAAGACATGCATAAACTGCTCTTGTTTCTATTGCAGCTGCATGTCTTTCCTGGGTATGACACATAAAAATAGGTAATGTCAAAATAAGCCTACTATATTAAGAACAGTTAGAGATGTGGAGGTGTCTGACTGGGACTTAAAGCTCAGGTCCTGAGCACTAACAGTCATTAAAGATATTTTTACGGTTGTTTGTAAAGCAGGAATGTTAACACTAATCATGTGACCAACATACAAATTTGAAAATTACATCTGACATCTCCCTAATTTCCTCTTGCTATTCAATTTTATTCTAGTATTCATTACTTTCTTTTTCCTTAAATTGCTTTTTTGTGTTTCTTCTTTGCTGTTATGGGTGGCTTAGAAAGGAAAAAATAAAATTGCATTGAAATCTGCTGTTCTCTATTTTAAACACAAATTCCTTTTTTCTATCCCGATTTTTACAGCTCCCAGGCGTATGAAGTATGACTTCCTCTCTCTTGCCTCTTCCCTGAAAAGTTCTATGAAGGATGTACAAGAATGGCTGAGAAAATTTCTCACCACCCAATTGAAGGAAATGCTGAATCCTTAGCAGGTGTCTCTGCTGAAAGTAATTATTAGGATAAATATTTTTAAATAATGATAATTGGTATTTAAACAGGATCAAAATCTTTGTAAATATTTATGTTTTATTCCCCTCATATATTGATGCCATATGCCTGCTGAAACTTCCCTGAAGTCTTCTAGGAAAAGGGTGGATTAAAAAGCAAGTTCCAGGGGAAAGATATAAATAAGAAAATAATCTAATCAGCCTGTGTTTATATAAAACAAGAGAACGTCAATTCTTTTATTACTTTTTTATGAATCATCTTTTAAACAATGCCAATCTTGTTTTTCAGTGCTGCCTGCATTTTAGACACAGATAAGTACAGCATTGTATCATATGTTAAATGTCACATTTCATGTGAAAACACTTAAACATAGGGCACCGTAGAGCATCAGCACATGCTTGACTGCAGCTTTCCAAAAAGTAACCTTTTCTCCTAATCACTGTGCAGGTAAGTACTGGTTCCTTTCTATATCCACAAGGCAGCTGCTGCTTAGGGCATCCAAAGCAGAAAAAAAGGGCAGGGTTAGCAAAGACCTTTTCTAAAAATACCAGTAGTTTTTAGTTACTGAGTGACAATCCCGAGTTTATTCAGGTACATTGGTTTAAAAATCTAGCAAGCCTATAAAAATTCACATCATGGCACTGTTGGAAATAATAAACCAGATCAGATCTCAAAAACCTTGACTACAGATTCCAAATATGAAAGTTGTTTCTTAATTCTTGTCCTCCCTCATTCCTCTGCGTCCAGAATTGTCCCAAGCTAGCAGCACTCATTGTTTCTTTAGAGAAGTACCTTCATGAAGGCTTTTCCTAGTCTGTATCCCTGTCAGATGCATAGGATCTTAATTTTAAAATAAATTTATTTTTAAAAGAGAAGAGGTGACATATTTTCATAATCTAAGAGTGAAAAGGCTGTGGAATTCACCCCAACTCTGAAGTCCATTTGTCTCTCTGGCTACAGTCTGTGTGAGGTTTGATACTTGGGATGTCTGCAGGCAGGGTCCCAGCCTGTTTCTGCAGGAGCCAAAGGGCACACTCATACTGCAGTGAGACCCCTCCCCAAAGCTATAATGGTTTTTCTCATCACTTCTCTCTCAGAAAGGAAATACTTTCACCCCAAAGAAATCCAACCTTTCCCAGCACCTGGAAAGGCACCACAGTGGTAGTGTCATACTGACACCCAGTGGATGAAAAAATGCACTCTAACTGTCCAACTTGGTCCCATTTTTGGATAGGATTGGTAGAATGAAAAAAGGGGAAGTATGAAAAAACCAGGAAGAACTATTTTGTTCCTAAACATTTGGACTTTATGAGAACCAGAACCTGCCTGGGAGCTGTGTTTCCTTCCAAATCCACAGGTGAACCTGGGTAGGAGCTCCTGAGTCATCCATTGTAACTCCAGACAAACCAACAAAATCTGCTTGCTTTCTACAGTTCAAGTTTGTTTTGTAGTGTGAAACTATAGGGACAATAGAGTGGTATCTTTTACTCCTCCGAAATGAAAATATCTGGTTCCCTAGGGTTATGCAAAATAAATCATATTCCTTCACCTGCTACATGCACACCAAAACCCTGAGCAAAACATAAGAAGGAACACTCACAAAAGAACACCAATAAGGGGAAAGAGAATTTAAAGAGGGAAGTGATTTTATTATTTTTTTACTTATGGCAAAGACAAGGTCAGCATCTTGGACAGATCCTTCTCTCCCAAAGTGTGCACCTGTACTTTTGGTGCATTAGTGATTTCTGCTTACAACATGAAAAATACATATGGATAGACAGGATACAGACAGCTCCCACACATTGAATAAACAATGAGGATGAGAGGCAAAGTGCATCCAAAAGTTATATTACTAATTCATATTGATTTATACAGAGCCTTTTGTATTCCTTACAGCACCACAGTAACAAGTATGTGCATATCCAGTATGAAATCTTATTCATATTAATGGAGCTCTTTTCCAACCAATCAATGTAAAAATCAATTAGCATTACTGAATGGAGAAACCATCAAAAGATTCACTGCTCTCTACTGACTTGCGTAGCCTGAGTTTGCAGGGATTTTGTCTGCTGTCTGTGCCACCAGCACACGTGGCTCTGCTGTGCTGGCAGCTGTCCCTCCTGCCGGTGACTAACCTGGGAAGGGGCTCTGTGGCTCTTTCAAGACAAGAGCATGTTTTCATTGAATACCCACAGACCTGTTCGCTAAGGTGACAGGCACATCACATCTGTGGAGCTCTCCCTTCAGCTGCTGCATGTTTCTGCCGATCAGGTTGTAACAGGATTCTCCCGAGGAGATCAAACGGAAACTTTGCACTGGCTTGCAGCCCTGGGCGAGCTCAGGAAGCGACGCTCATCAATGGAACAGCAGTCTTCGAATATATTAGAGAATTAAGGAGAATGACAGGAAGCATAGAAATTAGGCACAAGGAGAACCTCTTGCTCCCAGTTTATCCTCCACATGCTTCTGGAGGATAACATATTATCCATATGTTCCCCTCAGTGCTTTCTCTATCAGTTTTGGAGACTTCAATGCTCCTCTGGCCCTGCTCTTCTGCTCTGCTAATCCCTTGTGTCATGCAGATCCTGCTTATGTACCTCCCATTTTGTCCTTCCCGTTCTGCTCTGCAGCCCAGGGCTAACGCTGCTCATCCCGGCCTTCACACCGCCTCCCAGGAAAGCGTCGCCGGGCCCGCTCCTGCCTCAGCCTTCCACCCCTGCAGTCCTGTGGGCTCGGCCCACGCCACGGATAATGAAGATCAGCGTGTGTTTGTACCGATTACACTGAGGAATGACGCCGTGGGCACCACAAATCCCTTTCCCACAAGTTTGCCCGGTCGCGGGCCCCCGTCACGTGCGCAGCTGCTCGGGCCACGTGGGGCGCGGCGGGCACGCGCCATCACCCTGCCCACCGCCCTCCCTCCAGGGAGATTGACAGTGAAACCAACCAATCAAAGGCAATACCCTGCCTTTCCCCACCCCCCAGCTACGGTTGCTGTGTCATCCGGCGGGTGACATCGGGGGGCGGTCGCCGGTTGGCTGCGCAGGCGTCGGCTTGCGACCAATGAGCTTCGCGAGTAGCACGACTGACACTTATTCTGCCCAATAGCTGTGGGGCGTGCACGTGGAGGGGCGGGGCGAAGCGGGGATGTCGCTGGGGGCGGTGGGCAGTGTGGCGTCGGTGCCGTGTCGCGGCGCCGCTGAGCGGCCATTGCAGCGGCCATTGCAGCGGCCACAGCCGCTATCGCCTGTGCCCGTCACGCCGCCTCGCCTGTGCGGCCGGCAAATGAGTGCACTAACTGACGTAACCTCGCGTCGGCTGAGGAGGGTCCCAGGGGCCGCCGAGGAGCGCGGCTCGGTGGGCGGGTCTTCGCGCTGTTACGGTGTAACGGGCACATTCCTTCTCTAATGGAGTCGGAGGGTGCGACCCTCAGCCCAATCCATAGGGCGGAAGGGCGGGACAAGTAGAAGCGGTCGAGCGAGTGCCCCATTTAAGGGGTAAATCTCGCAGCCAACTGGCAGGGGAAGAAGGGGCGGCAGCCAGTGAGGGATTTGAAGGGGGGGCAACGCTAACGGTGACAGCCAGCAAATGCAGCCAATCAGTGAGCGTGTAGTGACGCGAGAACCCAATCAAAAGCGCCGAGGGGCGGTGCTCCACTGTGACTGACGTGCATCTTGGCTAACGGGCGGAGAGATCCTCGAAACTCTTCCCAATGGGCAGCGTGCCGTCCAATGGGCGGTGCGAGGGGCGGTGCGGGGGCGTGTCCCGGTGTGTTTGGGTTCGTGCTCCTCGGGGGA
>VYXF01003498.1:336169-366848 GCA_013397295.1 Polioptila caerulea
GCCGCTCGCCGCGGCTGCGCCTGATGCCCCCCGCCGCCCCCTCCGGCTCCGCACAGGGCCCCGGGGAAGAGCCGCCCGCCCGGCGGATCACCCAGGCCGGGCAGCGGCGGAAAGGCTCCGCGGAGCCCTTGTGTGGATGGGGGAAAACAAGTGCTGTAGTGTGGGGACAGAGCCGAGGGTATGTTGGTGCCACTGCAAACCGCGCTGGATGAGTGGAACATGATGCTGGTTAAAATGTGTGTGCGTGTATGTGTGTGTGTGTATTGATGGGTGGGTGGGAAGAGTGACCGTGCTCAGGGGTGTGTTCCAGGGGGAGAAAAAAGTTTCCCCAGGTGTTTGTAGCAAAATGAGGGAATGTTTGTTTCTGGAGACGCTTCGCTGGCTGTGGATAAGCGCTGCTTGCAGCGTGGTATCTTGCAAGCTCAGATCTGCTTTATGAAAGTGCATGTAGGAGGATCTACTACAGCATGCACTTGAGGCTTGTTGAATAAACCGAAGACTCAACAAAGTGTTTTCCTAGCTAAAGTAGAGATGCTTACTGCTGTAAACAGTAAGTAAAAAAAAAAAAAACAGTACTTGTTTTTTCCATGGTAACGTTTGACTAACTGCATGAACATTTGTTAAAATATCTCGTTGTAAGGTTAACTTTTTTTGTTGTTTTTACAACCCATTAATTACTATTTTTAAATCGTAACTTGCTAGACTTCATTGTCACATTTACAATCTCTACGAAAGCCGTGACTTTTCCTGCAAAATAGTAGGTAGATCTTTGGGGGGTTATACAGCTCTGTATTTAAAAGGTCTGTTTTACCTAGTGTTTTCCAGTAATATCGCTATCCATATGAGTGGATTTTGGAAATTAGTTCCTGCTAGAAGTGTTGCAGAGCTGATAGCTTCGATTTACAGGGTTATTAAATATGTGCACAAGTTCAAGCAGCTTTGTAGTTAGCTCGTCCACACTGAAGTTGCTCAGCAATGCCCTCCTCTCCTGTGGTGACTCTCTAAGGGTGCAGATTCCTTGGAATGCGCGCTGTTGAGATGTGAGTGAGTGCTCTCATCTGCTGCATTACCCGAGGCCCCGAATTAAAAGAAAAGATCCAATTTTTCTGCATGAGCCGTGGTTAGTGCAGGGTCAGCTGGGCGGATTGTATCTCGGGGGAGGGATTTGCAGGGGTGACTTTTTACCTGAGTTTAACTGAGTTGCAGATGTAACTAGACAATTCCTCGGCAAAGAAATTGCCCTGCAAAAAGTTGAGGCTGGAGGTGGGGGAAGGGAGCCCAGAGAGGTGTTAGTTGTGTCTTAGATTTTCTGCTGTGAGGTGTTGGGGCAGTGAGGTACAGGCACATCTGTCTTAGTAGAGAGTTAGATGTGGTCATCATTACACATTTACTTTTATCTTGTTTAGCTGTACTGCATGTGTGCTGATGGGTAAAATGTTATTGAGATGCTTAAAGGGAGTCACCTGAATCCTGTAATATGGAACTCCTGGTAAAAATGTAATGATAAACCTTGATTAGGCAGACTTTTGAATTAATGCATTACTCCAGTTTCTGTATACCTGCAAATTTAGCTAGGGATCTGCATTTCATTTAAATAATAAGTTCAAACGTTTGGACATAAGAGTCTTGACAAACCTTAATCTGCCAGAGTTTTTATGGTTGAATAGTCCAATGAAACATTTGGGTTGAGTGTGTGTCATGGCTTTGCTTGGTGATGCTTATTTCATCACTAAAACTTGCTACTGGAGGATGACGCCAGAGGAGGAAGCTTCAGGAGAGAATTTCTGAGTTCTCTGAGAATTTCTGAATTCTCTTCAGGAGAGAATTTCTGTATCTCTGAGTTAGCATATTTTACCTTAGACCTGCCTCCTATCATAGCAAGTAAGAAAGTAGAAATTAATTTTTTTTTGCAGAAGTAATGCATAATAAAAATAATATATAGGGATGGCTGCATCTAGAATAGTGGGATGAATAGCTGCAGCCAGAATGATGGAAAGAATTGATGGACTGCTACAGAATTAGTAATTTGGAAATATGTTCAAATGGGGTTTGTTCTCTTGGGTTTTTGAGTGATTTTTATTTTATTTTTTTTTTTGCTCCTGTAAAGCTGGTGTATTTCTGCTCACAGGAGAGATTGGATTTACAATTAAGCAGTATGAACTGGAGATCATAGAATAAGTCTAAGAAGCTTAGTTATTGACTTGAATGAGTTTATTAATAGTCTGCTTAATGGTTTGGTTACTCTGTTCTCGATTTTCTGCAAAATGCTTGGATGCAGAGTCTGTTCTAGTCACTCATTGCCATTATTGTGTTTATTTTCTTGGAAATGTTTTTATACATAGATATTGTCTGCTTTGTGCAGGAATAACAGCCAACAGTCATTTTCCAGTTTCTTTGCAATGGCTTTCCTCAGTCATTGTTCACAGTGCTGCTGTTAGATTCACGAATTCTGCAATAATTCTACTTACAGCATACCTAGCATCTTACAGCTATTCACTTCTTTATCATCAGTTTTTATTGTTCACTCAGCCTTAACCTCTGTGAAGTTTGGGTCAGTAGATGTGTTTTTGTGAAGAACTGGCATTGTTTTCACAGGATAAATTGAGCATGTTTAACACATAGATAAAGGAGGGGAAGTACCTGATACTAGCACATAGACACCACTGTTACCTCAGTGCTTATAAAATGTATTTGCTCTGGGTTTGCTTTAACGATTTGTTTCTTGCATTTTCAGAAATTTTAATCAAGAAATGTTTCACTATCTTAGGGAAAGAATAGCAAGGGAATGTCACTCTTCAGTTCTAATGGCAAGAAGCTAGCACAGAGATGTTGAGCAAACAGTAACATGCATTTCTAATAGTTTGACCACTTGTGGTAGAAAAGTACGTATGTTCTTGCTAACAGTCTTCCTTAGCTTAGCATTTACTGTCTTTCTCCATTTTCAGATAAAATGTATATGCTAAGGTTGCTTGTTCTTTCAGCAAACAGAGTGTGGAATATGGACTGAAGAATTCATGTTAATTTCTCGTGAATCCAAACTAAACTTTTGGCTACTATCTGCTAATAAAAACAGGGGCACTTTTTGGTACTTGGGCCACCTGTCACTGTCAGACAAGTAGTTGCCTGTTGGTATTTCTGCTTGCGAGGTGACCGGGGTGAGAGTAACCAGGATATTCTGATTGCTGTTCCCTGTCCCTTTCAGCAGACTGTAAAACGCTTATGCTTCCTTACATTTCTCTTCTGTTCATGCCTTCCTTGTGTTGCACTTGTACTCATTATTTTTTATTTCTTCAGGGAAGTAAACATGCTTTGCTGCAAGGCGTTGGTGTCACTTATTTTTTCTCCTTTAGAGCAGTAGGCAGTGAGTACGTTAAATTTACTTTTTCCCTTTGCCTTCTTATAGCGGTTAGAGGGAGAGGGTGTTTTGCACTTATTATGGTTTGTATCATGTTGTAGGGGAATGTTCTGAGGTTTTTAAGTTTTCATCAGTGTAAGGGTTGTGGTTGGAGTTTGGATGTTCTCCGTGTTTACCATGTAGTGAGCTATGGAGATGACCTTTTCCAGTTTCAGCTAGTCAGTATGGATTGCGTTTCTGGGCCCTGCCAGCATTAGTAGTTCTGAAATTGGATATCGTGCGTGTATTTCCTGATTTAATGTCTGTGGATTAGAAAAAACACAATAGTTCCTCTGTGAGAAAATCTGGGAAGCAAGTTAATGTTCCACCCGAGACTTGCACTGTTGAAAAAATTTAAAGTATCTACTTAAAAAAGTAAAATAGATCTGGAAACAGCTCTTAGCCAGTTTAGCTTTTAAGTCTGTGGAGCAACATCCTGCTTGTCAGGAGAAATGGGAGGTATCATAAGGCAGCACTTGTGCTGCTGTGCTACAGGTTACTGGTCAGAATAAATGTGTAAAAAATAACCTGGAAGTCTGATATATTCTGACCATGTTAGACAGAAGATGGGAGGCTGGAAAGCTAATTAGCGGATGAAAGGATAAGAAGTGAAGTTGCAAAACAAAGAGTTGATAATTTTAGATAGCCTGACAGAGGATTAGTCAAAAGGTGATACAATAATATCATGTTGCTTGTGTGAGACGAAGTCCTCTAATCCATCTAAATGAGTAATGAAGTAAAAGTCGTTGATGTTTTTACTTGCATTTAATTTCTATAATTTTACAATGGCTCTTGACAGTGGCATAAAAAGTGTTACAAAGAAAAACAACCTGGCTGAGTTTTTCAGTAGTATATTGGGTTTTTCATTAGTAAAGTCTGTTCTGTAACAGGAGAAATTTATGCCCTTTGATTTGGTAGTAGTCTACAAAGAACACGGTTTTTGCCACAACATAGTTGTTGGCTTTCTTCTGGTAAGTTTGAAGATTTTTCAGATTCTAGCCTCTATTTTCTTGTTTGGAAATGCTTCTTCCTATTCCTCTGATCATCTTGTATCTTGGGGTTGCAGGGGTTTTTTCTCCTACTCAAGCCCGTCTTCTATTTTTACCACAAACACTGGTTTGTATCTGCAGTTCTCTGATGTGTTGTTCATATGGCAAAAGCAGACTTTGTGAGAGAGTTTCACTAGTTCAATTAAATGTATGATTTTAAATCCAGAAGCTGAACGTTTGGAAAGCTGTTTGCTGGCCCTCTTGTTTTAGGACTGGTCCAATAGGTCTGCGCGTGGTCAGAACTAAGAAACTCCTGGGCTGTTCCATGGCAATCTCATTACCAGCATCCCTGGCTCTGTGGCCTCTCTGCATAAGTCTCACAACAGTACCACATGAGTGGCAGGAAAGATGGGAAACCCACCTCTGGAGAACAGGAGGAACTCTTCAGGGGCTTGCCAGTCTACCATGGACTAAATATATTTTGGCTTTAGGATGATCCACTGATGATAACGGCAGTAGGTCCTCTTGTCTCGCTGCTTCTTACAGCCAAGAGGTACAAATTACTCAGCACTGGTGTCAGTGTCCTCTAGTTATGAACTTCTGTGTCTTAGGAGCTGAAGAGACACAGGTTGTCCAGCTCTTCTCCTGTACATTTGAGAACCTTTTAGCTCTCTCCTGGGGCATTTGGGGATCCTTAGAAATAATCTGATGTCTCTTTCTGGAGAAGATGGAAGTACCACAGAGTACATTTTATTTTCTTATTACAGCTGGCAGTATATTCTGCTTTTTATACAGCAGTACAGTAACTTTGTGACTTAAAACCTTTTCCAGAAGTTAGATTTTGTAGCAGATTAATCACCTATACACTCACTCACTTTACCATTACAGTGAAACACTATTTCAGGTCTCTGAGGTTTCTGTTGCTTGCACACTGTGACTTGAGAAACCATAAGTTAATAGTATTAGGGGGTGCAACTAGCATGAGGAATGATGAAGAACTTGGGAAAAAGCATTAGGATAATGTTTTGGTTTTAAAAAACTGCCTCTGAGATAGAGGGAGGGAATGTGCTCCTCACCCCAGCTTCTTACAAAGACCAAAATATACTTAACTCCAGAATTAATTATAATCCATCTTTGATCTGAAGCAGCTCAAAATCCCTTTAAGAAAGAAGGCAACAGTACATATTGCTCTAGATAGTTGTTTTGAAGCATTTTCAGCTACTTTTATGGGGTTTAGTATCTTTCTTTGTGACCCTCTCTGGGATTTTTCTGTATTGAGATTTTTCCTGGATTATTATTAATCCAGGAATATTATTATTATATAATAATATTATATATATTATAATAATAATATAATATATATCAATAACATAATTATTAATATTTCCTGGAGTATTATTATAACACCGTTCTTATGTTGCTGTAAATATAGCAGTTTCACTCTATGTTGGGAATATGTTTATTCTGATAACTATGTTTGGAGGGTTTTATTTTGGAGTTTTTGTCTGTTTATTTTTAAAGTTCCACGTAACTGCTTCAAGTAAGAAACTAGAAAAAAGAGTGCTTTGGCACGAATGTGTGTCTATGCAGGATATTTTACTATTACAGCCATTGTAATTTAAATTCTTATCCTTCCATATGTATATGGATTTTGAGAAAAATTTGTTTAAAATTAAATTTTTAGTATTTTTGTTTGTCAAATGGCTGACATTCTGCATTTTCAGGTTTGGGTTGCATTGTATCAGATACCTATTCTTGCAAATTAAAAATGTGGATGAGTCTTCTTTTGAAGAGAACAAAAATTAGGGTCAAGCCACAGTGCTTATTTGTGACTGTTCATTAAGAGTCATACCATTTTTTCATTGACACTGCAAAAAAAATTCAATACTTAGTATTTTCTCACATTTGAAATTAATCCTGGCATTTAAAACGGATCTTGTCTATACTCTTCCCTATAATACTGTGGTATTTCCCTGCCCCTCATAACAAGTGCCTTTTCTGTGGTGATTTCATACAGGCTCAGTTCATGTTTGTCCTAGCCCTTCAAGGCAAATCGAGATAGTAAGGCTAAAATTGAGTTTTTATTATTATAACTGTGCTTTTTGCTTGGATAAATGTTTGGGTGCTTCAGGATCTGCTTGTCTGCTTTCTGCAGCTGGTGTGGTGACAACCTGAAGAGCAGGTGTAGATTTTAGTTTGTGTTTAACGTTTCTGTTGTATTTAATAAAAGCTGTGGGGAAGTTGCCTATGTTTCTGATGGCACGCACTTTGCTAAATGGTACTTGAAAGGGGGAAGATGTATTTTATTGCAGAGCTAGACTTTTTCACCCTTTTTTTAAACTCCATAGTTGTCATAGATTAGCTGTCGATAGTTTTCTTTGCTTGGCTTTTTACATTTTCAGCGTACTAAGAGGCGCAACCAAAACTGGCTGATAATACTCTCATTTGTGGGAAGTTAACTCCTCTGCTTCTTTCACATTCTAAGTCCAACTTTCTCTTCCCTGTCCCTGGCAATTTATATATTGAGGAAAATAGATTGACATTGAGCAAAGCTTCCTGCTGATTGAAAAGTAATTAGACAGTGAAAAAGCAGGTAGCAGTCCCATTGTATTCAATACTTTTTAACATTGTCTAATAAGCAGAAGAAAATGCCTCTGATAGTGTTACATTGTGGTGGCCTGAGGGCAAGAATACAGTGACATAATTAGTCCCTTCCCTCTCCAGCTCTAACCCTGTACTTAACCAATGCTGGATAATGTTGCTTTCACCAGTTGAAGGTAACTAGATAAACTGGCACTGCCTTGTGTATGGATACTGTATATCAGCTTATCTCACCCCTGCCACAGCTGGGTATGTAAATAAACTAAAAGTAACTTAGGCCTTTCTGTTTGGACAGAAAATAATTGAGAATTTGTGTTACTGCATTTTCAAATTTAATAAAGGATGAACAAAAAGTAACACATAAGTGAAGAACATTCAAAACTAGGAGCAAATTTCAAGAGTTGGTTTTTTAAATGTGGTACAAGAGCTTGACTGTGAAAATCATTGTCATGTAGTTCAAGTAGGTAGCCTAAAGGCAGATTTTTATGTTTTTGATTGAAATAGTTACTTTTCTTCTAAATGCCACTTTCAGGGGAAATAGAATGAGAAGGCTGAAAAACTCTTTGTTGCCAAAAGACTGAAAATTTAGGGCCCTGACCTCACACATAGTTGAGCAGGTCTGAAGCCCTTCTTGCAAGGAGCTCCACGTTCAGTACTGCTAGCCAAACACATTCAGCAAAGATTGCAGTGTTGAGGACTAGCATTGTATCAGTAATAACTGGCATTGTGTTTTTAAATTTATAAATTAGCCATTAAAATGAGTGTATTGCCTCATTTCTTTGAAGATGGAAAAAACATCGTTGAATATAAAACAGATTTTTGAAAATTAGCTTCCTGTTCCATTCTTAGGTGCTGAAATAGCTGAAAAGTACAATTCAGCCTGATGTCACGCTATAAATATTGATGAAGTTCTCTTTGGCAGCTGGTTATGTTCAAAGTTGGTGTTTGCAATTATAGTTTAGAATTATTTGCTTAACAACTCAGCATTTGTTTTCTTTGACAATAATAGTGCTAAGATCTTGGGCTTCTCTGCATGTATAATCATGTTAGTGGGAAGTCAAAACGTCTTTGTATAAGAGAACCTCTCTGTTATTAGTCATTAGAAGTGAGATAAATATGGAATATTATTTTGGAAAATTTTGGGGTGTAAGCTATAAAAGAGTGAAGTTTAAAAAACAGAAAAAGCAGGTTGTGACTTAAGCTTCATTCCCTGTCGCACTCCCCTGGCCTTCCTCCTGGCCGTGTCCTGGCTCAGTCTGGCCATAATCTGCCCGAGGCTGCATTCCAGGGTGCACAGCCCAGACCTAGAGCCTCTCTCGGGCAGCCAGGGGTGCTTGTCTGCCTTCGTGGCTGCTGCAGGGCTTAGCACCGGTATTGCCATGGTGGTGTGAATTCCTTAACAACGCAGCTCCTATTGTAAAAGCAAACAAAGCAAAACGATAGTTTAACACAGGAAATTTTGATACTCTTCTCATTAAATACAGGAAGATGGTAAGACCTAGATAGTTTGAAAGGCACGGTATCTTCCAGTCCTGTCCTGCTTGTGAATGCTTTTCAGTAATGTTGTCTTTAGCTCTGGCAATTGCTACTGTCAGTGAAAAAGCCACCGTTCCCCCTTTCCTCTGCACAAAGCTGCTTACCACCTTATCAATTTGAATTTAGTGACTGCTGCTGGGTTTGATAAACATACAGCTGTATAGGACTTGATGAGTGTTACGGGTAGTTCGAAAGGAAACCTTCGATCTCGAGTTTACTTTAGTCGTATTAATAATCTGACAGGATGATTCTGTTGGGATTATCAGCAGTAAAGGAGTTATTTATAGCTGTCAGGTTTAAAGTTGAGCTGTTGAGAAGCAGGCTTCTCACTCATGACAACGTTTTGCTTAAGATGGAGAAAAATGCTTCATGTCGCTGGTCTAGTATAACATCCACTCTTCACCTCTCTTAGAAAACCCTGGTCGTCTGGTATTCTGAAGTCTTAGTCACTTTGCAAATGCCCTGAAATAAAGGCTTGGTTGCACTGGTCCTTGGGAATGCTAGTATATGTGGATTGCTGGCATTTTGAGCATGTTGATTGCGGGCCATTTTAGCCACTGGGGCACCATTAAATGCCATGATAGTTGTAATACTTATGGTAATGACTACTTTTGTGCCATTGGGATTCCAAGCATTGCTACTGTTAACAAGTAGTGGCAGCATTAGCAGTGTGAAGTAGCCCTTTTCTGTGCCTGAAAACCGATAATTTGCAAGACCTAACAGAACCAGAGATGAACAGTTGAAAAGAATGGGGTTTTTTTTAAGTGATAGTTTGTTTCCAACTTTGCAAAACAAACTTCGATGTGGAGTGTAAAAAGCAGCTGGTATTCTTAACTCACTATGTTTTAATTCCTTGCTGCTCGAGGTATCACCACATCATCATCCTACTGTGATGCTGACTGTCAAGAAGATGCTGTCAGTCAGTTAAGACACCACTCCCAGCAACCTCAGTTTGATAGGTTCCGTTTACATTGTGGTGTAGAGTGTTGAAGGTCTTCAAGAGAAAAATTAGAAATTATTTTGAGGGCATTTTGTTAGATACATATATATTATCTACACACCTATATATGCATATGCACATAATTGTGTGTGTTTATGTGCTTCAGTCACAGTGAAAAGACAGAGTGGAACAAAGCACAAAGGACTTAACCACTTGGCTGCCTTTGGCTGATTATAGTTGGGATGTAATCTTCACTGCAGTTGAGAAGTGATGTGTAGTGTACAATAGCTGCTCTAGCAAAGTGAGGACAAATACCTTTTATATTCACTCTAACCTTCTAATGGATTCTTTAGCAAAATCAGTATGAGCAGAAAGGACATGGGGTTTATGCTGCTTTGTACAGTAGAAAGTGGCAAAAAAGTGAAAGCAAAACATTTTTTAAAATAAGCTTTTCAGTTTACTTTTCTGTTACTGGAAGGAGAAACATTTAGCACCTTAAACATTGTTTATGTAAATGGTTTGGAACACTGGGAAGGTGATGATGAAGTATTCTGTCCTTATTTCAAGACTGTCTTTAGACTCAAAGGCTGGAGCCAGGATTTTCTCAATTGAAAGTCTGATTTAGGACCATTTGAGAAGTATCTTTTGGCATGTTTCATGTGTCTCCCTTAACGTTGAATCAAAAGGGGTGACATTCTTTATTAAGAAAACCCCACAAATTCACTAATGATTGGATTTTCTTGAGCAGATCACGTTGTGTAGTTGTCCATTTTAAATCCCATGACATCTTCAGGAGCACTCTGTTTTATGAAATGGTTTATATTTGAGCTGTTCATGTAAAAAGACTTAAGTGGTGTGAAGTGGGACTTGTGTTTTCTTCATATAGGTTGTCTTTAACTTCTTTATGGTCCTTCTGTTCTCATGTTACTTTAGAAGAGCAGGACAGGCTAATGTGTATGATATCTGTTCCAAGTCACAGCTATTTATCTTGTTAAGAGTACTTGTGTCATATCTGCATGAACAGCTGAAACATTTTCCATAAGTTACCAAAAACATCAATGCAAAGAATTTAATACTGAAAAAAATATGACATTGTGGAGCCAATGCTAAATTAAACATAATGATCATCCTTTCTCATGCCATGTTTTGCTGTAGAACACCACAGTGATTTTTTGGGGTATGTGACTGCCATTCCTGAATATTCCTCTGGAGTTTTTTTCCCCTGAGCGATTGAGGATTTCTGCCTTTTCCCATTCCTCCCAGCTGCTTTGTTTAGAGTGATATCTTTAGTTTGGTTCCCCTTGAGGTACTAATCCTTCCTGGATTTCCTTCCACCTAAGTAATGCAAAGAGATTGTTCTAAACCATGGGAAATAAAGAGGTTGCAAATCCTCTTCTCAAGCGCCAGTAGTAGCTTTCCTCCTACCAAATTGTTGGTTACAAGTTATGTTTTCATCTTCAGCTTTGAAAAGTCAAGTGGAGAATTACCATTACAGTGAGACCTGGGTTGTCCTGGGTAATTTTTATAGTAAATCATGACTGTTAAACTGCTGCTATGCTGTAGATGAAAAACCATGAAATATTTCTGTGTTGTTTTGAAGTTGTGAATGACTTGAAGCAAACTTCCCAATACCCTAATTGAGTATGTGGTGTTTCTGTTTATTTACATCAGCAGCTGATTTTTTGTAAGATGATGTTTTAAGACAGCTTGAGGCCTTTTGAGCAGAGTGTGCTCTTGGTTGCTTTATCAGAATCACCCACAGCGTAAGTCAGAACCAAGTTCAAAATTAAAGTTTACATCTGTAAAACATTTTCTCACAAAACAAAGGGACAGGTAAATCACGGTGGCAGGTAAGACTCCCGTTTATCACCAAATGTATTTTCTAGTCAGAAATTGTTTGAATGGAAATCATGCCCAGAAAGCTCTTTGTTAATGCTAGAAGATCAGGGAAAAAATATTCCATTTATGGCAGTTAGTCCAATGACAGGAACGCTTTGTTCCTATATAATGCTGTACATTAAGGAGTAGTCACCAACAAAATGAATGCAGTGAATCTAGAAAAATGTAGTGAATTTAGAAAAATGCCACTTGTTCATATCCCTTAGAACAAACCTGAATAATGACAACTGGAATAATTTCGATTTTAGGAATGTTAACTTGGATATACAGAGGTAAACTGGTGGTTCTGGACTTCTTTTAATTCCTGGAAGTTGGTTATATTTTGAAAAACCAAAATTGAAGTATTTAATACTAGCTGTGGTTAAGAGATTATGTATGATTTGAAATGGACTTAATTGCTAGCCAATGCAGTGCTTCTATGGTACTCTTTCAAAATAGGATTAAATACCTGACAGTTGGTAGGTATGGGATTCATTTTTACACATAATATTTAATATTCAGGAGTTATTGTAGGATTATGTAATCTCTTCCCTTGACTACAAGGAAACACACTTGTGTGTGTTCTCTCAGTTCTTGTACAAGAAACCAGTTTCACCCCATGTTTTTCCCAGTTGTGAATAGAAATTACGTTTCTAGAGCCTCCTGCTGTTCTGTTGTATCTCATAGTCAGTAGGAGATTCTCTTACATGCTACCAGTGTTTACAGTTTTTCCAGGTTTGGATGGGAGGTTATGGAGAGAATTTTAAGAAAATATTTTCCTGATGGCAGCCTATTCCTTTCACTTCTGTGCATCTAGGTTTGCTGAGCTTTAGAGACAGTTGACTTTTATTTTATATTTGTTTTTAATTTACTAATGACCACAGTTGATTGACATTTTAATTTTTTTGTTTTGTTTTGTCTCCGTTTAGGGTTTCGTTTTTGCACTGAATGTAGCCAGGACGGATCCTTGTGGGCTTTGGCAGCCCTTGGAAACTGTCAAAGGTAAAAATCAACCAAAGCTCAGTATTGTGGTCTTGAAAGTTGGAGGTGAGAACAATAGAACCTGTGCTGGTTCTTAAGATACTGTCGGATGTAGTGGTAGTGTGTTATTTCCTGTGGGTTTTCGTGTGTGGTTTGTTACTGCCTGATGTGATTTCTTTCCGTAACCTAAAGCTGATACATATGATGTGTCATTTTCTTTAAAAATTAGTTAATTTGTGTTGAGATGTTTTAAGTTGCCAGGATTGGTAAGTGATTATGTCCTATAAGCAATAAAGTTATAGTCAAGGGGTTTTTATCTTCTGAATGCTCTTGCTTTCAGACCAACTTACATTTAAAGTGCTAAAAAATACTCTATTCTTCTTCTGTATGTTGAATTTTATGTTACTTTTGTACATTCTTAACAGACTCAATGTAATACAATGCTTTAGCAATTAAATACAAAATGGCTGGATCATGTGTTAAAAATTGAACATTTTGTCTACCTGGAGACTGGTGACAGTCGTGGTGTGTCGATACAATTGTGTCAAATAGGCACAGTCTCATTTAAGGCACAATTTAGTCAAGTAGTGCCTTGTTCTAACTGCTCTTGTTTCAGGTATGCCACGTGTACAGGCTCACCATCTTGGAACAGCACTCCTGTCCTTGTTTTGATTTGTGAGAAAGTCTGGGACTTACCTTCAATTTCTGCTTAGTACGTGTCATGGTGACAGTTGGCACAGCCTTACTGTCCTTCAGGGGGTTTCTAGTGGGCCATATCTGTGAATTCAGACTGGGGAATTCACAGGAATTGGTTGTACATTTGTAAGTGCTTCTCTCACAACTGCACTCTTTAGAAGCTTGAAGTAGTTTTCTTCTTCATTGTCCAATGAAGAACAGATTTTTCTCTTTAGTCCTTATTTGATTCCTGCTACCAGTCTAAAAAAAGTGTTGCTGCACGAATTAGACAAGGTGCTCAGTCCCAGTGGTGCCTGCTTAATGAAACCAAATTTGAAACCATTGGAATTCCAGCTCTCTCTTGCTATTGAGGACCTTGTGTTTTTCCATGCTGGACCTTTCTATGTGGAGGGAAAATTAGGCCTAGGGGAAGTACCTTGTTCACTGGTTTTAGTTTTCAGGGATTTATAAGTATGTGGAAGTTTTGTTCAGGTTTTGCTTGCCCCAGAGTGTGTTAGAATGCAGTAGTGCAGAGATGGTATCCAAAAGGACACTGTGCTGTTCTGCTTACACTGAGCATCCCTCATGCTGATCCCAGTAAACAAAACAGGTACATCTCTGCTGCAGAAAGAGATGGAACAAAAGTAGGAATAAATCTCAAGCTGGGTTGTCCCAAACCCATACTGTTTAATGGCAGGACAGTATTGCAGTAGGCATTAACGTTCATAAGAAATCCAGTCGATTCTTATCAATGAGTGTTTTTACCTTTGAGAATAGATTCTCATCACTATATTACATTTTAAAGAGTTAAATAAAAGTCATTCCTAAGTTTAGATGTGCAATTGCTACATCATAAGTGGGCATACCAGTGCACTGCTATTTGCCTTCTTTGGAGTTAACTAACTTCAACTTTGGAGTAAGGTAATTTTTCTGAAGGATATCAGGTGAATAAAAAATTGGGAGATTCCAGTCACATTTCAAGTAGTTTGGGTGGATATACGCAAGGGTAGAAGAGGATTATCTTACTTTTGACCTCTTCCAGGAATGACTTTGATAGGTGTTGGATCTGAAAATCTAAATGGACTGTCTATAAACTTTCTTTTATCACCTGGGAACCTGACATATCACATTAAGTATTGAATATAAGTAAACAAATGCCTTTAGGCTTTTGGCATTTTCCTGATCCTATAGGATGCTACTGTAAATTCTTATTTCCCATCCATCCTCCATGTATAAAATAAATGACCCTGTGTGTCACCTTCAGCGCTCTGGTCAGAAGCTGGTGAGCAGAAGAGGTGATGTCAGTAACATGGAATAATTATGTTATTTCTTTATGTGCTGGCAGTAAGCAGTCTCTGTTGGTTGAAAAGTCACCCTCAGGTATAAATAACTGCTACAAAAGTCTGCCATAGAGGTAGTGTCTCATGGATTCAGGAGTCTTGAAATGTCTCCTTTTGGCAAGAAATAAACTTGCAATGCAGCATTCTTGTGCTAGTGGCTAAGGGAATCGATTCATGTATGCAAAAGAACATAAAAATTATTGAACTGGGCTCATAGTTTATTGCAGGATGTTTTGTCTCCTGAAAGAACCCAGAAGCAAATGCAATGAAGTATAAAAAGAAACCCCAAACCAAACAACAAAAGGATAGTGTTCAGCAAAACTTCCTCTTGCAATGGCTTTTATGGTCTGTGGCTTAGGGTCTTCCCGCACCAGCTAAAAATTTTTTTAGTGGGTTTTCTTTTACCCTTGTGAAGTTTGTAGTAAATCACTGAGCCTTTTAGAACTTTCTTACAAGTCTTTACTCTCTTTACTCTCTTACAAGTCAAACAAGTCTTTTTACCATCCCACTTCACTCAAAGTAAGTATTATATGATATAGTATTATATGGGTTTTTTTTAATGTTAAACCAAATAAAACATTAATTACGGGATAAATTGAGAGTGAAAATGGAAATTATAAAAAAAGAAATTACAGTGGAGAAGGGAAAGAGTTTATTAATTTAATTTCCTACTCTGATCTCTGAGTTCTGGATAGTTCCAGTGTATTTAATCTGTCATCTGTGGAAGAGCTTGCTTTTCTTTGTTCTTGTAGCTTGTCCAATTTTCAAAAATTTCCTAATTCTGCTGACCTTTTCTTTCCTCCTTTCAGATGCACTGGTTGGTAGTTTTTTTGTCTTCTTCCAGGAGTAGTATATAAAAACTGGTGTCAAATACTGCCAATTCCTCTGGTAGTGAGGGATCTCAGAAGATAAAACACATCAATTTTTCAGAGGCTTATGTTTGAGTTCTTCCAGCATTCTGAATGAAAAGTGACTTCCACTTGCAGTGCTCTTGGTCTGACCTTTCTGGTCTTGTTTTCTGTATAAGCTCTTTTAATGCTTTTGTAGCTCAAGTTCTTTCTTGCTTATTTCCCTGGCATTGTGGCCAGGTAAGTGCCACAGGAATCCTTCTGGCCAAAGCTGTTTTGGCTGATAGACATCAGACTGTCTGTCTAACAAAAATCTGAGGAACTTCCCAGTTACTTGACTCTGATATTGCAAAATCATGCTCCAAAATTCCCAGCTCTGGAAGTTCTGGAGTGGGTTTTAGAAACTGAGCATGGCAAAGAGGTACCATGGACAGGGACTGCCCAGCCTGGCCTCGTCCACTGTGGCTGCAGAACAAAAAGCATGAAACCTTTGTTATAGGCAGGAGGATATTGGCATAGATGTCATGCTTAGCATTTGATACCTCTGATTTTTGATTATGTGCTGAAGGCAGAATATTTAAAAGAGGATTTGGGTAAGGGTTCGCTTTTCTCCTCATTCCTTCTTTTCCTAGAAAAAGAAATTACTTTGCTCTAAGTCTTTACAACTCTTGTGCCTTGCACTAGAATGTATGATATTACTGAATGTAACAGCTTGTTGACTGTAAGATTTTATAAGTTGTATGTAACATTTTGTAGCTTCAGGCCCTTAATGTTTGTAGAATATGTTCTTCACTCCTGGAGTCAGCCATGACAGATACTGTTTTACTTATGTGCAACATAACAGAGGAGGTTGGAGTGCAGGCAGCCTTACGCTCTGAGCAGGCATTAACAATGCAGTGAAGAAGGTACATCATTTAGAAGCTTTCTCTTGTCAGTTTTCAGGCTTGGAATTGCTGCTGTGAAGGTGACAGTAAGCAGTTCTTTAGCCGAGGTGCAGGAGTAGAGAAACTTGAAATGGATGTTAAATGCTGGTGCAGTTGAAGAGTTACATAATCTTGAGAGGGACAACAGTTAAAGGCCAACAACTTCTTGGCTTTAAGAGAATTCTTAACTCACTGTACTCAGTGTGAGCCCTTACTTTCTATATACCTGGAATGTTAGAGATGTTGTCGTGACTTTTGTCTTGCATTTTATGTGTGAGAGATTCCTGCTGAATTCATGCTGGTGCATTTGATCTCTTAAATTGATTAATTTGATCCATTACCTTTGAAAGATGCCTCATCCTCTGGAGTAGAAGACATTCTAATCTTTAACCCCAAAGTCTCCCTAATTGTATTGCATCTTTTCATCAGTTACTTTACAATTTGAAGAATGAAGTTTGGAGTGCAGATTTTGTTCAGTTGGAACTGCACTGTAGTGTTGAATATTGGAAATACTGGGATCTGTTGACCTGGGTTGAATTGGAAATGCCAGCCTGAAGGTGAAAGACTTTATCTGTTCCCTGAACTATTTAGATTCTAGAATGTATTTATTTTTAAAATGAAGTCAAGGAAAAAATCCTGAAAGTAATTCAGAGGTACTGTGAGATCACTGGAAGACTTAACAATTTTTCAAACTAACAACCTTTAGGTTGCCTGTAAGCTGAGTCTTTGATGTTTATATTTGCACAAAAGCTATTTCCTAGTAAGATGGAATTGATCAGCTCTGGTCTGTGTGATCGTTCCTTGCTGACTGTGGCTTTAGTGAGTAAAATCAGTGACTGCATTAAATACTCAGGAATGACACTTCAATGTTGAAAAGAAAGTATATTCCTGTTAAGTGGGCTTTTTTCTTTTAATTAAGTAGTTTTGTCTTATCCTGAATAACAGTTCTCGTTTGTGTAAAACATAATTTCAGCAAGTATGTGCAGAATGGCAGCGTTAAAGGTCTTAGCCTAGAACTGTTGTTTATGGGCAGTCCAATCTCACATAACATTGTTAAAGGCAGAAAAAGTCACTGTTTTTGAAATATATCTTTGTTGTTTATTTTTTAGGCAGTATTTTGCATTTCTGCAGAGCTTTGCACAGATCCTGTTCCCATGCAAACCGATGAGGGAGAAATACTGGAGGAAGGCAGTCCCAAGGTCAGTGAGGTAAATGCCACTGTGTTTTGGAGGAACAAAAGCTTGTTGGGCTGAAATGGAGGGGGGAGGGGGGATACATTGAGTGAACATCGACTGTTGGTGGTTTTTTTAATAAATACCTTCATGTACTTCATGTAGATACTTACTTTTTATTGTCATGGAGATACTTAGAAAATTAAACTCTGAAAAACCTTCAGAAAGACAGGGGGGTTTGCCACCACTAAGGATTGGAATGTGTTTTCAGGCACTTCCAGGAAGGAAAAAAAAACTTGTAGAATGATACTAACCCTAATTGTATTTCATTTAATACAAAAAAAAATCCAAGAAAACTGGAAGGGCTTTCCATTGTACCCACTCACCTTCTGAACTAACTTAAGGAATTGGACATGTGGGCCCTTAGGCACAGGTGTTGGTGTCTGTGGATTACTGACTGGCCTATATTGAAGGTGTGCTGCTGCTTGTTTCCTTGTACTTGCCAGCCGTGCTGTGATGTGAGACTGGATTGTGTGTTGCTTTTCAAGGCACCTCTGGTTCTCAGCGTGCCTTGTTGGGACAGGAGCGGGAATTGTTCCGCTGAGTGCAGTGCTGTGCCCGGCCTTTCCCCTGCCTCCTGAGGATGCAAATGCTAAGGCACGAATTACGTTGGTTTTTGTAATGACACAGTCATTGTCACACTCTTCTGTAGGTTTATTAATACAGTTTAGAGTCCTGACTACTCAATGAGTTAGTGTCAGCATTGCAACTGATCTGTGTCTAAAACAAGCTCCCTGCACTTCACAAAAATCGGAATCATTGTTAGCTTGCTTGTAGCTTTGTGTACGAGACAGGTGAAGAAAAGGAAAACTAGAAGACTAAAGTTAAAATTTGTTTCCTAGGTAGACCTTTGGAGAGATGTTTTCATTGTTTTAGGGTCTAAGAAAAAATGATTTTTTAGGTGTAAGCACCAAGTTAGGAAGTAAGTAATTATTAGAGAAAGGACTTGGCAATTGTGCTGCATGTACTTTAGGAGTTGTGTTAATTTTAAATAGCTTAGAAGGAAGGTTGGCTCTAGATTAGGAGATGAAAAATGAGAACGTGTCAGTGGATGTACTTGCAGCAATCCAGGCTATTGAATGCATCTTTTGACAAGGATGTGATTACAGGTTTCAGTGGGGAATAGACATGAGAGAGGAGACATCATGGTGCAATTAATTACTGATTTTAGCATAGTTACTGATGCTTTCTTTTCACCACACAGAGGATCTTTGTGTGTGTGTGTGTGAACACACATTTATGTGTATACAAACAGGTGCCTATGTGTATATTTATGGATACACAGCATTCATTTTTTTGCCTGTGTGGCAGGGAGTAGATAGAAGTAACTGCCTTTTCCTCCAATGAAGGGTATGCTTTTCTTTGCCATGCTTAATTCTGGATATAATGGTGAAGGTTGTATTTCTGCTCCAAAAATTGAACAAGCGTAAATTTAAAACCAAATTCTTTGTACTGACTTTGAATACCTAAATGTGTATGAAGTGTTCCTTTGAAACAATTGTCATTTAGAGAATGTGGGAGATGGGGAACTGTGCATCTGGTATTTAGTGTTATTAATAAAGGACTACATAGGATCAGTATATATTAAGCAAAAAAGTCTTGACTACTTCTAGTTGTTCTCCACATTCCATGATGTACAGGATTACTCACTGAAGTCTGTTTTTCAGTATTTCTTCAATCTGTAAATGATTATCCTCTCTTTCCTTGCCTCAGGGGAGCTTTGTATCTATAACAGTTGAAGGTTTGTCCTAGAAAAATTTAGGCAACATATAATTCACTCTGTTGTCTAATATCATTAAAATGATTCCCTTAATTTACAAATGTTTACGTGATCTAGCAACCTATTTTCATAAAGATACATTTTTCTACGAAATAGGTTTTTTAGATATTCAGTAATGTAGTTCAGTTTATTTCCTTTTGTCAGGTTATTTCTCCCTCCCTCCCCACCCACTCCAAACTTTCAGGCATGAGACATGAGGGACACTTGAATGAAGTATTCTGAAAGAGATGAGAACAAAATCGTCTTTTGTGGAGATACCATGAATACCAGGGTATAACGGTTTGGGTACTGCAAGAATTAATTTTTTTGTGGTGCCAGCCTGAAAATAACCTAAAAAGTTTAAAATGGAGATTCTGTCATAGAGTGGAAAACAAATGATGTGTCATGCTGTGTGCTTGTGAACTGGTTTGGTTCAATATCTGTCTCAGATTTTCTGGCATCCTAGACTGTATAGTATTTTGAGACCTCCTGGTCAAGACTTGAAGATAAAAGGAAATTTCCTCTGGTTTTGAAGAAAAAATAATGTGCCTTATGTAGAGCTGAGAAAGTCACTTTAAAGACTAAATATTTATGGCCTTCAAATTAGTTAACACTGTGTAAGGTATGATCAGAAAATCTAAGCCCTGCAGTCAGACATCATGAGAAATGTTCTTGCTTGACTCGTAACAACCTGGTAAGACAGTTGCCTTTGTCATTCCTGAAATGAGTGACAAACTCAGTGGAAACGCTTTGGAAATTTAGCTTAAGCAAGGTTACTGATGGACTCAGTTCTCACTTTCATGTTTATTTCTACCACTGTTGTTAATATATAAATTTTTATTTAATTAGTAATTTAACTTTTTAATATTGTGGTTGTTGAGTTGTGCTCATGTTCTCAGTTTTGCATACATTTTCTTTAAAATGGCATCAACATGCTAAAGACAGCTGGCACCTGTCAATAGCATGCTCCTGATTCCAGTAATTACCTCATGTTAGTGTTATACAGAGGGGAAGCAACCTGTGCAGAAATAGGTTTTTTCAAATGAGCGTATGGGTTTTAAAATTAATTGAGTTTGGGCAGCTGTGGAAGTGTTATTTGATAATATCTCTTCTATTTTATCCAAATGATCTGCTAGTGAGTATCTGAGTATCATACAGTTAAGTATCCTTTCACTTTTTAGAATAGTTTGAGGTGGGCTGTCCAATTTCTGGCTTTTCAGGGTCTCTTTTCTTCCTTTCAAGAAAAAAAAAAAGAAAGAAAGGAAAAAAAAAGAATCATAGAATCAGTAAAGTTGGAAGAGACCTCCAAGATCATTGAGTCCAACCTTTGAATAGCACCACGAGGTGGCAGAGGCTCACCAGTGGGGTATAATAGAGGGAATTGTGTAGAACTGATCTCTTCAGAAATGGGAATCCAAGCAAGGCCCTCATGGTGTTCTCCCAGTCATGTCTGCTGGAGCTGCTAGTGGGAGGCAAGAAGCACTGGGTCATTCTGGTTCCCTGATATCAAAGTGAAATCTTCTGCTACCTCTCCATTGCACCAGGAGGAAAAGGAAACCAGTGTTTCTGCTTGGACCCTACACCCTGTACTATTGTTTGGATCATTACTTTAATTTTCAGTTATATTTTGTGATAGCTAATTAGCTACTAACAATTACTAGGCATTTCCCATTAACAACCTTGTTCCCTGACAATATCAACAAGCACTGAATTTCTTGTTTGGGACTGATTTCAGCTGTTTTGATTCATCAGTTAAGGTTTACTGCACAGACAATACTTAAACGTGGTTTCTCAGTTGTTCCTTTGCTGTAAAATATGGCAGGAGGAAGCTAAAATTTCATGCCTGATTTGAAGTACATTCTTTCAATGTTGACAGGAGTTTTGAGCTTATGCAGAATACTTCTTTATCAAAAAATGCAAAGTGCTCATGTTAAATGTAGACTTTCCCACTCTCCTCCTAGTTGGTCCTTCATGTCTTGAAGTAAAACCCTATGAATTCAGAGTGAGGGACTTTGAATAAAGTAATTTAGAGAAGGGTGTTTATGAACTGTGGTTTTGCTTCAGTGTTGTAGAAGGGAAAGGAGGAAAAATATAGTTCTGCCATTTTTATGTTTTGTATACTAAAAATCTAGGTACACAAAATTTTGATGAAAAATGTGACTACACAAGGTGTCTAATTACATTCAATTCCTAATAAGAACAGGAAAAGGGGAAAGATTCTGTATTATATGGCGTTAGGTAAATTTAATTTTATTCAAAGTTTTCATTTGTACTTCTAGAAATAATTATTAAACTGAATTGGTAGGCCAGGCTACTTTTTCATACTTTGGCTCTTACAAAACTGAAAAACAGGACAAGCCTCAGTGTCTGTGTCACCAGTCTCACTGTCCAGTGCCACTTACAAGCTGTCTTGAGGCTGCCTGTTAATCCTTATTTTATTTCAAGTTGCTACTCTATTCATATCTGTCAATATGAATCTTTCCCTTACATTATTGAATACTGCCTGTTCTAAACCTGGTTAATTCTTACTTTTCTTGCCTCTTGGTGTCTAATTGTGAGTTAGCACTTGCCTTCTGTTTAAATCACTCTCCAGAACTTGTTGACACTGGCTATGTTTTATTGTAGTGTTTGGTTTTGTTTTTTGTTTATTCTGAAGCATTCACACAAATGATATAAAAGGTTAAAAAGTATGTGACTCAAGTATCTAAACACTTGCTTTAACTTCATACACGTTGAGAATAAAGGCACACAAGCCTATGTTAAGTTATGAATTTTTATATTTATAAGCAGAATCTTAACATTCCCAAGGAAGTTTTGTTAGGAATTCTCTTTCCTAAAAGCAGGAATGTTCCACTAACTGCATTTATGGGTAAGGTGTGCTCGGTTCCTGATGTGGATGTGGCATAATGATGACAATAGTGCAAAAGTGAGGCTGATGCTTTCATTTTGTGGGATTTAGAATTAATATAATGAAAAAAAACCCTTAGCTAAGTAATTAAACCTAGAGCATCCAAAACCTTGATGCCTGTAACTCTGGGGCTTATAATCCTGCTTAGTGATACAGAACTGGGTTTCTATTCAGATAGCACTAAATAATTTAAAACATTCAGGCCTATACAGTAATGAAATGAACAGTCTGCTTTGGGACTGTAATTACACAAAACATGTGTTCCAGTCTAGTACTGGCCTGGTACGTGGTGCTTTCAGGTGATGGTTCCCTGCAGTGTGTATTCCTGCACTCTTGGAAGATTTTGGCTTGTCACAAGAGGTGAGCTTTAACCTCAGTGTGCTTTCTTGTGAGTACCTGACAGTTCTGAGTAGGTTTCAGTTTACTCACATGGTTGTTGCTTCTCCACTGGATCCAGGACAGTAGGCTTTGGGGGTTTTTTATTTAGTTATTCCATTTTTAATGTCCACTGGTGAGTTACTTGTGGAGCTCCCAGCATTTCTATGCCCTGATATGCAGAGTATATTTCCATTATTTTTCTGGAACATGAATTGTAGGAGCAGCTAGTCTTTGTAATGCTGACTTACAACTATACTAAGTTCCTGGAGTCTTTGGTTTAAGTAGCTTGTATAGTCTTTGAGAAGCAGAGAGGTATTCTGCCTAACAAGACAATTTATGCTTCCTCCAAAACGTAGTAGCTTAAAAACTGGGAGGACAAACATGTTTCACAACAGAAACTCATGTCATCTCCATGCTCTGCTAGGTTCATTTTGTTAACCTGAAAATGCTACAGCTCCTCAGGAGAGTAATTTCAAACCCAAAATATTTGTGTATCGTGTATTGAAAAAAAAAAAAGAAATCCATTAACCTCTCAGTAAAGAATTAATTTACTTAAAATTCCTTTTTAATTACATGTTGTAAAAATGTTACAACCTAGTCCTCTTGTTTTAAGTATAGATTAACATAGTCCATCAAGGAGACCAGAAATTTTGGGTTAGTTTCTCTCTGGAACTTCAACACTAATCTTTTTACGCTAATCTTTTTAATAATCTTGATAAATCTGGAAAAAATTTGCAAGCAAGCAGCAGTGTCAGTGTGGCCAGGAAAAGAACCTAAAATACTTTCCTACAGAACACTACACACTTGGACCTTTCTACATGGGGAGGAAAACCCAAGCAAACCTGCTTGTGTGTTTATAACTTCAAATTTCAAAATTTCAAGGCATTGTAACAAAGAGCTATAATTATGGTATGGGGTCTAACCCTAGCTGGCAACTAAGGACCACACTGCTGCTCATCCACTCCTGCTCCTGCAGTGAGATGCAGGGGAAGAATTGCAAGTGTAAAATATGTGGATTGTGGTAAAGGCAGTGTAATAATTTGGGGGGAAAGAAATGAAACCAGCAGCAAAGAGGGGAGAACTGTGAAAGAACAAATGATGCAAAAGGAAAAGAATTGTTTGCTGCCAAACAATTGATGCCCAGCCAGTCTCTGAGCAATGTTAGCCCCAGCCAACATCCACACACACTCTCACTCCCTCAGTTTTCATGCTGAGCATGATACCATGGAGTGGGGAGTATCCCATTTGGGGTCAGCTGTCCTGGCTGTGTCCTCTCCTGGCTTCTTGTGCACCCCTGGCCTGCTCCTTGGTGGGGTGGGGTGAGAAACAGAAGAGGCCTTGATGCTGTGTGAGCCCTGTGTTATCAGCACTGCGTCCAGCACAAATCCAAAACACAGTCCTCTACCAGCTACTATCTAGAAATGTAGCTCAATCCCAGCCAAAATCAGTACAGTATGGTATCAGGGTTCATTATAAAAAAGCAGTTATAAATAAGGTAAAATTGTTGAGGGCTTTGCAAAAAAGATCATGGAATAAGACAGTGCTACTTGAACTATTGTAAAGGAATGCTATTGATAGCCTAACTGCTTGGACATTTTAAAAGAAATTCAGGATCAAGTTCAGGATTCTGCCAGTTGGGTGTACTGTTTTCTACAGAGGCAAGATGGATTGCTCATTTGAAACCTACTTATCCATAGTGAAGACTGCTAAAATATAGATGCTGAACTGAAAGATGACTCTGTTTTCTAATCTCAAAATACCCTGAAGTGCTTTTGAATCACAAAAGAGAAGGTTAACACAATGATGTATTTTCTTTCTCTTGGAAAATACCATCATGTGCCAAGGTGACTTTGAGATCTGTAGGAACTGTCACCATATGTTCTTTTATCCAGTCTTTTCATATGTACAGTTCATGTGGAGGAAGTGTACTGGCATGGTATGTCACTGCAGTGAATAGGTGTGTGTCTCATTTCTAAAGGAAAAAATCCTTCAGTACTAGAAAAAAAAATCAGTTTAAAAACCTCATCTTTTCCATTCCTTTAAAGTTTAATTTCAATAAATATTTTCTCATTAATTTTTTCTCAGCCAATAGCATCTCTTCCTCAACTGATTACAACAGTTCATAATACTTTGCAAAGCAGACAAAAAACTAGATATTTGCTTAAAGATTGAAAAAGTGATTCTGCATTTGAGAGCTTATGTGGTATAGTTCCACTGTGATCCCTGAATGACAGTCAGGGAAATTGATTTGTGGCTTTGCTTACAAAGTGTTTCTTCTTATGCAGGTGTACTCTTGGCACACAGTTTGAGGGGTTTCTGCCTTTTCAGAATATTGCCTTTTGATCTCTTTCCATTTGGTATTGGCTTTACAGACTTGTTGGCAGTGGTTGTAGTCCATGTGAATTGTGACAGAGTTCTTTATAACTGGTCACTTTACATGAAGTCTTACACATGTGGAACTATTGATGAGTTTTCAGTTTTCCTGTCTCATGGCAGACTCAAAGGGGGATAGGTATTTGGGGAGATATTTGAGCTGGGGCATTAAAGCTTATTTAACTCGACTTAAAAAAAAATATTAAAATTGCTTTAGAAATCATTTGTAGAATGTTAGTTGGGCTGAGTCATTAAAGGTGTAAAATTCATTGGTTTTGTGGACTTCATGCATTTGCAAGACTTTGTACATTTACATGACCCTGCAAAGACTATTTCCTTTACTTTTTGTGAACTAGATGGGTATGAATTTTTTTCACTTCCTCAAAACTTTTTTTTTCCATTCCTTGGGTGCGGAAGAAGTGCATGTGAGGTTTGATGAGAAGAGTGTGGGTTGTTATTCTTGTGATGGTACTAGTAAGAAATAGTAGTGATGGTCTTCATCATTCCAGTACAAAAGAGGGTGACTGGACAACTAAGGACACTGGAACTCTGCAAAAACATATTGTGTGATATCAATTCCCCTGAAGGGTAAAAGCAACATTCAAAACATGTCAGCATTCCCTTGCACTTGTTTAGTCACTGAAGCACTTGAGCAGTAGGCAAGAGGGTGTATCATAAAAGGGGAGACTGTAGTAGTTGTCTACAGATGCAGCAGTGTGGAATTACGTTAAGAAATATTTAGAGGTACTTTGAGGTCATGTTGATTGGTTTCAACAGGTACAATTTCCACATGTAATTCCCAGAGAAATAACGTATTCCCATTGCATCTGAAGGTTTGCTGGGTTTTTTTTGAGGGCAAGTTGTAGAAAAGCCCAGGCTCTACTCTAGAGAAGAGTGGCTATTTTAATGGTTTGGTGGTCAGTCAGACAGCTCATCTTTTTAATAATCTTGATAAACCTGGAAAAAATTTGCAAGCAAGCAGCAGTGTCAGTAGCTCCCCTGTGACTAAAATGAGTTTGGATTTGCATTCTGCTAACTAGAGAAACAGGGAAGCAGCTGTGTACTGTGGGTGTGGATAGCCTGTATTCCTTCTCCTTTTTGACAGTGGTCAAAAGTAGATGCCTAAAACAGACCTAATGCAAGGCTAACATACATATAACAGATTTGTTCTCAGCTCCAGCTGTTGAGGAACTTCCTGGACCACTGGCAGTTTCTATGTGTTTAGAATCCACACAACTGATTTTTGTGAACACAGAAAATAAAGTTCTTCTTTCTATTGCTTGCCTGTCTGGTCTTAAGGCAGAATAACTTCGGCACCAATCTGTGTGTGCCTGGTTTATGTCACTTTCAGTCATTCCTAACAAACAGCTGCAAGCAGTAGTTTTGGCAGTGAAGGTGATTAAATGTGTAGTGCAAAAGTGTAATTTAGTTTTCTCTGATTCTGATTATTATCTGCTTTCTTAAGCCTTTGAAAATTGTTTTAGCAGTTCATGCCTGTTGTCCTTCTGTGGCGATGCATCATCTAGATTTCCAAATCCACGTGGGAGAAAGTTAATATGTTTTCTCTCTTCTGTGTCATGGTGATGAACAATGTGTATATCAGAATATCAGCCACTTACAGATGTCAGTTTAAACTGCTATAACTTGGTCATCTGTGTCTGCACCATAAATGGTAAATTGACTGTAAAATGAGTTGGCTAAATAGAGTCACTGTGTACGAGTGGCTTCTGAAAGTACTGGTAGGGCTGAACTGTTCAAGGGCTTTAGGGTCAGATGTGTCCCCTCAAAGAAAAGTGTAAAAATTTTGTTATGAAAGTGTAAAAGATAGCCAAAGTCATGCTTGTGAAATGCTTCTACTCTTTAGCTGAAGAATAATATAAAAGGTTAATTAAAAAAAATAGGGGATTTTTTTTTGTCTTACTAAAATCATCTTTCCCTGGAATCCATCCATACTATGTATGTGAAGAACACACTACAGAATGGATATAGTGTATGGATGGACACTAAAAAATGGATCATCAACAGTGGAGCAGGAAAAGGAAAGCACTTTTGCTTAAATTCAGAACCCTTCATTCATTTTTTTGTGTCTGAGATGGTTGAATTATTATTCAAAGCTGCCTTGGCAGCTTCAGAGTTGAAGTTCTCAGATGGTATTTCTGGATATCCTGTCATACCATGAATTGAGTGACTTTAACGTCTTCGGAGGTTGACGTAAGGTAAAACTGTATCTTGCTGCAAACTAGGTGGTTTAAATTGCTTTCACAATAAGAGTTATATTAATTATTATATATATATGTGCACACACATGCTATTGTATTTTAAATACTTAACAGCTTAGTAATACATTAAAAAAATAATAATTCTTTTATTAAGTGAACTTTCGTGTTTGTACAATATGAAATGTAGCTAGGATCCCAACCTTTTTAGCATTTCCAAAGTGTGACTGTTGTTTTCATGATATTAATAAAACCACTTCAGCTTAGCAGGGAATTCATGCTAAGCTGCTGGGTATTTCACATAATACTAGTTAACAAACATTTTAAATATTAAATGGAAAGTGAGCCATAAGTTATTTCTGCAATTACTTACTGACTAATTGGTGACAGCTGAAACTAAAAGCAAAACTTCTGGTGTTTAACCACTGCTGCAGCTTTTGTGCTTGTTTAGGTGTAGCATGAATTACATATTCTGAGTGCCATAGGTTAATGAGGAATTGAGTTCCCACTGACAATCTGTCCTGTTGTTCTGTACGGATGATGCACGTGTTAATGGTGGTGTATGTTAACTGGTTGGCATTTCTTCGAGTTAATGTAATGTTTCAGTGGGCCAGGTGTTAAAGTACCATTAAGCTGCATATAACAAATACCAGTAGCAGATTGGTAACTTTTGAAGGTGATTACTGTGGTCTAGGTGTGTTAGCATTCAAAATGATTAGCAGGCAGCGCTGAATGTGAAGTGTGCTTTAGCAGGGGGATTATGTTAGTAAGTTTGCACTTCTCCTATAACTAACAAAACCAGTCAGGGCCGTGTGATGGTAATAACATTGAAATGTTCCATCTAGGTGCTGCTGAAAAGCTTCAAGAAAATACTGAGTGGGCTAGGAGATGGTTCACATAGTTTGGTGGTGATTTTTATATATCAAGACTATGCTTTGGCAAAATTAAGAGGAAAAAAAAAAAAGGTAGAAATGGGTTCAAGTGAAAGTTTAGTTACATCACAATCCTGCACAATACAATAAAGTCCTGAAAGAGACCAAAAATTCAGCCAGTATTTCATGCATACCTTGTCTTCTTCTGTGTGATGCAGAAAAATACTTGGTACTTTTCTTTATTTTAGGAGCTGTTTTTTCTATTTTTTTCCTTTTAAGCTTAAATTACAGATTCTAAGGGGTTTTTGAGTGTTTTCATTTGCGTACTGAAATAAAGATTTGATCTAAAAAGTATACTTTGAGACTAATTTTGCTAAACAATTTATGCTAGTCTATGCATATTTTGAAATGCTAGCTGAACACTGATTTATTTCTAAAAAATTATTAAAGTGTTAGCAGCTAAATTGCATTTTTATTAAAAGAAGTTAAATTAAAAATTTAATTAATCTTTTCGTAGTGAGTAAAATTTTCCCCAATGCAGTTTGTCCAAAGTGCTTATAATGAAGCCAGGCAGAGAGGTGACTCAGCTTTCCTTTCCTTTGTAGTAGTGATTACATTTCTGTCAGACCTCAAATGGTCTCTGAGATCTCTTTTTTTATAATACAGCTTCCACCACTGTTAGCAGTAGTGACTAGTGACTAATTGCTTGGATTTCGAGGACTGTGTTGTGCAACCCTCCTTAGAACAACCATTAGTGAGACAGACTAAGTGCTGACGGCCTGTTTACCATAGTGCTGCTGCTGCTGCTGATTGGAAGGGACGTTGGTGTTAAAGCAGGAGTTGTGACAAAACATGAGATTTATCAGTCTGAAGCTGGGCCTGCGGTAGGCTGTGTGAAAATCATCACATCACTTAAAGCATGGGAAGCAGACGCCCACAACCTGCAGAAAGCAGCATTTGACCTTGGCTGGTCCCCACCAGAGTGTCCAGTCATGTGCCAGATAAGGCTTTGGTGTTGTGTCTGCTTGTGATGCTAGTCAGTGAAAAACTTAGAGTCTTCATCTCCCGGCTGGCTGAAGTCCTTTTGGTTTTTTGTTTGTTTGTTTGGCAATTTTTTTGTTTGTTTGGGGTTTTTAAATTGTTTTGGTTGGTTGGTTGGTTTGGGTTTTTGTTGAGGGTTTTTTGTTGTTGTTTTGTTTGTTTGAGGGGGGGGTTGCTTGTTTTGGTTTTTAAATAGGAAAAAAAACAGCTTTGAAAAGGAACTATGAAATGAATAGGAAAAGGTGGTGATAGCAGCTCTCTGAAGTTGCCTTAGTACATTTCTTTCTACTGATGAAGACAAAAAGACTGTTTAAAATGAATAGCTTTTCATGTTAAATAGAGGGTTTCTCACAAATAGCTCTCTTTTTTCCTGAGAAGGTGCTTGGTTTCTCTTAAGCTCAGTTCATTAGCTACCCTTTTGTGGCCTAGGATAGCTAGTACAAGAGTTGAATCTTGTTAGGAAAATGTGCTTTCTCACTTCGGGATTCAGGAAAGATGAGGCTTTTACAGTTGAAACTTTCTGACCCTTCAAGGTGTTGCTGACTTCATCTAGGAGATAAGGTTTACTCATTAATCAAATCCATTAGGGTCTCATTCAAGATATTTTTAGAAAGAGTAGTATGAAACTGTAGTAACAAGTGTTGCACTTCTGGACAAAAGAAATATAATAGTTTATTACATTGAAGCTCACAATAAATTTCATTTTCTAAAAGTATTCATTTTCTTTAAGTATTTGGTGTCTAATACTGAATAGATTTTCTTAACTTAAAACATATTTTCTTTTATTATTTAGAACACTCAATATATTAATTTGTGTTGAAATATGGATATTCACAGGTGCCTAGATTTTTAGAGAAAAAGGCTTTGAAATAATAAAATGCAGAGTTCAACTACTGGCAGTTCCCTTTAAAAAAAAAAAAAAAGTTTTCTATTGAATTCCTCCCCTGCTGTTTCAGGGTCTATTTCTGGTTCCTACTTCCAGCTGCCAGAATCTCAAAGCTTTCTCCATTGCTTGCCAGGAGAAACAGGTGTGGAGTGCGCTTCCTTTGATTCTTGCTCTTGGAATCAATGGCTCCCTCTGCAGTCCTCTTAAGAGAAGCTGAAGTGTTCAGATCCTCTGCCATTCCACCTTTTCTCCTTTCCTTGGGAGCAATACAAGAGAAACAGGAGTTCTGTCTTAGCTCCACCTTCCATTCTTTTTCTACATCTTGAGGACAGCTGCGTTTCCTTCGTAGGCTGTAAGTCAAGAGACACTCGAGGCTTTGAAAGCAGCACCTTTTCCAAATGCTGCAGTGAGCCAGGGGAGGCTGCTGGATGCTGTGGATGGCTGGAGCATGGCGAGGACACCGGGCTCCAGTTTTCTTTTAAACAAGGACTCAAAGAGTGCTGAACAGGATGGGGCGATGCAAGAATGAAGGGAAACTGAGCAACTTGTGGAGAAGGACTGTGGGTGGAGGAGAAAATGAAGTGTTTTCAGCTAACTGTGGCTCTTATGTGCTGTTCCTCTCCTCAGTTCATCCTCAGATAGTCACTTAATCAAAAACTTAAGATACCACATTCTCATTTTTTCTACATGTTGGAGGTTGAGGTGCTTTCTTATAGAATTTTTTTTTCCCCAAAAAGAAGTTGCTAGGAAGCTGATGGCTGATGCTTACGGGCACTAGAAGACACAAAGGAGGTCACTGTCAAAGTGAGGGTGGCACCGACTACACCTCTCTCTTGGGTCTCAGAGGGAACAGAGGGAGTTCGGGGGTTCAGTCTTGGAATGCGGGGAGATTTCACCAGACCTCACCTG